>CM068373.1:27121119-27706119 GCA_034769895.1 Magicicada septendecula | reverse complement strand
CCAAAGAATAAATAGTTTAATTTCGAGGTCTCATCCAAATGTATATTCACTGCTCAAAACTGTACGAGAGGACGCAGAGTATTACGGCCACTTTTTTTATAGAATAGCCCTGAATATTGATGGGAAGAAGAGGAAAAAAGCAGCAGTGAAGAGTGATGAAACCATTTCAAAGGCCTTTAAAAAACTGGAACTAGGTGGCAAACTAAGGTCTTTCCTTGTTTGTCTTGCTTACGTCTAGAAGGTAAAGCAAAGGCAATGCCTATAGGTTAGAGAAGTAGACTCTCACCTGGAAAGATTTGTAAATATAGTATATATGTAAATATTCTAATTCAGCATTAAAAATTACGAACTCACATAAAGTGAAAAAAATATATGGGGAACGATAAGAGACTACCTCCCCTTGGTGTTCCCTGGAAACGACGCAATTTCGGCTAAAATTCATAAAATAAAAGTAATATTCCAATATAACACTGAATCAACCCTTCCAAAGTTGAAAGAGGATACGTTTTGAACAATTTTAAGATACTAATGTTAGTTCCGGGCAAGTTTCACAGTCTTACTTCTGACTCACCAAATACCATTATGTGGAGGGAAGGGCTCCGGGAAAATGTCACTCCGTGCAAATGTCACTACGGGCAAGTGTTCCAACCCCACCCAAATCACTTCAAATAAAAATTATTAACTCTTACAAAAAAATATGAAATCAGTTGTATAATAAAGGTTATGTAGCCTACTATTTTCCTCCGTTTTACTCCTTGGTAGAGTCACTGAGGACGTAACTGACGCTGTCACCGGAATGAGAAAGTTCAGAATGAGATGTGTATTAGGACTCGGCACTTGGCTTGCTGTTTTATTTATTTATTTATTTTAGGCTTACGCATATGACAAACTGACAAACTGTCTCTGCACATATCACTTTTCTGGAAAATAAATAAACTGTACAATGAAACCTACATTACTATATATCACAATGATCATAATATGTTGGTATTGACACATGATACAAAATCCTAACTGCGGTTAAAAAAATAATAATTAAATGAGGCTGTTAAAAGAAAAACTAATATTACGATAATTATAAAGTTGTTATTAAATACAGTCATTATTAAAATTTGTATTATACTGAAGATAAGAAAGCTTCAGTATCCGGGGCATCTCAAGAGAAACGAACAGAGATTTTACTTATTGCAGTCTATACTACAGGGAAAAGTAGGCCTAATTGGAAAGAGAGGAGTTGGGCGACCGAGAATATCATGGCTGAGAAATTTAAGGACCTGGTTTGGCATGAATACAACTGATTTATTCCGTGCAGCAGTACAGAAAGTTAAAATAGCCTGTATGATGTCCAACATCCGAAACTGATAGGAACTATCAGAAGAAGACAGTATCTGTGCAGCATTACGCCTCAACATTGCCTTATCCGTTTCCCCCCTCCTTTGTTTATCGCTTTCTTTATTCACTCGTCTGAACACATCCTAGTTACCCAGTTTAAACGGTCAAGATATCTTCATCATCATTATCGAACACATCTCGAACGCTATAAAGTATAGCTGGTATGGAGTCAGCACAGGAAGTCTTGGGTTGCAGTATCAAACACATAAATTAAGAATTAATGACAAGGTCCAGACAGAATACGTAAATGTTGCTATAAATCTGATATCCTTTTAGGGTAGGTCAATTGATGGGTTACAAGTGTGGTTGCTGGAAAGCAGGTAGTGTACTCTGTGAGAATTTATTTTAATCAAAATAGTAAAACCGCACCTAAATCGTGGTGTAGAGTGGCATGATGCAGTTACTTTAACGAATAGTAAAAAGTCTTACTAAAATTGTTAGAAAATTACGCTCACTCAACTAATTTTAGCCTATAAGAATTAAGATTTTAGAATTAATAGAAGGAAACAATCCCATCGATGTAGAATAAGGGTTACAACCCACATTGTTGAGTATAAAAGTTAAGTAACTGCCAGCAAAAGGCATTCCCGATGCCAGCCCCTCTCCCTTCACGGGAGTCCTATCGCGTGGAACTGTCTGTGAAGTAGGCTATTTTGGACGTCACTCTTGACCGGCGCCTTAGCTTCACAGTCCATGTCTCTCAATGTCTTCAGAAAGCTCGTCACGTCAAAGCCAAACTATTTCCCTTTATCTCAGACCGGAGTTCAGTGCCTGTGCGGACTAAACTCACCATCTATTTGCTCTTCCTTAGAGCAATCCTGACGTACACAGCGCCCTCATATTGGTTCATGCTACAACCCTTCATTGTTGAGCGCTTGGAAGCTTTCCAATCTTGCACCCTCCGGTGTATCTCCAAATCTCCCTGGTAAGTTTTAAAATATGTTTTCAGGCGAGGGTTGAAAGTTCCTTCTGTGGATGAGTTTGTGGGATCTCTTGCGCTTGCGCTCAAACGCTTCACTCGTGTCTCTACCCTCACCTCTCCCGCCTTAGTACAGACGACGGCGCACCTCCTCGCAAATTTAAACGCCCCCGAGCTCTGCTCGACAACCCTCGGTAAACAACCGTCTGCCCATCACCACCGCCCTTGCGGCGTTTGACACTCTACTCTTTTCCATCCCAGTTACGTAAATGACACTTCTTTCCATCCCCACAAAATAAACGAGAAAACAACTATAACTCATGATCCTTCCTTTCCAAATCCAAAAAAAACCTTCCCAGCCGTTGCGAATCGCTCCGCGGTTTTGCTACACCATACCAGCCTCCAACCCTTCTTGCAGGAGGGGTCCATCCTTTTTTCTAGCGCAAGGCTACCAAGAAGCCGCATCAGGCAGTCATCGGATTTGCCCGGACACTGCAACCACTGGGGCGCGACCAGCAGCTGCCCCACGATTGGATTGGATTGGCAGAAGGCAGATCTGATTGTGACTGTTCTTAGAGGGATCATATGTGTCCCACTTGACATGTTCTTTGGTCTGAGTTGGAAGGTATTCTATGTTTAATGTTTTTAGGCTTACTACTTGAAGTTTGTAGGGCTCTATGTTTACATCCGTTTCAAGAATTTTGGACGCTGGCATTTGACAAAACAAACGATGTGCATGGAACGGACAGAACGTTTAGGATTCCCTACAATAGCGGCTCTAACGTATGTTTTCTGATTTACGTTATTTTTCAGCGACAAGCTGGTTCCTTCAAAATTCTACAACTAGGCTTCTGTTTTCATAGATGTGCGGAGGACGCCGTATCATTGCGATGGTTACTGAAATAAAATCAATCAATTGCGAAACAGCTGCTGTGCAACCAGAAAACAGCTGCCATTTTGTAAAACTTCTAAAATCAAACGTACGTTGTACAATAATGACTAAATGCTGTAGACCAGCAGTTGGCAACCCTGCGCCCGTCGATAAGGTTTGACACGCCCGCGAATCAATTTGTAATTTTATTTTCTTTTGAACAAAGGAACGCACCCACAATGGACCTGCTTCAAAGTACTGTATTATAAAATAGCACCAGCCATTTATCTAACCGCGCTGCGTCTTCCCACAATACGATTGTAGAGTTTCTCACCCAGAGTCTGTTAACATCTGTTTCCCCAAACTGATTTTTTTAAGTTTTACATCTCTGTACACTTTATGAAAACTGTTTTATTGTGGTAAGTTCTTTAATTAATTTTTATTAAAACAATTTTCTGTTTAACAATTTTTTTTTAAGTTTTGTTAGTTTTAAAGTGCGTGAGTATGATGACAAATTGTTGATGACCTACTCCTCTTAATGTGAAACATTTTCACAAATTTATATATATAAAAAAACTGCAAAGCTTTTCTTTGATTCGGTGTTCCACGTCGCTAAATATACGCGCGAGGGTATTATAAAGCGACAGTTATAATAACGTTTGTAACGTCAGGCTATTGAACTCCGTACCTTTCTGTTTTCCATTGATGTGAGGTGGGGGGGGGTGTTCCCATCGAACTGGTCCTCAGTTATATATGCGCCCCCATAAATTCAAAGGTTGCCTATGACTGCTCTAGACGTAAGCTTTGATTATTACCGAATGTTCCCAAACGTACCTCAGTGTTATCGAAGAAATCCATTGTTTATAATCTCCCGTATTATCGACTAGTCCTAAACTAATAACAAATATATTTCTTGAAATTATAGCTATCTGTCAGTAATAAGGTATATTATATACATTGTTATATTATATAAAAAAAAAAGTTAGTAACTACTTTTTTTGTTCACAAACATATAACAATATTTCATTGTTAACCAAATTTTATGAGTTTTATAATCAGGGTTGCTCAGGTCGGTTTATAATTACGACAGACACAGCGATTGAAAAACGAAAACATAATCGTCAGTCTTCGCTTGAATTGGATTAGCAAATTTGTTGTTCTTCCGATTGCAATCAAACGTTTAAGTTAATATTGCTGTCGAAATTTCGTCAACACAAAATTCGTTGAAATCTTTGCAGTCAATTTGTAAATTCCTCCTCCTCCTCCGCCTTCTTCTTCTTCTTCTTCTTCTTCTTCTTCTTCTTCTTCTTCTTCTTCTTCTTCTATCAGAGAAGAAGAAGAAGAAGCCTGTTCTGGTCCCAAAGGAATACATCCACTTTACCAACGCTTCCTAAGTTTTCCTATACGTCGGTGTCCAACAGCATTCTACTACCACAAAATTCCTTAGGCAACCTGCCATCTGGCATCCTGATCAGCTGGGCAATCCATCTCTCTTTGTTTTCTGCAATACAATCTTAGATAACAAAAACGTGCAACTCGTTGCGAATGTCTTCTCTAACCCTTCGTGTACAGCTTTTAACAGATCGCAAACATTTCATTTCTGATGCCCGTGTTCTACTCACATGCTTTCTTGCCGGAACCTACGTTTCTGGTACAACCATTACCGTGTCTCTTTCCTTGTTCCACATTTTGACTGACATTTAGCCAACTTACGATCAGATAAATTCAATTGTAAAACAGCTATAATAACTATAAAACAGCGACAGAAAGGCTGAAAACTCAGAAATGCCCGATTGCGATCTATGAAGAACTCCAACGCAAATATGACATAGAACCAAATGAGGCAGCACCATTTATACATCACCGTGAATTCTTTAGCCAACTCCCAAATGCTAACTTGAAACTCTTCGACCATAATAAGACAAAAACAGAGTCGAATGAAGCCGAGCTTCGTCAAGCAGCCTTACACACTGTACAAAAACATTTTCCCGCTGAGCAGTGGATACGAATCTACACAGACGGATCCTCTATACCATCTACAGGGGCAACAGGGGCTGGGTTCTACAGCTCTCTATTTGAAGGCCACCTCGCTGTAGGAGGCCGGCTAAGCAACTATGACGGAGACGTAGCAGCCATAAAGGCAGCATCTATTGAGCTTGCCAAGATCTCACCACCTAACAAAGCCGTCTTCCTCATAGATTCGACTGCAGCGATTCAAAACGTGACCTCAAATGGTGATACAAACTGCTCCCTGACAATTGAGTGTAGGCGAGAACTGCAGAACCTTGTGCAATTAGGCTGGCAGATTGAACTCCAATGGGTACCCAGCCATGTCAACATCATGGGAAATGAAAAAGCCGACATCCTCGCCAAAATGGGCGCAGCACTACCTCAGCCGGAGACCCCCAGCTCATATGCATCTGCGAAAGCAAGAATAAACTCCTCAATAAGCCTATGGCTAAAAGAAAAACAATTAAGAGCCTGTGTGGGAAAAAGATGGGCAACATTGGTTACGGACGGCCCCATCAACAGAACTCTACCCCGAGCAACTAGTGTTGCTCTTTTTAGAACTACAACCGGTCGTGACTACCTGGCCTCCCACCTGCACCGCATTGGCGTGTTGTCGTCTCCTGAATGTGTTCTCTGTGGATACGCTTCCATGAATGCAGATCACCTAATTGCATGTCCAGCCTTGATCTCAGACACGCAAGTCCAAGGCGAAGATGGTACGGCAAGGCTCTCACGTCTCTACTGGTCAGCGCGCCGCCTAATGGCCCAACAGCCAAGGGTGGGCGTTGGCTAGTGGGTGAGTAGTGGGTGGATAAATTCAATTGTTAAGAATATTATGAAGAGTTCTGCATATTAATTACATACGGACACACTCTCAGCGAGTGTTGTGTGTGTTCAGGTCAGTTCCTGTCTGTCTACATTCCGTATTTTTAACATAAACCCAGCTTTCAATCTCATACCTGCTTAGTTATTAAATATTTATAAATTTAATTTAAATATTTATTTTATCTATTAAATGCACAGTACAGCATATGATTGTACTGTCGCAATATATATATATATATATATATTACATTTAATATTTATAATTAAATTTACCTCAAGATGTTATTTTTTCCCTTTTTTGGAACATGTTTCGGGTACTATCTTGTACCCATCCTCAGCCTTCCGGCTTTTTTTGTCTTGTGAAGTACATATGTGTTGTTTGTTCAAAGCACTCAACATTGAAAATACACAAAAAACTAACACATACACCACAATCACACACAATAAAACCAATTTGAAATACCAGAAGCCAACAGGAAGCCACAATAATAATAGTCAACCAACAACACATATGTACTTCACCAGACAAAAAAAAAACGGAAGGCTGAGGATGGGTACAAGATAGTACCCGAAACATGTTCCAAAAAAAGAAAAAAATAACATCTTGAGGTAAATTTAATTATAAATATTAAATGTATTATATACATCAAGAAACGGACTGTAGCAGAAAGTGACTATATATATATATATATATATATATATATATATATATATATATATATTGTACTGCTGTTAAAAAGCAAAACAACACAGTACATAATAGGAAAATAATAAATTTTAAAAGAAAAAATATACATATTTAATAGTAATTGGAACATATGTTTTAAAATGTAAACAAAAACATTGGGACTATCGACTCACCCAATCAACATAGAGGTAGATTCCTATATGAGATAAAACAGTATTAAGATATATGTTCTGAAAAGACTATATGAAATTTGAAATGAATATTATAATAAGTGTAAATAGGAAGAAAATTATAATATAATAAATACAAACTACAATTAAGAATATTCGAGATAAAATAAATATATTTAATAAGAAGTAGAAAAGTTATATATGTTTTTAAGAGGTATATGATAAAAAGATGTAACTAAGGTAGGGAATTATCAATGTGGCAAATTTGTAAATTGTTAGAGATTTTATTGTATAGAAATGAAAGTTAATGTATTGGTCTAAAATTATATTTAATAAGAGTAACATGAGTAGTCTAATTTTATCTTCAATCCTGTAAAGATCATAGAGAGTGATATGTAAATTAATATTTGGAATCATTTAAATAAGTCAGATTTTGTACATCACAAAGTTTAATGTTATGTGTAAACGAAGAAACAGTAAAAGAATTTAATTTGTTATACCAGAGTTTTTGATTGTCAATTTAATAAAGTAATCAATCAGGAGAAGAGATTTAACATTAATATTGGATATAATAAAATAAAATACAACTCAATAAATAAATAGTATTTCGAGAAATCTAAATATATCTTTAAGAGAACGCCGATCTAAAAGAGAAATCCTGTACTGAAGAATAGTTTGAGTGGCCATAAAATATAATCCAGTATTCCGAAGAAGTATCTGTTTTGCAGTCGTCGAAGAAAACAACATTCAGCAGTAAAACCAGTAAGAAATTCGTGTGGAGGAACGGATCGCTAAGCCTGATATTGCCTTTGAAAATAATAAACATCAACCAGAAGTGAACCCGTGGCAGCTGGAAGAATTCAGAATCAGTCTAGTTACATTTGTATGGTAGCTATTTTTTACATTGTTATTTATCAAAATATTACATACTAACTTTATTTGGTTTAGTTTAAAGAAAAGAAGATATCATATACAATCGTAAATAAGATCAAACAGCTTAATAATCATTAACCCTGAGATAGAGTTTCTGTTCATGTGCTGATAAACAAAAAACATAATAATAGTAATTACAATACTTATTTATAAATGAAATTACAGCACATTAATAACTGTCCCAACGTGGAACAGATCTTAATTACAGTACCTGTACTAATAACTACAGTACAATATATATACAATATATATACAGTATATAAGACATTAGATTTAGTCTGCATATAAAAACAGCTGTTGATAACAACTGATTCCAAAAGTGTTGTTAATTTGTTTATATGATGACGATAGTTCAAATATATTATTGTAAAAATAAGTTTTACTATTATTAATAATAAATATTTGTTATTAACAGATATTTTCAATAAACAAATGAACTGAACAAAACAACTAAAAGACTCATTTGCTAAATAACATTCCAAGCAAATTAACTTAAATCAGAGTCAACTCTTCAATCACATAAATAATATAAATTCTTATTAAATGTATAACTGTATGCCTATTATAGATAAAAAATAAAATTGAATATGGAAAAGACAAAAAAACCTCTGTACTGACTAGGAGTAAAAATGATGAGCTGTTATGAAAAATTTCCATAAAATAAGTTAAAATTTTTTTATCTCTACTGATATTTTTCTCCCTTGCGTGTTTTGTGTGTTTGCAAATAAAAATGCGATGTGCTACGGTAGATTTTGACCTGTCTTTCTCCCTCTCTCTCTCACTCTCTCACTGTCTCTCTCTCTCTCTCTCTCTCTCTCTCTCTCTCTCTCTCTCTCTCTCTCTCTCTCTCTCTCTCTCTCTCTCTCTCTCCACTGTGAAACAATTCATCCTTGCACCCTCATAGAGGCAGACCTACCCTTTTGTTCGCAGCCCTGACTAGTCGGTTATTTGTGTTTCCCGACGACACCCCGAGCTTTTTTTTTTTACTAATTTTTGCCTTTTGCCCATAAAATTTACGTGCTCTGCGGGCTGTAAATTTTAAGCCCTCGCTTTCTGCCCCATTATCTGGCAGATAGCGATTAAAAACGTAATGTATCAGTTCATATATATTTTTTTCTGTTAATAATAATGGTGCTTTAGTTAACCGCCCACATAAAGAAATAATATTCATATACAAAAGTATGAAAAATTTATTAAACTATTTAGAAACGCAGATGTTTAAAATAGCTTACAACACAAAACCATAAAATATATAAAAACAGTTAATATCATTATCATTATTATAATACTTTAAATATACTAATAGATGGCTATCATTTTTTAAAGAGTAAAAGGGTTCGTATATCTGGGGACATATGTCGATGCTGAGAATAACTGCACATAAGAAATTGAAAGAAGAAATCTGGCTGCTAATAGAAGCTATTACGGGCTGAATAAACATTTTAAATCAAGACTATTAACCACAGAAACCTTTTTACCAAATTAAGACATTGGTAAGGCCTGTATTGACATATGGCTTTGAGTGCTGGACTCAGGAAAATTGATGAACAGAGGCTGGCTGTGTTTGAAAGGAAGATACTGAAAATGATTTATGGGCCAGTTCAACAGGGCGGAGTCTGGAAAAAGAGAAATAGTAATGAATTATATGCTAAGTACAATGACATTACAGTTGTCCGATTTGCCAAAATTAATAGATTAAAATGGGTAAGACAAGTTCAGAGAATGGAAGACGAACGTACGGCGAAACGGATTGTGAAACACAAGCCAATAGGAAAAAGGAAGATTGGAAGACCGAAGAACAGATGGTTGGACCAGGTCGACAGTGATGCGAGGAAGCTGGGCACAGTGAATTGGTGGCGGATGGCTGAGGACAGGAATAAGTGGAGGCAATTTCTTTTGGAGGCCAAGGCTTGATCTGGGCTGTAGAACCAAGGATGTATAGTAGTAAGTGATGTGTGTGCGTGAGGCCAGTTCGAGCATGAAAGTTTGCAACCTCACCCTGAATAATTGTCAAATTACAGATTTTATTTAATTATAAGAAAACCATAGATGGTAGGAAAAAATCAAAGACTCCAAAATATGTATAAAATTAATACGCATGTGTAGTGAGAAAACGGCGTGAAAAGGACGCGCAGTGCGAATTCAGTGCAATTTTAAGTGCGTAGTAATTACACGGAGTATTCTATTACGATGGTAATTACGTTGGACATGTGTAATTAAATCATCCATCGTTAGAGCACACTGTAGTGGACATTAGACTTTGCCATTGGCAGAAATGTGCGAAAATATGAAATTGGACGAAAGTGGGAGAACTGACGCCTCCGAGCAATTTCAAACTGGCAGAATTCTGTCCCAACAGGTGCTGTACGATGCTCGATTATAAATAGGGCACGAGAGAAGCCAGCCCTTCTAAATGATAATCAAATTTTAAATATTTTTACCCTGTCACTAACCCCTCTCACTTACTCTTTCTCTCTGTCCTTCCCTGTCGCTCGCTCACGCTCACTCTTTCCCACACCATGTGTCTTTTGTTTTAACTCTCTCTAACCCTTCGACAGAAAGATGTAACTCACTCACAACACACACACACACACACACACACACACACTTTCTCTTTCTTTAGCCTTCAGTCGCGGCGAGACGCTCTGTCCGTTGGCGACGCGAGTTTCTAATTTTTGTTAATCGAACAGTAGATGCGGACGGACACTATGTTCGTCATAAGTGCAAAACAGTAACTCTTAATCTGTTACCGAATACGAATGTACATTAGGTCCGTCAGTCAAGACAAGCTACTATCTCACATCATGCAGAGGAACGCTATGCTGAACAATAGAGGCGTCTGCTAGAACGACAGCAGCTGGTGCAGAGCAACCTCTCACACTATCCTACATCAACCAGAAGGGACCATGATAGACGAGTAACTGGAGGACGACGAGTGAAACCTGGAGACGTGCAGGGAACTCCGATCAGAAGAGGACATACGGATCAACGAAGGACATGAGTATGAGCTACAAAATCGAGGTGACAGATAATCCATTTATAAATTTTAAATGAGAGACCAAAGACATTTTGAAATTTAAACATGAATAAGAGTTTTATGTAAAATGTAGATAAAGAGGTTCAGAGAATTTGATTTAAATTTATTATAATATTTTCTTTGATGTTTAACTATTAATTTAGTCAATTTCAATTTTATTTTAAAGTTTGTAAAGCAATCAATGATTACTAAGTATGCAATACATAAATTAACGTAGTTGAAAGTTATATTAAAAAAAAAAACCAATAAAAAAATGAAACTGCAGTAAAGCACACTGTCAGACTGAGCAGTCGAGTTTTAGTATTGACAAATAAGTATTTATAATATAACTTTGTTACTGTAGAATATAATATTTATTTAATGTTAAATGTACTGCGACATTTGAACGTTTCAAGCGAACAATATGAATATTTATGGAGAAGTAGTTGAGATTTTTAAAACTCGCATGTGTTTTATAAATAAAATTATGAAAACTCGTTACAATTAAATAAATGACTACTCTTATTACCATTACACCCAAACTCCATTAGTTGGTACACTTTACCAGTAATGTTATATAAATTTTGGCACTCCACAAATTAAATTATACATTTAAATTTGTAAATTGTAGTGTTATAAATATTGGCGCTCCAAAAGCGTGGGGCTCCTCAAACACAAATAAATTTGCAACCTGTGTGTTGTTGTAGTATATATATTTATAATTAAATTTACCTCAAGATATACTTTTTTCCTATTAGGAACATGTTTCGAGAGTTCCTGTACTCTCATCTTCAGCCTTCGCCATCTTGTTTCTGGTGAAGTATTTGTGTGTTGGCTTCTGGATGTTATTAAGGTAGTTTGTTGGTCTTTGGTCTTTTAAAGTTGCATTATTGTGTGTGGTTGTGGTATCTGTTTTTGTATTTTGTGTATTTTCGATGTTGAGTGCTTTGAATATTGTGTCATGTTTTGTATTGATTTGTATTTGTTCTGGTATTAGTTTGTTTTGTGTTTTATGTTTGTAAATCTGTAAATTTTCCCAAATGTTCATTATGGTGCCTTTGTGTGGTATATGTTTTATTAGTGTTACATTGGTTATGTCTGGGAATTCATGTCCTGTGTTTATTGCATGTGTGGCTAAATTGGATTTATATATATTTGGTTTTTTGTATGCATTTAGGTGTTCAAAATAACGTTTTTTCAGCTGTTTTTTTGTTTGTCCTATATAACATTTATTGCAATCTTGGCATTCAATTTTGTATATACCGTTGGTTGTTGTATTATCTTTGTTGTGTGAGCTATTTAGATTTTGTAATTTATTTTTATTAGTTTTGTATGCTATTTTTATCTGTGTTTTTAAACAGTTTTGTTAGTTTTATCATTTTATTATTTATATATGTGAATGTGGCCCATTTTTTGGCACAATATACATCAAGAAACGGACTGTAGCAGAAAGTGATTGAAATATATATATATATATTGCAACGTGACAAATGGTCTCAATATAGGTGAATATAAAGAATAATGAGTATCAGCTATTATAAGTGTCCCAATGAATAAAGGAATGCTTGAAAACAAATAGTATTAATAAAATAATTAGAATTAATAGAAGAAAATTAGAAAATAAGACAATGTAGAACCATGAAAATATAATTTTACATATGAGTGAAGTGTTGTGTAATGTGAGTAACGAATAGAATGTTAGGGAAATACATTCATGTGCTATAAGGCGATAAGGTGCGTTCTAGAACATTCAAGAAGAGGAAGTTGGAAACACGTGGCCGCTACTAATTACGTTGAAGTAATTGAAACGACGCCTACGCGCATAGCGGGCGTAACGTCACTTGGCAGCGCAGCGCTTTACATTCTGCTGCATTATAAAAGAAGGAGGCAGTCTTCTCGAAACTCTCTCTCTCTCTCTGATAACTCTCTGAAAGCTCTCTCTCAGAGTTCTCAGCGAAGGTGGTCGCAGTGGGAAGCGATTCCAGAAAACGTTAATTCCAGACGTCCTTGGGTCCGTAGAGTCGAGTGAGCGGCGATTGTCAGCAGGAAACTATCACGGAGTGTGAGATATTCAACTACCGTTCCTGGGCATCGTTTGCTGATCGTAGCGGCTGGAATACGGACACCTGGAGCAAGGCACTACCTGGAGGCGGTTGCTGGAACGTGGACTGAGACGACGGATCACTGGACGCCGGATCGAGATCGTCGACCGGGAAGACGACCAAACAGGGAAGCAAAAATTAAATCATTCTCAAATTGTAAAACCTTTCAAAGAGCACATAAAAGAACATTAATTTTTAAATAATTCTGTTTAATAAAAGAAGAATTTTGAACATTTAAATAAATTCATAAAACTGTGTAAAGCAAGAAAGCATTTGTTGAAAGACATTTCAAGTAAAAATTTTAACAACAAGTTAATTGTAAATAAAACGTTGAAAGAACATTTTAATACTAAGTGTACAAGAAAGAACAATAAACGTATTAAATTTTCACTAATTGTGCATTCTTTTCTGCAAGTCTGGTATGGGCTCGAACCTGATACCTTGCAATATATATATATTGTAACATTACAACATTGCATAAGTGCATAATATTATATCGTATGTGTACAAATTTACATGTAATTTATGTTTGTGATGCCCCACGTTGGAAGCGACATTCTATGCTCCCGATAACAAATTTTGTTGAAATTTAATTTCGAATACAAATACACTTCTATTTGTGTTTGAATAGCCCCACGTTCTTTGGGAGCTTTGCAACGTAATAAATTGCAAATTTAATTTAATTTAAATTTGTGGAGCCCCACGATCTTGGAGCACCAAATTTATGCAACGTTACATATACATAAATAGGCGTGAACGATCTCACGTTCAAGATTGACAAATTCTTTAAACAATATAACATTTAAATTGGGGTTCAGGTGTATCTGCAATAAGAACTCTATGTAACTTGAAACGGTAATTAAAATTTATTTGATACTATAAAAAAATGTGTGCACATGGCACTGACTTCGATTTTAAAACATTAGTTATTATTTGTTAGTATGCCGTAAGGCTTAAGATATATACATCCTTACTGACTAAATATTCTATGCTACTAATTATTATATAAAAGAAAAATCTCATTTTCAGACTACTCAGTCTATTAATATGTTTCAAAATATCAATATTTAAATCTTTTTTTCTTGTATTGTAACGTACTCAAAATATTAATAGTTATTGTTTCTCAGTACTGTTTTCTCAAATACTAATTATTTTCATTTAACTGCTTTGTAATTATTTTATATCATATTAATTTGAGCTCTTGTTACGTTAATCGTATTTCTAAAACATCTATGATTTTAACTCTACTATATAAGAAACATTGCTCTTATTTTTAAATAAAATATTAATGTCTTTAACTGTCTTTGAATTCTTTGTATGATTAAGATATGAATAAGTTGTCTATCACCTTATTGTCGTCAATCATACTCGATCATTTTTGTTCCATCGGTATTCGTCCTCGTCTCGCCTCCAGCGTCGGCTGTCTCTCTTCTCCTCTTGTCCAGCGTCGGCTGTCTCTCTCTCTCTGGAACTCTCCTCTTGTCCAGCTGAAACCCCCCTTTTAGTTTCTAAGTTTTGTAAATTTTTTTTGAATTTTATTTAATTTTATTTTTATTAAGTTTTTTTTTTGTAAAAGGGGAGAGACATCATATTTAGAACTAGGTAAAGAAAAAACCTAGAGGAAGCAAAAGTGTGCAAGGCCCAAATACAATTACAGACATGTCCCCCCAGGTGAATGACAGGACTTGCAAATGAAAAACTCTTTTAACCAACAAGCGTGTGCTTTATTCAACCTGTAAGATTTTACATAAATAACAAGTTCGTAATTGTGTGAGCACACCATTAAAGGCAGACTTATATATATCTATGTATTTCCATTAATTCATAATGTCACAAAGTAAGTGAATTGATATTACTAATTGCAAAAATTTCTGCCTGATCATGTATGAGTCAAAGTTGGTAATAATCTCATTCATTAAGCAATACTAATCCATCAGTGTTGTATAATATCAATTAGGCTAGCCTGTTGTCTCAGCGAGCACATTTATGGTTATTCTCTTGTTTTAAATCAGTTACATATTCCCCAAAAATATATCTATATATATATAGTAAAATTACACACACAAAGACATATACGACATGAATAACAAAACATCCCTCATTTCAACACTAACCTCCACATAAACCGATTCCCATTACAGTAAATAAATGAAGCCTAATATGTATAGCTAGGTACAAATATAAATAACAACGTAAAATGGAATATCTCAGCTCCTAAGCATAGATTTGCCAGCATATTCACAAGCATAGTTCACACCAGAGAATGTAAGTTACCGCCCCGAAACTCAAACAGCCAAACGAACCCTTAGCTTAATCATTAAGCATTAAGTATGTGTGTGAAAGAAAATCGTTTCTCATCAACAGCATCAGACAACCCCCAGCTACGTTATTAAACTCTGCCATGACCAGATGACTTGATAGCACGAGATAATTAACTCCCTAATGGTCTTAATTAGATGAAAGTTAGATCTTACAGTAAACTGCAGATGTGTGTGTATGTGTGTAACTTCTTACACATTATACAGTTATAAGATACTTCATTAGGTGTACTGTGGTAATGTTCACACATGCAATAACATGATGATCACACATAATTGAACATGAGAGTTTGTGCTAGAGTCTAATTTTCAGAACTTCACGAGTGAGCTTCTGGCGGCTTCTGTGCATTCACATGTTGTAGAGAGAGAGAAATAGATAAACAGAATTTTCCCACCTGGATAGTCCGGTGTACTTAGTTCGTATAGGCGAGGATCAGAGATGTCACAGTCATCTCACCCGTCCCTGGTGCAGCTTAGAGTTGGAAAAGTTCTTGGTTCAGCTTAGCATCGAAAAGTCCTCGACTGACGGCATTGTGGCTAAAGATCGTCTCTGCTATTAGGGGGAACAGATGTTCGTTCGCCCCTGACACCCATCTCGTCCTTGGTCGAGCACCTGGACATACAATACTTGTAGAGGGTGTCATAAAGAAATTCACGCCACTTAGGCCGTCCACATTAAATACCAACACTAACTTTAAGCAGCTACAGCGCATACACACATCGCCACTAATTCAGATTAAACAGTACTAAGCTCGTCTAGCAATTATTTTCTTAATGTTTCATTGAGATATTCAAATTGATTTGCTGTGTCTATCGTTGTTATTAATTACATCAAAACAGCTGAGTGCAAGATACATTAACATATTCTCTATTGAAATTAACTTGACCCACGACTCTCACATTCATAATTTAATTAAATATAATTTAATTTGATTTTGTAACAGCGTTAATGCCCAGATTAAAAAACTGCTCTATACGCACACACACACACAGGCATAACTCATAATGAAAGCTGAAACGCAAAATATATTTGGGGTTAGAATATTTTCAGAACCCACAGACTTGCACGTACCTGGAGCACGCTTTATCTAGCCTATCATAGTGATAGGTACGGAAGTCCTGGTTAGAAGTTCGCCGCCAGCCGAGACCAGATGAACAGCTTGGAGGATGAAGCAGAAATGAGAGCGAATCAACGTTTCGCTCCAGCCAAGTAACCTCCTAAAGCAGGAATGTACAGACACACAGCTGGCTGGCAGCGCCAGCAGTATTGCGTAGCCACACAACCTTTTGTGTGTATAACCGACCGACAACAAACAATCTTAACAGAGTGGCAGTGCGTGACGTCAGCGGCGCTCGTTTTTAAAATACTAATAATCTAATACGTTGCCGAAGCCAGTTCGGCACACCCTCACCCCAAAAGGGCAACATGGTTGACCCAAAACAAACAAGTTCTCAAGCACGACGGCTGCGGGAAACCTGGAAAATCTCAGATTCTAAAACCGCTCTTGGTGAGTACAGTAACACAGGAAAACGAAAAAGCAGAAGGAAGAGGTGTGAGTCAGTGAATGTGTGTCTGAAAGAGAAGGTGTAAGTGTGAGTCCTGCATGCTCGCCGGGCCCTGGTCCGCATGCAGATAGAAGAGACAGGAAAGAACAGAAGAAAGAGAAGAATCTCCGCGCCAGCTTTGAGTACTGACCACCAAGGCCTCCCAAATCTACAACTGAGACCCAGGACCACTAACACTATTACTCCCTTCTCAGGACTGAAGATCTCCACTCCACTGTGACCATCCCCCACGCGAGTCCTCTCCTCCATGCCATACTCTCGGGACCGCCCCCAACACGTCACCATCTCCGGTGACCACCACCTAACTCTCCTGGTACTCACATATTCACGCCCGAAGGCTAACAAGGTGCTACAACCTTGATATGTGAGTACCATTTCTACAACCGTCCAGCTTGTGGACCGACCAGCCGTGTGCAGCAAAACAAGGCATTATCAATCCTTGACACACGACTGGCCCACATCCCTACACTAGGGCGGACGGACCCGATTAGCAAGGGCGAGAAGACCGCATTGAGGGCACGCGAACATCAATCTCCCAATCTCCACTTTATAATAGTTATCTCTCTATCTAAGGAGGAGGGGGGGGGTAACTTCTCTGCGGACAGCCAACACTCAGCCATACAACCGACGCCCAAACAACCCTGGGGACATCAACCCGGAATGCGGCATGGTTCGGGCCAAACACTAATCCACATTGAGAAACTAACCTACATTTTATATCACTCGAACAGCTGATCAGACAGAAAACAAATAAACTGGTCTTTGAATTTAGAAGCCGGATATAACGATACACAATCTATCAGATAAGCAGGCAGCAAGGCTTGAAATAGTGTTACAGCTGCGGCTATCAGCTGGCCAAAGGTTATCTTTCGGATCAGTTTGTATCACTGTTCAAAACTATTGCATCGATTCTGGTTTAATATTCAATTTATTCTTTCTAACATCTATTGTCTTTAGTGCAGTCGGCGTTAAAATTCCCGTTTCAAAAAACAAGGCCCCAAAAGAAATCCTAACTCAAATTCATCTGAATTCCTTCTTCATTTGGAACGCCCCACTTACTACTTAAATTCGCTCAGTGTCCACCAGAATTATACAATTTACAACATACATCACAGACAACAATTTAACACCAACACATAAGGAAGAACTTGATCATTCAAGTGGCTCCAGAATACTCTAGCGATACGACGAGATGGGTGTCATAAAAGCAGAGAAACAGCCATGGAAAATGCCCAGAAGAGAACACAACACAAAACAATCAAACTAACTCACTAAATACAACACACAAGTACACATAAAATTCGATATAATCGAAAATATAAAGTATCACATCCATGCCCTTGGTCGGACCATAACCGCATTCAAAATACGATACCGCAACTCAACGCCCTCAATAAACAATTACCATATAACTGGGATACTACCAAACACGTTGTCTAATCCAAAAGACAAGTCATAATCAAACTCAACAAGTACCGACGGCCCTCATCATGTCCAGACTCCGTATGAGCTCCAGGATATGTGCAAGTGCAACCAATCAGCACACATTCATTAAAAAAATTAATCACATTCTCATAACCCCTTTTCCAAATTCATCTCGCACTCAACATTACAAAATAATCACTTAAACACTAACACATATTAAATTATTTTAACTTCATTAACCCCTTATTCATTTTATAAAATGTGCTTTTTTTTCTGGTTGTTCATTCTGTTAATTTATTACACTATCATTAAGTTTTCTTACAACACTTGGATTCTAATCAAAAATAATTTGAAGTAATTTGCAAGTCCTAACACCAGCTGACATGTCTGTAGCCACACTAAGTTTCATTTAAGAAAATAAATATAAGTCCCCAGATTCTAAAATTTCTCAAGTTCAACAGAGAAAATAAGGCAGAAATCATACCTACTATCCATCCAGAATCATAAAAACCACGCTCTGCTACCATTTGAAACCCCCCTTTTAGTTTCTAAGTTTTGTAAATTTTTTTTGAATTTTATTTAATTTTATTTTTATTAAGTTTTTTTTTTTTTGTAAAAGGGGAGAGACATCATATTTAGAACTAGGTAAAGAAAAAACCTAGAGGAAGCAAAAGTGTGCAAGGCCCAAATACAATTACAGACATGTCCCCCCAGGTGAATGACAGGACTTGCAAATGAAAAACTCTTTTAACCAACAAGCGTGTGCTTTATTCAACCTGTAAGATTTTACATAAATAACAAGTTCGTAATTGTGTGAGCACACCATTAAAGGCAGACTTATATATATCTATGTATTTCCATTAATTCATAATGTCACAAAGTAAGTGAATTGATATTACTAATTGCAAAAATTTCTGCCTGATCATGTATGAGTCAAAGTTGGTAATAATCTCATTCATTAAGCAATACTAATCCATCAGTGTTGTATAATATCAATTAGGCTAGCCTGTTGTCTCAGCGAGCACATTTATGGTTATTCTCTTGTTTTAAATCAGTTACATATTCCCCAAAAATATATCTATATATATATAGTAAAATTACACACACAAAGACATATACGACATGAATAACAAAACATCCCTCATTTCAACACTAACCTCCACATAAACCGATTCCCATTACAGTAAATAAATGAAGCCTAATATGTATAGCTAGGTACAAATATAAATAACAACGTAAAATGGAATATCTCAGCTCCTAAGCATAGATTTGCCAGCATATTCACAAGCATAGTTCACACCAGAGAATGTAAGTTACCGCCCCGAAACTCAAACAGCCAAACGAACCCTTAGCTTAATCATTAAGCATTAAGTATGTGTGTGAAAGAAAATCGTTTCTCATCAACAGCATCAGACAACCCCCAGCTACGTTATTAAACTCTGCCATGACCAGATGACTTGATAGCACGAGATAATTAACTCCCTAATGGTCTTAATTAGATGAAAGTTAGATCTTACAGTAAACTGCAGATGTGTGTGTATGTGTGTAACTTCTTACACATTATACAGTTATAAGATACTTCATTAGGTGTACTGTGGTAATGTTCACACATGCAATAACATGATGATCACACATAATTGAACATGAGAGTTTGTGCTAGAGTCTAATTTTCAGAACTTCACGAGTGAGCTTCTGGCGGCTTCTGTGCATTCACATGTTGTAGAGAGAGAGAAATAGATAAACAGAATTTTCCCACCTGGATAGTCCGGTGTACTTAGTTCGTATAGGCGAGGATCAGAGATGTCACAGTCATCTCACCCGTCCCTGGTGCAGCTTAGAGTTGGAAAAGTTCTTGGTTCAGCTTAGCATCGAAAAGTCCTCGACTGACGGCATTGTGGCTAAAGATCGTCTCTGCTATTAGGGGGAACAGATGTTCGTTCGCCCCTGACACCCATCTCGTCCTTGGTCGAGCACCTGGACATACAATACTTGTAGAGGGTGTCATAAAGAAATTCACGCCACTTAGGCCGTCCACATTAAATACCAACACTAACTTTAAGCAGCTACAGCGCATACACACATCGCCACTAATTCAGATTAAACAGTACTAAGCTCGTCTAGCAATTATTTTCTTAATGTTTCATTGAGATATTCAAATTGATTTGCTGTGTCTATCGTTGTTATTAATTACATCAAAACAGCTGAGTGCAAGATACATTAACATATTCTCTATTGAAATTAACTTGACCCACGACTCTCACATTCATAATTTAATTAAATATAATTTAATTTGATTTTGTAACAGCGTTAATGCCCAGATTAAAAAACTGCTCTATACGCACACACACACACAGGCATAACTCATAATGAAAGCTGAAACGCAAAATATATTTGGGGTTAGAATATTTTCAGAACCCACAGACTTGCACGTACCTGGAGCACGCTTTATCTAGCCTATCATAGTGATAGGTACGGAAGTCCTGGTTAGAAGTTCGCCGCCAGCCGAGACCAGATGAACAGCTTGGAGGATGAAGCAGAAATGAGAGCGAATCAACGTTTCGCTCCAGCCAAGTAACCTCCTAAAGCAGGAATGTACAGACACACAGCTGGCTGGCAGCGCCAGCAGTATTGCGTAGCCACACAACCTTTTGTGTGTATAACCGACCGACAACAAACAATCTTAACAGAGTGGCAGTGCGTGACGTCAGCGGCGCTCGTTTTTAAAATACTAATAATCTAATACGTTGCCGAAGCCAGTTCGGCACACAGCATCGTATCTCTCTCTGGAACTCTCCTCTTGTCCAGCGTCGTATCTCTCTCTGGAACTCTTCTCTTGTCCAGCGTCGTATCTCTCTCTGGAACTCTTCTCTTGTCTAGTGTCGAATCATTAATGGATCTTCTTAAGTAGTGCTGTTATTAATTAAAATGATTGTCTTTACAGCTTAGTTACGTATTTGTACGTAACTGGCAAATTTAAACTGTTTACGGAAAAAAAATAAATACGCCGTGCTGACGGGCATAAGCTCCCGCTGCACCGTGGATGATTCAAGAAAGAGAACCACTGTAGCTTGCGTGTCCTATTTATACCCATGTCTTGGTCGACACCCTGCAGTGATACGAAATCGACATGTTAGAAACTGTCTCTGGCTTCAGTTCCCCCACTCTTTGTCAAATTCGCTATTTTTTATATTTCTGCGAATTGCAGAGTCCTGTAAGTATTTTTTTATACTTATCTTATAACTAATTTTACAACACATGTTCATTGTAATTTTGGACATTGCAACTTAACCCTTTTGATTTGTACACAGTTATTTCACTATTGCACTTGTACGGCGTGTCACTTTCGCGTGGTTTTCGTACACAGTATTTAGTAAATTTTATTACATTTTATGGTGCTTTTGGATTTTAATTCTTAATTCTAGTTTATGAATAATTACGGAAAAACAGTAATTGTGCAATTATTCATCTTGGGGTGGCAAACTCGCCTGCAGAGACCTGCGTTCACACACACTAGCAAAATACTGGTGTACACACTTTCAGTTACATTTGTGTGTGTGTGCACGTTGATTCAGGTAGAAACACCTGTTCATATTTTTGTCTGAGCCAAGCTTGCAATCCCTAACATGCTTATTTCTAATATATTATTAATTATTTACAGTTTATTAAGTAAATTTAAATTTTTATATTCCATGCTCAGTACATCACTTATTTGTACTGTCGCAATATATATATTGTAGCATGACAGATAAGCCCATAAAAATGAATGGTAAAATGATCATAGAAATAAAATAATAACATAATTAAATCCGAGAAAGCAAATTAAAATAAAGAATTAATTAAGAACCACCGTGGAATACAATCATTGATTAAAATAAAAGTTCATGTAAAATAAATGTTACAAGGAGTGATGAATCATCAAAACCAGTTTAAAAGCTAAATATGAGAAAACAGGTAATACCCAGGTAGGATAGGAGTAGGTAAGGAAGAAACCCAGAAAATGACTAAACCCACAAGAAGAAAAGAAAATATGTTATAAGAAACAAGAAGAACAGAAGGGACCAATGAAGAAACATCCACAAGAAGATGAAGAAAATAATTTTATAAGAAACCAGAAGAAGAGGAGGGACCAATGAAGAAACAATAACAAGACAGCACCCACAAGAAGAAGGAATGCTCTTATAAAAAAACCCAAACCCCTAAATAAATATAATAATAATAAATCAGAGTATAACAAAATATCAAAGGTAAAAACCACATGTACAATAGATGTAAACCAAAAAAGTGTATAGAGTAAGAATTGAAAGTGAACAAATGTGAGATAATAATACACCAAAGACAAATCTTCATTATAATCTATAAATAGATGTCTTGATTCTAGTAAAACTGTATAACTATTTAGAATTAAAATCAAGGAATAAATAGGGAAAGTGCAAGTTTTAGTGTTATACAAAATAAACCTTATATTTCAATATTGGTGTTCACAAACTGAGTAGATGATGAAATACTACAACTTTAAAGTGATTTAATTGGTGTTCATGAATAATAAATAGAGTATTATCATGACCTATAATACATGTGTTTTTGTAAATAACTGCCACTCTTTTTAGAATAACATTCATTAGAATGAATAAAATAAAACAGAGCAGGCCATAATAACAGTAAAGTGACAAGGTATCATTACCCCAAAAAACCCAAAAACAGATAAAAACTGATATCCAAACCTAGTTTAAGAAATATAGGATAACATTGTAATAATTATATTTGTTTGTATAGAATAAGGTGTTAGAAACAATTAAGTTTAAATGTCAAAATCTAACATTCCTTATTTATAATATTTCTTGTGTATTTTATCTATCAAAAAGTATACAATGTCTGAGTTGAAAAGACAAATATTAATTTGATTTATATATTAGGTATTATTGGTATGAACCATATACTAATTGTTATTTTGTTTACAATAAGAAAATGTTAATTTGAGTTATATGTTATTTGTTAATAGTATGAACCATATACTAATTGTTAACTTGTTAAAATAAGAAAATGTCAATCTATGTCACAATAGCAATGAAAGTCAGAGAGGGTATAAATCAATATGTACTATTTAAAAAACTTTGTATGTAAAAACTATTAGAAATCTAGGCCAAATGTTAAAAACTAAAAACAGCATCAAATTTGACTAAATAAGTATAGAAATACAATTAAACTGAAGGAATTTACATAAGGTAAATCAGTAATAAAGTCATGTAATTATAAATATAAGTAAGGAAGATTTTGTAAAATTATATCCAGAATTATTGTTTAAAAATGGAAAAGTAAGAACTCAAAATTTGGAGAGGGGAGTCATATATTACTGAATAATATTTTAAAACATAACCGATTAATCTAATTGCAAGAAATTAAGGGAAGATAAACCTTTTATTACAATCTGAAATTTAATATAATCAATAATATAACTTATAATATGGCTTCATTTGAAAGACAAGGACAGGAAGTTAGATTTAAAAATTACATAACAAAATGAAGAAACAAAATACCATTTTAGATTAAAAAACTTAATAAAACTACATTATTTAGTATCAAATTACGCAGAATGAACTGAAGAAGAAGATTAAGTAGTTGCTAGCTAATAAATTTGAAGAATAACAAAAATATAATCAGTTATATAATGTAAATTATCACATTTACAGGATACAATAGAAATTTCGAACAATGCTTTGAATAAGATTGTCTTGGCTAAGACTTTGGCCAAGGAAGGAGGAAGTAAATTAGTTTATTATTGAACGTTGAATGATACACTTGATACGTGTGTTTAAAAACCTTAACCTATTTGCTACAACCGTAATGGCGAACGTTTTCGCAGCCTAAAAGTGACGAACGGGAGTTTCAACAAAAAACATATTTTAAACGGAGACCGAGTGAGATAGACACCTACAAACATTCAACTAACAGTATACAGAACAGAACACCAGTGATTACAAATTCAAAACCATTAAAACAGTAATAACACTTAACCATAAAAGTGCTAACATCCGCATAACCGACAAAAGTGATTTTGACTTAATTCTACACTATTTTTCCGAATACAACACCAAAACTGAACCAGAGACACTCCACCAACACAAGAAGGAAGAATTGCAGCCACCAGGACGTAAATTCAGAGGAAAAGCATATTTACTTAAACTTTGAATCAGCGAGGTGAGACCAGCTCCCTACTATACACTAGAGGCAGCCATCTTTGATTACCCATAACACAACTCAACACAGCTTTCACTACAGATTGGTTTGACAACGACTCACTTACTATTATATTAAATATTAAATCTGTATTTTTAATCTTTAAGGTGATATATTTGTACTGTTATACTTGATAAACTTAACCCTTATTTCTCTGACTTACCATAAAATAACTGCTAAAAGAACCTGATATAAATAATTGTACGATAAAACAACACCCTGAGAATCGATTGACAAATCGATAAAGAGTCAAAAGATATTGAATTGTTAATAAAATTTCTTATTTATTTCATACTTACACAGTTTTTCATTCCTAGAATATAAATAATATAATAATTAAATTTAATAGAAGTAAAAACCAGGATCTCACCACGAAGAAAGAAGATAACCTCCAAATTAGAAAAGTAAACAAATCGATTTTTCTTGGAGACGAATCTATCAAGTGGCGAGAGAATTTAAAACTACAGAAAAGTCAATAAAACAATTAAAACAATAAATAAACGTTTCTGAACACTACAAAACATAATTAATTAATTGTTTTTAATTAAATATATAAAAAAAATTCATAAACAAAATTTTTTTTAACACGAACTTATTTTTTAAATCTAAACACGATATATATATATATAATTGTAACAGGAGTAACAAAAAACACGTTTAGTTACAATATATATATATATATATATATATTGTATATATATATATATATACATATATATATATATTGCAACGATACGTTTAGCATATGTATCAACCTCTGACTGAGGTATGATAACATACGAACGCACGTATGAGATGTATATGATGTAAATAATAAAAATAATGTAATAATTAAGCATTAGGTGTAAGAGATAATAAAAGAAACAAACGTAGTAATTAATTTTAAATATATAAATATTTTTAAGTGAGCCTGCATATGGAATTAAAAGCTTAGTTGGTTTTTTTACGCAGCGAAGGGGAGAAAGAGACACGCGCCAACTGGCAAGGGTGACGTCATAGTGACAGGCCGCCGCGTGTGTATCAGTCTGCGTGTGTGTGTTAGTGGTAGTGTGCAAATTGAAGAACAAGTTGAATTATGCAAACGAGGGTGGAAAATTTTACAGTTTTTAAGTACTGAACAAGAACCAGAAGTCACACGAATCAGCGACATATGTAAAAACATAGCTAGCGCCTGGCGCTACAATTGAAGATTAAGTGGTCAATGATCGTGGGAACCGTTCAGCCACCGTGTGAAATTTTGCCATATCTTCTATAGTTTACACACCTTAAGGTTCATAATTTGCATAAATAAAGTTTAATAATGTACCTAACGATGTGTGAAATAATATTTATAATAAAGTGTGCGCTTCATAGAAAGACGCGTAGGTTGTAATTAGCAATTAAATCGACGCGCGGACCTGTTCAATTTTTTCCAAACAGTTTCCAACAGGAATGGAACGACAGCAGGAGTATAAAACCCCAGCGACCGACACACGCTTTCTCAGATCTTTAACAGACAGTACGTGAAATCCACGCATCTCGCAACCGCGAATTTTATAAAGTTAAGTAATGAATTTAAACTGTATTACATAACTTGAAGTGCGATGGAACCTGCATTACGTTGATTAAAGTAGTAGTGAAACACGAGTTATTTTAAAAGACTATAATATCGTAATCTACGAGAAATCGTAACGTCGATGAACTTCAAGAAGTCCACGTAGAACTTCGAGACATCCACGAGGGACAAGACAAGAAGAGGAGAGGAACCAGAGCAAGATACTAGAGGACGCAGGGACACCCACATGCAGCTACATCCAGCCGTACATCATCACGACCAGAGGTCCACGTCATGAACTCAGCATCCAGTAGACGGTGAGAGTAATTTCAACGACGCAGAGACAGAGAAGGTGATACCGAAGAGGATCCAATCTCGAGAGTCCGGATGACGGTAACGACACAGTTAAATGGTTGCAGAAATATGCAGGTGAAGTCAGACATTTATTTAATATTATAAATGATCCTGAGGTCTATCGAAAGAAGGCTCTAGATTCCATATACAAGTTTACAAAAACATTATTATATTTTATTTTTCATAATGAGTAATAAATAAATGTTCAAAGAGTAATAATTGATAACAGAGAATATAAATTTATTAATCTCATAAATAAATGGTCAATATATAACCATATTTTATTTTTTATTTTTATTTTATTAGATAATCAAACTCAAGTATGAGAGTTACTTAAATTGAAGATTGTCAATTAATTTAGACAGTAATAATATAATTAATTAAAGTAATAGAATGGTCTCTATTAGTATTTTTAATAAATGTTTAATTAATTAAGTTTTTTATTAAGTGGTATATAATAAAAACCACACTTGCTAGACAAGATGAACATTCAATTTCATACGTGTTAACCTCGTATTATAATAATATATGTGTTATGTATTATATGTCTGTGTAAATCTTTCAGGTCATATATGTCTCATGTTTGTGTATAATATGTCTTAAAATATAAGAGATAAGATTTTAACCACGTTATTATTATATTATATTCGTATCGAATAAAAGGGTTCAAATAGTAATTAACCCACACACAATAATTAATAATATGATAATTCGAATTTTTTAAATAATAAACAAAATAAATATGATTTTATTAACACAGTCGTACTAATTTCACAACCAGTACTAAATCCTCTGTACTCTTTACTTGTATTAAAATTGTATAACGATATTCACGTGCTTATCCACACTCAATCAACTACCAAAGCCTGCGACCCAGCCGGGAAACATCAAGGTAAATACTGCAGAAGAAGAGTATACCTTCGAGACGTGGGTAAGTGCGTAACAAATGAGTAACAGAATATGTGCAAAAGTAAGTGTCTAGATATAACGTCATAATATGTATATATATATATATATATATGTATGTATATATATACATATATATATATATGTATGTATATATATACATATATATATATATATATGTATGTATATATATACATATATATATATATATGTATGTATATATATACATATATATATATATATATACATATTACGACGTTATATCTAGACACATATATAGGGCTATTCATAAATGCTCAATTTTTCTTGTTATATATTTTATATTATCTTTAATAATAAAACTTTTTACAAGAATATTTTTTATTTTGTAAATTACATATGTTTCGATAGTAATCCAACAATCATCATCAGATACAAATTAATCATTTCAAAGATTGTTTAAATCATCTGTTCAAAACAGCTGTTTTATATGTAGAATAAATTTATATTATGTGTTTTTACATGTGTATTTAAAAGATGTTATATAATTAATTGTAAAACATAATACAAATATTTATTATTTTATTAAATTTATAATTTTTCAAAATATTATCATTTTTGTATTAATCTGAATTTGTTCTGGTAATAATTTATTACTTGTTTTATGTTTAAATATTTCTACATTTTCCCACAAGGTCACTTTTGAATCTTTAAAAATTTGTTTTAATAAACTGGTATCATTTAAATTTAGAAATGAGTGTTTGTTTATGTAAATATTATTTAAATTGATTCTCCCTCCTCGATTGTTCCTCGTCCTTTCTCCAAGTAATCTAGTCTTCGTGAAATCATTTCCATATAATATACATAAGCCGATAGCTGGCTAATCAATTAAATACTATCATTTTTCGGTTCGACATATTTACTTCTCTCATCACCTTTTCCAGAGCACGCTTAAAATACATTCAAAAAAATCTTTCTGTCTCAATACTTGTTTTATACCACCTTTATCACCGCTTATTGCAAAATCTAAAGTTTAATACCTAAAGATGGTGGACTCAGCGAAAGGCCTCGTCGACAGCGAAGCGACTAGCAGTTTTGCAATAAGTGGTGACAAAGTTGGTGTTAAGATGGCTGCTAATAAAACTAACTTGACTTGTTTTATACTAAAGTCTTCAGAGGCCCATGAAACACTTTCAACCAACCTCTAAACACTAGAGTGATTTTTTGAAGAGTTACCTTGCTGAAATTATTTAGTTGTATACTTTCCAGTTTCGACTGAACCGATTTCAAAAAAGTGATTTACTCCCAACACATTATTAGAATAAAAACCATAAAAAATATTCCTTCTATTAATTTATATTCTCTCTCTCTCTCTCTCTCTCTCTCTCTATATATATATATATATATATATACATTTAATATTTATACATAAATTTACCTCAAGATGTTATTTTTCTATTTGGAACATGTTTCGGGTACTATCTTGTTCCCATCCTCAGCCTTCCGGTTTTTTTGTCTGGTGAGGATGAGGAACAAAACCGTAAGGCTGAGGATGGGAACAAGATAGTACCCGAAACATGTTCCAAATAGAAAAATAACATCTTGAGGTAAATTTATGTATAAATATTAAATGTATTATATACATCAAGAAACGGACTGTAGCAGAAAGTGATTGAAATATATATATATATATATATATATTACTATAATACTTATAACTATTTTACCTCAAGATATATTTTTTCCTTTAGGAACATGTTCAATCACTTCCTGCTACAGTTCGTTTCTTGATGTATATAATACATTTAATATTTATAAATAAATTTACTTCAAGATATACCTTTTTCTCCTTATTAGGAACATCTTTCGGGTACCATCTTGTACTCATCCTCAGCCTTCAGGTTTTTGTGTCTGGTGAAGTACATATGTGCTGTTGGTTGACTATTATTATTGTGGCTTCCTGTTGGCTTCTGGTACTTCAAATTGGTTTTATTGTATGTGATTATGGTGTGTGTTAGTTTTTTGTGTATTTTCAATGTTGAATGCTTTGAATATTGTGTCATGTTTTGTATTGATTTGTATTTGTTCAGGTATTAGTTTGTTTTGTGCTTTATGTTTGTATATTTGTAAATTTTCCCAAATGTTCATTATGGTACCTTTGTGTGGTATATGTAACACTAATAAAACATATACCGAGATAGCACTATTTAATTTATAATTAATTTATTTGAGTTCTAATACCCAATAGATTTTAACAAACGAGCAACTCGTTGCTAAGATCCCGTACTCGTAACCCTTATGTAGAACGTATACTGATACTGCGACAAACTCGCACAGAGACAACGTCTGTTAAGGCCGAGCTGTTAGGTAGAACTGCCCGAAGCTTCCTTCGCGATGAACCAATCTGAATGAAAATTGAAGCTTGTGATTGGTCGAATCTCCTAGCACGTGATTGATGGGTTTAATAGATAGACATATGTCCTGATCAATTTTTCTGAAGACTGCAAAAGCATGTGTAGATTTTATCTAAAAGTTTTATGACTTTCAGAAGATAAGGGTTCTTTAGAAAAGTGAATTATGTTAAAAAATACATATTAAGATAATATGTTTTGAGTCTTTGACATAAGAAAAATATAGCGCTAATTTAGAAGTATGAGCTGTCCAAGTCTCAATTCAATACGTCAATTTACACCAGAGTTATTCATGTAAATACGAATAACACGCGCACACGCGCACTAAATTCGCACTTGACATGAGAGAAAATAAATTTATGGGTATTTTGACATTTTGACATACAACAGTTAATTACCCATTTCTTATTTCAAAACTTATAGCTATTTTACAAAATTTTAACAAAATCATTTTTCAACATGTCTATAACGTCATAAATTGATATAAAATCATGTAGTCATAGCTACAAATACCCTTTCTGCGATGTTCCATTGCAATATATATATATAAAACTCGAAGTCTGAGGATTTATGGGTACTGAATACAAATCCACACCGTTATCTGCACCGATTGCCACAAAATTTTGCACGTATTTGTGATGATGCAATGAATAAGTAATGAAATATATTAAATAATACTACTAAAGATGTCAACAACGCAATGGAGGCCAGAATTAATTACCATAGTAACAAGTAAATAAACAAAAGCTATTTAGTGGCATCGGAACTGTACATTTATCCATTCCTGCAGTACATTTTCGATGTTTTATTTTATAATATGCGATTATATCGATGTATTACGATGCAGGAAAGAAGTGTACTAATTTTAAATTGTCCTTTTACTTAATGCAAAGCGAAAATACGTGTTGTTTTTATTTGTGAGGTTAGGTGACAACGGTTTTTGGTTTTTAGTTTACTGCTGAAATAAATAAAAGCCATGGTTAAGGGAAACATGACGTTTAATGTGTTATACAATGCTTCTAACACAGTAACACTTAAAAAAAAAAGAATTTACCGTTTTTGATTTAACAGGTGCTTTATAAATATCTCTAAAGGCTTTATAAACGGGTACATTTAAATCTCCAAAGGTTGTTGCACCAACATAATGATCCAGTACAAGTTAAAATAGTACAAGTGTTGAAAACAGCTTTGGAAAGAATTTGACTAATGAGTACAAAATTGTTACGCGAGCTGACAGAACGTCATATAGGCATAGACAATAAAAATTACATTCATTTTAAAAATTAATATATTTATTAAAAGTCAAATATTCGCGTGCGAAACCGCGGGCAACAGCTAGTAATTGTATAAAGTTACTAGAAGCTATATTCTTTTAATGTTTAAGTCACCGTGGAAAACGAGTTTTAACGGTCACAATACAGCAGAGAAACTTACGGAAATTAAATAACAAAACCCTAATATTAAAGAAACTAATAAAACTAGATTTTACGAAATTACCTCATGGTTTTTGTGACTATTTCACTCTCGAAGGGTTGATATTGTAAAACGAAGTGTTTTGCGTCCAGCTACCAAGAGGCGCATCTGTAGCAGACGCTATTATTATGAAACTGCCACACTACGTGAAATATTATCTCTCCTCGCAAAATATTATCTTCCTACTCTGGTGAGGAAGTAACAATTTATGGCACACAATGTACACTAAATCGCGCGTCCGTGTAGGAGATTATAAAATCCGGGTTTAATGTTTTCACTTGTCACCGTAGTTTACATAGGTTCGTTATAGTATATTTTCTCTCTCTCTCTCTCTCTCTCTCTCTCTCTCTCTCTCTCTCTCTCTCTCTCTCTCTCTCTCTCTCTCTCTCTCTCCTCTCTCTCTCTTTCTCTCTCGTGAATAACGTTCTGGAAACACAGTAAGATAATAACATGGTATATTAAATGTTAGTATATCAGGTATTATAACTAAATTAAATGTGAAAACAAAATTAGGTTCTTTAATACAACGTTTGATTATCCGTGTAGACTCCTTGCTATCGATTACTCGAATCACCTACGTTCCTTGCTACAAAACGACTGCTACAAATTTGCTACACTTTTAATGTGAAAATAAAAATGTAGGTAAATAAAGATATCGTGAACTTTCATCCAAGACCTTATACTTCGAATGTTACGTGCAATAAGGCAAACTCTTTATATTACTTTATATGAATAGTTTATTTAGATAAACTTTTATGGCTTTCCGATTCTGATTTCACCATGAAAATAACTACGTTAGGTGAATAATGTACAGTTTTTACGCCGATGTGGAAGTTAAAGATAAAACATGAACTTAATTCATCGCTCCAGTGGGCAAGTAAATTATGTTAGCCACTAAGTAATTGTATGTATGGGATTATAATTCTGAATATAGAATTAGAAATCAAGATTCGAAAATCCAGTCTAATAATTACTATAAATTGTTTTTAACATTATATATATTCATATATTAATATTATTATAAATAAATCCTTAAATTTGTAGTGACCGTCAATCAATGAATGTTCAGTGGATGGTTAGTGAGGATCGGTCAAAAATAACACAATTGTTTAAGTTATTTGCGTCGACGTTTCGACAATGTTTATTATCATCTTCAGGACCTGTGTATAAAATACAAAAGAAATGTCAAACACAACGGAACAATTAAATATTTGGGTGAACGTGTTCGTGTATGTGAGTGTGTGTGCGTTCGTATGTATGTATCATTGTATATGTGAAGACTTGAGATAGTATGTTTACATCTTCCAATATTATCTTTAAGAAAACGAGCAAATTATAGTATGACAGAACTTAATTTATCCAGTATTACAATTTAAATTACTAAATGTAATGATATTTTAATTAATTAAACAAACAGTAATCAACAATTAGATATTTGATTGGTAAACAGATTGTTTATACATACATCAGTCAACATATAGTATAGTAAAATATATTACCTATAACTAAAACCAGATTAGGGGATGTTCACTATGTAATTATTAAAAGTTATTTTTAACATGTTTCACTCACTAAATTATAAAGAAAAGTTAGTATAAATATTTCACCGCATGAAAAGACACATAGAATGAAAATGATTACAACATATGCATAAATAATAACATCAAAATTGAAAGTAACAGCAGAAACATTCCATGAAGGAAAGCAAAATTGTAAAATTAAACATGGTACAAAATCAAAACCTGATGTTTTCCTGCCTGCGTCAATCATGTTGGAATGTAATCGACTTGTCTCTGAGCTGTTAGGCCGCGGTCCACCCCTATCGCTATGAACAGTGGCGGCGATTGGGAGGCGAGGGGGCAGTCGCCTCCCCACTTTGTGGGGAAAAAATTAAATTTTTATTCCATTTTAGCCGCCTAAAACTAGGAATTATAAAAAAACAATTTATACAAACCTTGTTGTCTTATCACCTAATTATATTTTCTTTAATTTCTTTAATTATTAAAAAATTTACTTAGTGGAAATAAACACAAAATGTCATGCGTCGCGGCTAACCGATTCGTACAGCGCCACAGCAAGTAGTGGAGACTCGCGCAGCAGCGTGTATCATGTGCTGTGAGGAAGGGTAGCAGGGGTATATTTTTGCCAAGGCCCCTGTATCCAATGCGTCGGCAGAACGGTCTTTCAGTGTCCTGATAAGAGTGAAAAATTATTTGAGAAATTCAATGCTTCAAGAACGTCTATCACACTTGGCAGTGTTGGCCATTGAAGAAACGGACCTCAACTTGGAAGACTGTGTGGAAGTCTACGCCAGGCGAAAACAAAGACACTTAACGTTGTTTTAAAACAGAAAGACGAAACATATGACTATGAGAAGCTTATTTTATATTGTATATTTATTTTATAAATTAATTGTATTGCTTTGAACACCTAACTAAATTATATTATTTAGCACAAGCAATCTAACACAGTATTTTTTATTATTCCTTACATATTTTGTAGTGTAATGGGATGTAAAACAGGGCCTAGAGTAAACTCACTGGTTGTACTTTTGCAAATTATCACTTTTTGGTGTTTACTTTAAACAAACCATACTTTTGAATGAAATTATTACTGATCATTTGTGAATTCTCAAAGTACTTCTATTTAATTGTAATACACGTGTAATTGTTCCTTTGGTGGAAGTTATATTGTATAGTATTAATCAAAATCTCAAAAAAACCATTATTACCGCAGTTAAGTTGCTAAACTGTCAACATTTACTTCTCTGTTCAAATTCGCTCAGAGAGCATCAAAAACTTTCCATTTTGTAGATAATTTTTTTAATTTTGTTGTCTACCCCCATATACCCCCAGACCCCCGGTACTTTTTGTTGTCTATAAATTTTTTTGCCCCCCCCCATTCTAATTCCCAATCGCCGCCATTGACTATGAACAGACTTTTCGGCTTCAGAGTAACAACGAGTCGGGAACTATTACTCGTCTCGCCACAGATTTTGCCACAGTACTGTAGTTAAGAGGTAACGACCACAGCCTAATAACCCAAGGACAAGTTAATTACATTCCAACATGCTACAAAATGATTGTGTAATGTACTGAAAAAGGAGATAACTGTATCTATTGAAGTACATGTGGCCTTTTGGCAGTGTTATCTCCATCAAGTCTTTTGACAGTCTAACAAAATCAGAATTTAGCATATATTTGAAGATAGGGAAATACCACATCAAATAATTCAAATGTTATAATATTGTACAGAAGAGCCATAAGAACTGAAGACGTCACTGGTGACGAGGTTAACTACCGGATTTACAGAGAAAATCTGGAGACGGACACGGTTGCTTGATTATTAATATTGAACGATTACATATATTTTTTGTGTGGATAACAGTGCCCGGAGAATTCGGTCAGGTCTGAAACCCTAAAAACTCTGCCCTTTTCCTTGATTAATTATTTCTTTTTTCATGTAAAAATTATTTCTAAAGACTTTCTTAATTTCAAGAACGTTACAAAAAATAAATATATCTTTTAAAGTATGAACATTCTGGAAAGGTCCTTACACTGTGAGAAAGAGAATCGGTGATGTTCTTTTTCGGATACAACGAGAAAGACAACAAACATTCTGGATCGTCAATATATATATATATATATATATATATATATATATATATATATATATATATATATAGGACCTATAAGTAAGTAGGTCTATTTATTGTTGCTTTTGGTTTATTGGAACTACAATTTAAGTTTTAATTAACGATTCATTTTCTGTTCAGTTATTTTATTTCTACCGTTTAAGCACAATGATCCGTCCAATATACGTAATTAGCCTCTTCATTGATTACTACACATAATTCTGGTAAGTTAATGATTTTCTCCAAATATTTTTATGAAACTAGTATTACTATTTCCTAACAGTTCTTACTTATTAGTTTTATTCGGCTGTAACAAATATACAGTAAGGGAAACATTCATAGAACTGGGAGAACTGATCAAGAAAGCTGGGTCTTGTCTGTCTGCTTCGTGCGCTGTCCGCGTTAGGTTTTCATAAAAAAAATCCGTTATTGGAAAGTCACACGCAGTAAAATACATGATGAATGGAAAGGTAATTTTATAACCGCTATTTATTGAGAGCTGTCGGTTTTCAGAGTGTGCGCTAAACGGAGATTTTACTGTACTATTCCGTTAACGTAGTTTTCCTACCCGACTCAACTGCAGACCCGCTAAACTTGAATAACGGAAGTCGTACTGGACGTAGAACTGGTAACACGTAAAAAACAATTTCTGTAATGCTTATCTAATATCTGATATTGATGCGACTGGTGTTCTCTTTTCATTGCAGTTTAGTGTTCAATTCACTGATGTCAGGCAGTAGCGTTCGTTTAATATAGTAGATTTTTATTTAAATATATAACCTGCAATAAGAGTACGACTTGATTTAATAAAAAGTGTAGCTTTTATTTTTAAAGACAAGACAAAATCAAGACCCAAAAGTACACTAAAATATTTTTAAATCCTGATAATGACTACAGGTACGAATTTAAAATGCAGACTAGTTTTTAAAAAATTATAAAAGAACAATGAAGGAAATCAAATTTTTAAGTACCACTATACATACACGAATAGTACTGATGAAATATTTATGTGTAGTTTTATATATATTGTTACGTAATACGGAACGTTCTCGTACATTGGATAGTGTCGTCCTACAAGCTTCTCAACTAACCTAGCCGCTGCGTGTTTCTGAAGTATCCTCTAGAATTTTCAAGTGCTTGTTAAGGACGCATATAAATAGTCAACACCTGCCGCTTAGTTTTCAGTTTATGTCGGCCGAGTTTACGCAGTGCGTCTCAAGTGGTGTATTAGTGATTGTAGTGCGGAATTATTTACAGTTGACATTAATATTTTTGTGGACAGATTAACTGAATTATTGCATGGGCTTAATCTTGATGAATGACTTGTTGACTTTAAACTGTACTTGTGATAATTAAAGCTGGCGATTAGTGACTTAATTGGTGTCTGTATTTGTTTCCACTGTACCATACGACGATCAGTGAGACTGTCGTCACAATATAATGTTTCTGGTAGGTAGTGTAAAGTAAATTAAAATCTGGTGTTATTTTATAAACATTCTCGTACAGCATTCAATATGCACACCTCTAGCAGACGCCAGGATTATGAAGGTCCCGATCAATATGAAATATTGTCCTCCGCTTTGCCGAGCAGCTTACAATTTATGGCACTCGTTGTACTACACTAAATTGCCCATCCACGTAGATAATAAGATTTTAATGTAATATTCTAACAGGCGACTATATACTATGTGTACTAGAGATGTGCTAAACTAGCATCTAAAAATAACAGGTATGAACGAAACTGTTCCAAAAAAAAAACAAATACCTGTTATAATGTACGTATTATACATATACCTGTTATAATGTACGTATTACACATATAACTGTATTTTATAATTTATTATTATATCTTCAAATAATTACACTGAAAGTAAGTTTATTTTCACCTACTTTTTTGAAGATGTTACATGGGAGAAGATATTACAAGCAGTGTAATTATTTAAAGCTATTACATGGGAGACCTGCAGGAAACTCAACGAGTTACTTAGAAAGGAATGATTTATTATAAGAAATAAATTGAAACTAAAAGTATTAACAGTGTTACTTTACTCTGTGAATTTATTAAGCTGTTACTGTTTAAAAGAAACCAAGAAACAAGAGAATTTATAGGCACGTAATAGCACAACAAAGCATGTCAAAAACATTTACGTGGAGATGTGCAGTAGGTTATAACATAATATAATTCGCTTTTTCAAGTTGGTGACTAGTATAATACATAATTTGTTATTATAATCTGTATTATATATCTGCATAACACACGAGAATAAATGTAACGTCAGTATGAATTTTTTCTTTTATTAAAAACAGCTTCGTCTCTTTGGCATAGAGATATTCTGAACCTCGCTGTTTTGTTTCGTTTCGTACTTGTATAGCAATCAGCACATGCGCAGAGTGAAGTATTCAGCACCAAAAAGTGGCTTTGTACTCGTGTACTCGAAATACTCGGTTACTTGTTTATTCGTTAGTTACGTAGGTGGGGGGGGGTCCCATGAGTCGGAACCGCGAGGCCGCGAGTAATCGGAACGGGTATTTCGACTTTACAGTTTCCAGTTATCGTGCAATCGGAACAGGTATTTCAACTTTTCAGTCACTGTTATATCCGTTCCACAAAAGTATCGTTCCAAAATAACTGTTATAGGTATATCGGCCCACCTCTAATGTGTACTAACATCTGCCATATATTATTTTCCTCTGTCCCTGTCTAACTTAGGAAACAGACTAAGTATCAGAAAGTAATGCGGCGTATTCATTGTAACCGCTAATCATAAACCTGTAATAAGATTTAACCGAGTTTAAAAGCAACATCAAACGAAAAATCAAGTGGTCTCGATATCGACAATAGAAAGTAAGGGTTTTTATTAGTTACAAAGTGACATTTATTACTTTTTTAATTTAAACAAATATTTTTGGTAGCCGATGGCATCGTAACAATTCCCAGGGTGTAAAGTTATGTACAGTTCTTCAATTTTTAATCACAATATTTCGTTTTCAAAAAAATGTGTTTACTAATTTTTTTTAACGAGGATAGGTGAAAATCTTTATAGACACTAGGAACCCCGTAGTTCCCAGTAGTGTGGGACTCTAACCGACTAAAAACACTTCCCTTAATGCTACAACTGAGCAAGCTCATCCAGCAGCTTCTCCTTCATGTTTCCTTCGCATCGGGTGATGCGATGACGCCCAGTAGTTAATCCCAAGATTATACTGTCTTTCTCTCACGTAGAGTTTTATGGAGCTATACATATTAATTGCTTTCTATTGCGATACCAGATCATGTGGCTTCCGTCTTTTGAGTCGCCTCAGGACGTGTGGAGCTTCTTCCACCACGTGTCGCACTATTGGGTTATCGTGGATTTGAATTTATTTATTTACAACTTTATAAATATCATCGCATAAGTATGCACTCCAGGTTGTATTATACGACTTTGAATGAGTTTTATCTGTGAGTAGTCATGAAGGCGAAGCATATAAACCCTTGTGCATTGAGTGGGGGGGGGGGGAGTTGGTAATAATGAAATCACAATGTCATCATCATCATCATCATCTTCAAGGATTAAACCAAGGATGGTTTGTTCCTGTCTCAAATAGGCAAAGATTAGAGCTGGTCAGTCCAGCGCTTCCTCGGACGCCCCACACCTCTCCGTACCCTCGGCTTATAGTTACATAGTTTTTTGGGGATGCAGCAGTCATCCATTCGGCAAAGATGTTCCCACCAATTCCGCCGATACTGGGCGATCCTGTCGAATATACTCATAATATTCAGTTCCTGCCGTATATCTGTGTTTTTCCTATGATCATGGAGAGTATGCCCTGCCACGTGCCTGAGAAATCTCATTTCAGTCGCTTGGGTGCAACTGGCCTGGCTTTTCGTTAAAGTCCAATTCTCAGACCCATAAAGAAGTGTGGAAAGAGCCATCCCTTGTAGAATTTTAGACGTGTTCCTTTACTTGCTGACTTAAGGGTTCGCCTGATGGTCCCGCACATAAGGTTAAATTTATGCAACTTATGCACCACGTTGCTGCTTGCATTATAAGACACCCTGTAGCCCAGGTATTCAAAACTGCTAACTTGTTCCAGGACAGTACCATCTACAACAATTTTTGCCCGTACGGGATCAGTTCCACAAAAAGCCATCACCTTGTTTTTAATTGTGGATATCTGCAATCCAGAGTCTTTGCAGATTCCATTTATCAAATGTATAGCCTACCCATCTGTAATCTGTTTTCAGAGTCCGACAGAACAGCCTAATCGTCCGCAATGAAATCACAATGTCTGATCTGTTTTTAACTTCACACTTCACCTTCTGCCTATGAATAACAAAATATCTGTAAACAACAAAGAAAATAAATCGGAGGTGTAGCCTACATCGTTTTTAGCTGAACCAATAGGAAAACGTTTCATAAACTGTGGCTGCTGCTAATTTACGGTCAGGAGAGCGTGTAAATTTTATGGATTAAAGAGAAAAAATATCATAAAATAATGAAAGCAAGGGACGATGTCGGAAACTACAAATAAGCAGTTACTCACAAATGGTGAACAAAAGCGTCGCCCTGCTGGGCAGTGAGGGTGCAAGAGTGAATTGTTTTATACTAAAGACTCAACCCAAACGAAGCAACAATTTTTTTAACAAACGAATATCAGGATGGTGAATAACGTGTACAGTGATTAAAAAAATGTTGAGTTATTTCGTTCTGTTTTAACTAAGAACAATGAGAGATGATAAAATAATTTGAAGGAAACGATTAGATATTAATGTTGGATGGCTAGACGTAGGGACAAACGCTGTATTGTAAAATTGAAATAAGAACTTACGTAACAGATATGCGCTTATAATGGTAATAAACAATAAAATTATACAGATATGAGCTGTATATGCAAAAAAATAAAGGAGACAATTAATTATTGCCGATCATGTTTGATCATATTAATAAAATAATAAAAATATATTGCAGCGAATCAAAATTAATATTGCATAGATAGGTATAATGATAATATAAACACAGGCTCTATATATGGAGGTAGGAAATTTATTAACTAACAAAATTATTGCTTCTGTCAAAATATTCAAACATGAAATTATTTATTTAATTATTCAGTCTTTTAAATAAAGAGTTTATCGATTCTTATTTTCACAAATGTTTATTACTTGGGTGTCGAATTCCACAACTACCGTCGATGCCCGTGGATCAGCTGTTGACGATTCACTGCCCGTTATCAAACTGTTATTGTTTATTACCTTATCTCAGGGGTCTCGTAACCGGTAATTAAATAGATCTGTGTACTAGGCTTACACAATCCGGACTCTTCAAGTGTTCTCGCGTCAATCAGTAATACCGCTATAAGTAATGCTGTCTTAGGCGGAAAATCTTGCACTAACGCGAAAAGCATTAATATGATCTATTATTATCTTTGTTGTATTTGAGTTCTTCGATTCAAGACATCGTGTACGAAAAACTCGTAACGTATACCTAAGTTCTACGTCACTTATAGAATAGACACGAAAAACTCGCGACAGTCAGTACGTCGATCATCTATGACGAGACCTCGAAGCGAATTGAACGATGTGTTCTCTGCAGAGGACCGACTCAAAATTGTAGAACTTCTGATTGGTTGAAATCTTAGATGCATCATAGATTTTTATCATGATAGACTAACTTTAAGTTAAAACTGTGTCCAAATCTCCAAAGGTCTGTCTAAATTTAATCTACAATTTGTATTGCCTTCTTGCAGATAACGAGTTAAAGAAGAATTAATTTCATAAAAAAAACATTAAAATTATAGTTCTGCCGTATTGAATATATGAAAAACATAGCCTTCAATACGCTGCATACTCTGTCCAAGTTTCATGAAGAAATGTTAATTATTAATGAAGTTATTCAATTAAATGTGAATCACAGGCGCACTCGCGCACTAACATTGCACTGGACATGATAGAGTATAAAATTATGGGTATTTTAACATAACTCATTTTTTACCCATATCTTAATTCAAAACTTACTTTAATTCAAAAATTAAAAATTATTACTATAATTATAATTTAGTATTCTAATTTACTATTCTAATTTACAAAACTTACTTTGTAAATCTAATTTACAAAAAAAGAATAAAATCAATTTTCAACTTGTCTATGATCTTCAGAGAATGTGTTATAGCACTAATATCCCTTATTGATTACGTTCCTAGCACGTTCTGTTGCAATATAAATAAAAATAACAAATAATAAATAAAATATAAATCATGTCATAAAATAATTAATCGGATTCGTGTATAATTAGAATTTGTTACACAATAGAATCTGTTATTGTCTAAATGAAACGAACATATGGTACAGCTAGGAATGTGAACAGAGTAAAAATCTGAAGTTTGTAGGAATAATAAGTCTATAGGTTGTTCTATCAAGCTAGATAATACCGTCACTGAACATAGAAAACATGTTATGTTATAAAAAAAGTGGCACTAATCCGAAGTTAGAATGTCAACCGAAGTGGAAATAATTTGTGAGGAAATACCTTTTTAAAAGGAAATTAAGGAAACGTTCCACAGAAATGATAGAAACGATCTTCTTCTCCTTCTTCTCCTTTTTTATTCTAGGATTAGGTTATATAAATCTGTTCTGACACCCATCTCATCCTCGGACGACCCACGTCTCTTCTACCAATGGCTTTATAGTTTAGTGCAGCTTTCGGAAATCGATCCTCTGTCATCATTTGCAAATGATGTAAATTGTCTTCTGTAAATTGAAATAATTTCATTTATATCCTCTATTTCGAGTTCTGCTGTGACATCCATGAGGTCTGTTGTTTACTTATTCTATCTTGGTTATATATAGTTTAAAGTACTTCGAAGAAACTACATTTCAGCACTCTGGATTTGTCATGACCCACGCCTCACTCGCGTATGTCAGTTGGTTATTGCAATTGTCTTATGAAATTTAATCCTTGTGCTGTATCTTGTTTTATTTCTAAAATTTCTATAAATCATTCAAAAAATATTCCTAAATTAGAGCTTCTGGTCCTCCCGGTAGGGGGTTGTGCAACAGGCCAGTAACCTGTTCATGTAAAACTTTATAACACTTACTACTTTATAACTTTATAGTACCCAAAGCATCCTAGCAATAAGGATTAGAAACGATCAGACGCATAAAATTAATTCAAAGATGCAAATAGGAGGATACTTGAGGAGCAAACTGGATTCATGCAACTGCGGTGCGTCAACTGGTAGGATACAATGGATATATAATTTTATGGAACCATCTATCAACAGCCATGATGATGATCCTTATCGTCTACAACATGTGCCAACAGCAACAAACCAGCAAACAACAGAGGCTGAGAGGTCACAAAGGAAGTGCAAAAAATTAGGCAAAAACTATTTGTAGTAAAACGCTCGATTTACGAAAATACAGATAGAAGTCCCGAAACAACAGCAGTTAATATAATATGTGCCCAGACAGTAGCTGACGACAGTGTAACGATTATACCTCTCTCTCTCCTGTTCTGTTGCTACATATATCGGTCACGACTCCCAGCCAACATCGTTGAACTTTCAATGCTCTGATTCCCCAATCCAATCGTTCCTCCTGGCCTTCAGGGATATTATTTGTCACCTCCCTTTTATTTTTGAAAAGCCTTCCATAGTGTTTTTTGAAGAACGGGGCGACGGAAGGTGGTATCCTCTCGTCGTTTTGTTCCCACTGGAGTTGCAACCACGAGGTTTTTGAAATCCTTCTTGAATGACGAAGTATCTGTCTTTCTCGTCCAGCTGACTCGTCTCGACTTTCTCTAGGCACAGGATGTATGTCTGTTTCAGCCGCACTGCCTTTTTTAACTTCAGATGTGGACTTCAGAAAAGTATGTCTCAGTAAACTGCGTTACTACAGGCAGTGCTTCCTTTACTATAGTGGCTGAGGATGCTGTTCATGATAGACCCTGCGTGTAACTTAGTTTGCCCTGATTGACTGAGCATACATTCTTCGCATCGAAGTAGCTGGGTTTTTTCAGGGTACGTATTTACTGAATTGCCACCTCTTGTTCATAAACAGGACAATTGCGGAACCTAGACGAATACTGATGACAATGATCAATCCAATCCAATCGTGAGACAGCTGCTGGAAGTGCCCAAGTGGTTGCAGTGTCCGGGTAAACCCGATGACTGCCTGATGCGTCTTGCTTTATGGTAGCCTTGCGCTAGTAAAGGATGGAGCCCTCCGTCTAGGAGGGATGGAGGCTGTTATTGTGTAGCAGAACCGCAGAGTCATTCGCAGCTGCTGGGAAGGACTTTTTGGGGGATTAGAAAGGAAGGATCCAAAAAAAGGATGGCTCTTCCCACACTTCTTTATGGGTCTGAGAATTGGACGTTAACGAAAGGCCAGGCCAGTCGCATCCAAGCGGCTGAAATGAGATTTCTGAGGGACGTAGCAGGGTATACTCTCCATGATTATAGAAGAAGCAGATGTATACGGCAGGAACTGAATATTATGAGTATACTCGACAGGATCACCCAGTATCGGCTGAATTGGTGGGAAAACCAATCATCCATCTTTGCCGAATGGATGACTTTCTTACAGTCGTTGCAGTATGACTCCAAACAAAACCTATTTAATTACATTTTCCGCATACATACATTGAGTAAGTTCCATTTGGGGCAGTTCACTGCAAATTTTGCTCCAAATCTGTCATATTCATGTTCTCTTTTCTCCGGTAAAGATATAGATTTCTGTAGAAACACATTTTTTGAAGACTCTTTTCCTTCTCTGAGTCTATTCATTATCATCTTCAGCAAACTTTTTACAGAAAAAAAAAACGGTTATTTCCCAGCCTCTCTAACGATTCTTTGAACGTTCCACACCTCTCCGACCTTTCGTATTATAATTCCATAGTTGTTTAAGGATGCGGCAGCCATCCATTTGGTTAAGATGTTCCAACCATTTTAGCCGATATTGAGTAATCCTGACAAGTATACTCATAATATTCAGTTCCTGCCACATATCAACATTTCTTTTGTGATAAATTATATAGATTGGTAATTACCTTTATCTAATTCCTTCCTTGCAATTTAATTATTTGCGTAACAACGCGTTTCAGGATCACAGTCCCATCATCAGGTTATAAAATTAAATCATGCACTAGTCATGCACTGGTATAATTTTGGTTGTATTCCATTAAATGCTGCGCCTACCTGGACTTTATATTATTGACATTCTTCTTGCGCAGATGTTCTATATATCTATCTTTAAAACTTCTTCCTGTTTGTCCAATATAGAATTTCTCGCAGTCATCACATACAATTTTATATATGCCGGAACATGTTTCAGGATTTTTGTTTCTTTTTGCGCGTAATACGTTTTGAATATTATTGTTTGTTTTAAAAATTACTGTAACGTTATATTTTTTAATTGATTTTTAATGATTTGTGGTATCAAGTTAGTGTACTCAAAGGATATAAATTTATTGTCATGTCTCAGTTTGTATGTTCCTATATATTATACCAGTTTTGTAACAAATTTAAAACCTCTACATTACTGTAAGAAAGGACGTTCCATGGATGCAATGGAAGAATTTATAATCTACAAAGCAAGTAAATTCCAGCGTGATGAGTTATTGAATGATATGTTGTCATTTAAATCCAACGTCTTCTTTGACACAGTAATACGCATACAACAGGAAGAAAGCAGACGACTGCCTGTGTACGTTTGTGATAACAAATCAGTAGACTTTTAACTTTACGACGATGCGCACGTGAGTGAATACACATAGCTATGTGTCTACGCGAATACGAATGTTGTGCAGTGGTTTTATAAATTTAAAAACTTAACGACGAGTGACTAGTGCATGATTTAATTTTATAACCTAATGATGGGACTGTGATCCTGAAACGCGTTGTTACGCAAATAATTAAGTTGCAAGGAAGGAATTAGATAAAGGCAATTACCAATCTATATAATTTATTAAATTACGCAACTTGGAGACCGTACCAAAAATGAAATTTCTTTTGTGATCTTGAAGAGTATACCACGTGCCACGTGACGTACCACGTGACATAAGATTGAGTAATCTTATTTTGACCGCTAGAATACTACTGGCCTGGGATTTCGTTATAGTCAGGGCCGGCCTCGAGGCCGTGGCCCGGGAGCAGATTTTTAGAGGGCGCCAAAATAATGGATAAAAAATATCAAGTTTTTCTTTCCTTTATGATTGTTAACAAATGAAGTTGTTCTCTCGAGCACGTCAAACAATTTACTCTATTATCAATGAATACCACTGTTTGGTACATAATAACAAAATTAATATAAATCTTCACAAAGCGGTATTATTTGCCGTATTCTGACATTCACGCTCAGCCACAAAACGGCGACAAGATAGGCAAGACAGCGCTTCCCTCACTGACGCGTACAACAACTCGAAACAGATCGTTTGTGAAAAGACATTTGTGTTTCGATAATATATGTACATATATTTATAATAAGAAGACATGTACACTGACTGAATTAAAATTAAATGAAACTGTTGAAATTGATTCTTTTTATTTGATGTTTTCCACTCGCATTGAGCATCCATGTGAAACACTTATATAGATGAGTCAAGTACAGCTTTATTAAGTTAAATTTTAAAAACAGGCCTTAATGATAGTTAATGGGTTTCAAGAAAAATAAAAAAATATTTGTCAACATTTGAAAAGTTATATAGTATAAACTTTAAATTTTTTAAATAATTTCATGTGGACCTACAGAATAGTTTTTTATGTGTTGGGCTTAACCGCCGCCACTAGTATAAAATAAAATAGACATGATCAAACTTTTAAAGTATAATGTTATTAAATTAGGTACTGATAAGAAAATAAGCATCACAATTTTTTGTTGGGGGGGGGGGACGAAAAATTGTGTCTCGGCCCGATCAGACCTAAAGCTTTGGGCCGGTCCTGGTTATAGTCAGATTTTCAGACGTGGGGAGGCCCATTACCTTGTACAACTTCAGGTCTGTTTGTTTACACGTTGATTCTTCTAATGGTCCCACACATATGGAGCAACGTGCGCAGCGTCTTCATGACGTCATTATTTGTAATGTAAGACACAGTAGAGCTCAGATATTCAAAATCACTGGCCTACTCCAGAACACCACCGTCTACAATGTTTGGTCGTGTGGTATCAGTTTTATGAAAATCCATCACCGGGTCTTTCAAGTATTTGTCTACAAACAACTCTCACAGCGTTCACGAGCCCGCCAATCCCTTCTCCTACAGGAGCGGTGTGAAGGACGAGTGATGGGCACACCACTACACACATACATTTGACGCACGCACGCACGCATGCGCGCCTTCTATGCGGCGCACAAGCGCTTTTAATTCTTTTTGTTTTGTTTCAATTTTTTGTTTGTAATTTTTATTTTTATTTATTTTTTATATGTATGTAAGTATAGTATGTAAGAAGAAACGAATGACTAAGGAATGAAACAATGTAACTAACTGCACAAGGTACAACGTAACGGTAGACTGCAAGTAATGTACGGGAACAAAGAGCTTTTTATCAGTGCTAATTACATGTTGCTGATGGCAGCTGCTTTTATCATTTTTCGTAATAGCATTCGTTGTTAATGAACATTCTTTGTATTCTTGTCTACACGATAAACACATTTTTGAAGAACCTAGTTTGTAGTGGTGTGCCAATTACCCCTCCTTCATCCCGCTTCAGTAGGAGTAGAGGGACTGGCGGGCTAGGGAACGCTGTGAGAGTTGCTTGTAGACAAATACTTGAAAAGACCCCATCACCTACCTACCCCCTAACCTAACCGTTCCGCGCACTGGTAACTTTTTTGTCACGCAACTGTTTTGTCACTGTCACCCTCCTGTCACTTCGGCTTGAAGAGTCCGCACACGATGAGCGACTGTCACCTGTCACTCACTGTTTCTTCGTAGCTTCCTAGCAGTTTTAGTTTCAACATCGAACGAGTTGATGCATTGATATGGATTTCCGGGAGACAGCCGTCCTATGTGCACTGGTGATACGGCATAGGAAAAATCAGAAAAAAAAGCGGTACTGGGTTCATCCAATGTGGAGTGAAAGATTGCTGAAAGGAAAATTTAAATTGATGTTTGAAGATTTACGATCCTATCCGGAAAAATTTTTCGGATATTTCCGCATGAGTGTGGAGGCTTTCGACGAATTGGTACAAATTTTGAGACCTGCTATTACCCACCAAGATACAAATATGCGATTGTCAATTCCACCGGAAGAGAGGCTCGCTGTGACAATAAGGTAAGTTATAATAAAACAAATTAGATATTATGTAGCTAGCTACTAATTTAATAGTAACATATTAATTATAAAATTATAATTAATTATAATTGTACAGATTTAAAGTTTACATTTTCAGTTTTCAGAATAATAGTTTTTCACTAGAACAAGATTTGTATTACAATAATAATGGAAGTAAAACAAAAAATACAAAATTTAAAAAATTCCATGCTTTTTCTCATATTCACTAAAAGAATTGAAAAATACAAACGAGTTGAAAAACACACAAAAATTAAAAAAACGTACTTCTTTTCTTTCTTTTATTTAAATTCATCAGGCGTTTTTTTGAGCACATACATCGTATAGATTGTCTGATTCATCAGAACTGACAGAAAAATTGGCAACGTATGAGTGTACACTATTGGAATCTTGAGGTGATGTTAGGGTGGTGTACGAAGAGCATTGTGGACTAGGCGCGAGTGCCAGAGAAACAGATGGTGGATTTGTAATCCGTGCTGAAGTAGGTTCAGTGACTGATAGAGTATCAACTTCAAGGGATGCTGATCGGGGAAAAGTATCGGAAGCGAAAGAATTTCCAGCTGTTCTATTAAACTGAACTACAGACGGCCCAGGTTGGTGATATTGTTGGTGTGAAGCGAAAGAATTACCAGTTGGTATATTAAACTGCATTGCAGACGGCCAATGTTTGTGATATTGTTGGTGTGAAGCGGAAATTTGTGTTGTCGGTTGGGACTTGTTTATATTTTTGAAGATGTGTAGAATCTGGATTTGTACATCCAACTTCTGATGTTGAGGTAGTGCTTTCAACATAGGGACAAGGGATAGCGCAAAATGTGTGTCTTGATCATTAGTTTCTATAGCGGGCTCCTTTTTTTCTCGAAGAATTTCTAAAAGGCTTTCTTCGTAACTCTTTTTCTTGTTCATACGACGTGCCCTGTTCGTGGCTCGAGCTGTTGGTAGATCAGGCGTTTCTGACATCTCTACTTCTTCTCCTGCTATGTCTTCCTTATCGCTTCCAATTGTTGTAGCATTTCCACATGTTTCGCGAACTTCCATGGATGGCAGAAGAAACAGAAGTTGATCATAATACAAATATTTCCGGCGCTTTGTGGCAGCTTGTCCTGATTTAGTAGATTTTTGCTCTCGTAGTTCTCTAGAGAAACAAGCCCTAATATTTTTCCATCTTCTTTGTAACAACTTTCCTGTAACAAAATAATGTAGGCCTATGAAATTTCAGATGAACACATATGTTATTTAGAATAAATTTTATGTAAATACTGAATTCGTTTCAGTGATTTAGATGAAGAATAAAACTATTCATTATGTTTTATTATTATTATTATTGGTACTACTCTACGTTTCCGATATTAGGATTCAGTTCAACATATGCGATAGTATCAGTATGACCTGTGTATATCGCATATAGGTTTAATATAATAAATTAAAACATAACGTATAAAACGAAATATAATGTTTACGTAAAAATACGAAATGTTTTTGTACGCACGGTTAGGTATGGTAGTTTATGTTTTAATATGCTTACAATTATTATAATATAAACACAACCTAGGCTTAACACAGAAACAATAACATGTTAATTTCGTATATCAGTAACCAGTTATTAAATGTATTTGTAAAAGCCTCAGTCTACAACGTAACATGCTCAGAGCGATAATGGAAAAGTACCAATTATTATTATTATACCCTATTATAATTATTATTATTATTATTTATGTTGATTTTGTTTTAGGTATCTTGCTACAGGAGCAAGTTTCAACGCTCTGTCCTACGAGTATTTGATCGGTCCGACCACGCTTCGAGAGATAGTGAAATCTACATGCATTCAAGTGTGGAATGTTTTACAGCCTATGGTCATGCCTGAAAAAAGTGAAGACGACTGGCTTAAAATTGCTGACCAATTTTATACACGTGCACACTTCCCGAACATTATAGGTGCTTTGGATGGTAAGCATATACGAACCATTCAGCCTCGCAATAGTGGTTCAGAGTGTTTTAATTACAAAAAGTACTTCTCGGTAGTCTTAATGGCATGGGTTGATGCCGATTATCAATTCGTGTACATTGACGTTGGCGCGAATGGTGCAGCAAGTGACTCCACTATCTTCAGTAATTCGAATATGGGTAGAAGGCTACAACAGAATCTACTAAACATACCAGACGACCGTACTATACCAAATGAACCAGATGGCAAAAAAATGCCTTTTTGCTTAGTCGCTGATGAAGCATTTGGTTTGACAAGGCATATACTACGTCCATTTGCTAGAAAATCTCTGACGCCTTTAAAGAAAATTTATAATTACAGACACTCAACGGCTCGTCGTTTGGTTGAATGCACTTTCGGCAAATTAGCCAACAAGTGGCGCATTTTCCATAGACCCATCGATGTCAAGCTTGAGTTTTGTGATAAGATTGTCATGGCCTGTTGTGTGCTACACAATTTCGTACGGAGGAAAAATGGAATTAATTTTACGGAAGCAGCATATGAGTGTCAGATAGAGAGTGTTTCAACTAGGCCAGAGACGAGGCTTGTATCTGCGACAAATGTACGGAATTATTTTGCAACATACTTCACTTCCCCCCAAGGATCTGTTCCATGGCAGTACGATAAAGTTTGATTTCATCCTATTTCGCAATGTAACATGCATATTTGTAATTTCAGTTCTATTAAAGTTATATTCAATTAATGTTACTGTGTGTTCACTGCTAGTTTGCCCTATCTATCATTTCAGACAAGTGGTGGAGGCAAAGTCTTATTGGTTGTTGTAATTATGGGCGTTGCGAGATGCAGTGCCGACAGATTATATACAAACTTGGTACCTAATCTATTCTCTGAAACTTGATAGTACTATACTGTACATGAATGGTGCGCAGACACACAATGAATTACTTTGCTATCAAGTCTAGTGACAGTAACCAATCGGATTTGTCTCAACCACGTGTTTGAGTTTACATGTTACGCAAAGTAAGAATGAACAAATTATATATAAGTTCAATTCAGTTGAAGTTCAATGTTCATTATGCGGACGAGAATACGAGAATCCTTTAAGACATGAGAAAAATGATTGTGTCTATATGATAAAATAATATATGATTACTATATAATTAATAAATGATATATGATAATAATAATGAATACATACCTGCTTCTGTTTTCTGTTCTGGTGAGAGGTTCCCCCAACTGTTAATGAACACTTTCACGCACACTTCTTCCCATAATCTGGCTTTTATATTAATATCGGAATACTCTTTTAGAGATTTATTGTAGAGCGCTGGTCTCATTTCTATTTCCTGTATTAAAATTTCATTGTTTATATCTTCATCTCTAGGTGTTGTAGCCGCCATTTTCCGAAAACACGGTTTGCCGTTCACCACTATGTGTCACAAAGCACTGGCGGGGAGGCAACACTGACCACCCCGGTGACAAAAAGTTACCAGTGCGCGCGCACTCATTGCAAACCCAAGACGCGGTGACAGTTTCGTCACCCACAAGTCACGGGCCGGCGGAACCAAAAAGTCACGTCGCTGTCACGTCGCTTCGTGCGCGCAGCTACATAAGAACATTCAGACTTGATGATGGTGACAAAACAGTTACGTGACAAAAAGTCACCAGTGCGCGGCCGGCCTTAGGTTACTACCTCCCTCCCCCCACCACCAAATGGTGCCATATGTCCCGGATTGCAACCCAGAAAATATGGTCACCGTATTTATGTCGAATCTACATCCTTATCGAACAATAGCGTGTAAAATAGGTTACATTCCAATAAATGCTACCAAAAAACTGGCATTTCAGCCAGCCTGTCTCTTGCTTTTTTATAGGCCTATAAATACAAATTCCAATTATCCATTTTACTCTAAGTAAATTTTTTGGACATTACGAGCATGGGAAACAGTTATAGATTTCTGCAAAAATGAGTATGTTTTAATTCTTAATACTTAAATTCTTTAAGTACCAGACCTAAATTTTTCCTAAGATAATTCTCATATATTTTCCAAATTTTCTGATAGGCCTAGCTTTTCATTGTGTATAGTAAACATTTTGTACCATCTACAACAGCTGATTAGCAAAAAATTAGGAAATGAATTCCTTAACCTGTAGAGCTTTGCTAATGACTGATGTGTGACTAGGGTTGCCGGACGTCCAACTTTAGCCCGACATGTTTGGCATTTTACAGTTTAGTCGGGATAAAAATAATCTGTCCGGATTTTGTTAGGTTTTTTGTTAGACTTTGCTAGGATTTTGGACGTAGTGTTATGATAAAAGTGTAGCACATTTTGTATGCCTGAAAAAGCTGCTAGATCTGAAACAAATGTACGTACTAGATTTTTATTTCCTTTTCTTTCAGTACGTTTAGACCTATTATGATATTACTCAGGGGCAAACCTAAGATTTCATTTCGGGGAGGGGGATTTTTTCAACCACATATCGTTTTCTTAGAGTATTTTTTCTCATATTATAATGAAAATGGTACCAACAAATTAAAACTAATGGGTAAATATTGGCCGTAATTCACTACATTCATAAAAATCGGTATGGAGAACCATACATGACTTCCATATTCTAAGATTTATATTTAAAATCATTTTCGAAATGAAATATTACCATAGAAACTACTTCTTTCTACTTACTGCTTCAGCCTTAACCACAGTACTGTGGTCACTAACGTATACCACCTCACGTTATCGCACTCGATTTTCACTGATGATGGAAGTCGATGGCATTGCCGAAACGACTGGTTTTGTAGAAAACATTGGACTACGGCCAAATATCCCGGGAAGGAATTTTAACAAAAACTACTTCTTTGTTGCCGATAACGTTGTACACATACATATAAAAAATATGCATAAAATTAATGGCTTGTATAAGTTAATGGTTGATCTCCATTAAGTAGTGCTCAAGTTTCCAAAGTTTTAATATTATGATATCCGTAATTAAAACATCAGAGCAGTTTTAGTGTGTATGAGGGTACACCGTGGACAAAAATTTTCAACATTTCCTATTGAGCGTTGCTTAGAGTAAAGCTGCGAATCTACAGTGTACGTTTCACAGAACAAACACGCGGAAAAGAAGGAGCGCTCCGAAGTCACTCATGGACCCTCAGCATCTTGCAGAGGGTTCATTCCCTAAAGACGAAAAGTCTGTCTATGAATCGTTCCTCATTAAACACGTGCAGTTACACTGCCCACCGATTCACAGGAAGCAAATCGCTATCCACGCTGGACACTTTTGGCTTGCACGTGTTATGTTGGTATGGGTTTCGGCACTTTCCATTTAAAAAGCGTGCAAATGTAAGAAAATAAACATGAATGATGCCAGAAATAACGCCAATTTTGTGCGCGCGCGCGTGTGTGTGTGTGTGTGTGTCTTCCCTGCCTTTTTACTGCGGTAGTCATAATAATAAAATGGAAACGTAAACAGTACATAACTGAGATACGCTTGCCTGCCAAGCGCGATATATTTTCTCTTATACATGATTTACATTAAAATGAAAAAATTATAATTTTATTGCCTGGCAACAAAATTATTTTATTTTCAACAATTACCATTGTTTGAAAAAGTTTAAATGAATTTTCAAGTACTTTACTCTTGTTAAAACGTAAAAGGTTGCAGGTAAACTACCCCTTCCCCTTAACCGATCTTCACCAAAATCTAAAGGCCTTGAGTCCTCTACAATTCACTGACGTATGCAAAAAATTATTTGATTCTGTTTGAATTTGCGGCAGTTATCGTTTGCCAAAAAAAATACGCTTGATAAAAAACGTTGCAGGTAAACTACCCCTTTCCCTCAACCGATCTTCACCAAAAACAATACGTCTTGAGTACTTTACAAATCAGGGCTGTATGCAGAAAATTATTTGATTCTGTTTGAATTTGCGGCTGTTATCGTTTGCCATAGAAAATACCCTTGTTAAAAAAACGTTGTAGGTAAACTACCCCTTCCCATTAACCGATCTTCACCAAAAACAATACGTCTTGAGAAATCTACAATTTAGGGCTGTATGCAAATAATCTTTTGATTCTGTTTGAATTTGCGGCTGTTATCGTTTGCCATAAGAAATACCCTTGTTAAAACATAAAACGTTACAGGTAAACTACCCCTTTCCCTTAACCGATCTTCACCAAAAACAATAGATCTTGAGAACTCTACAATTTAGGGCTGTATGCGAAACATTATTTGATTCTGTTTGAATTTGCGGCTGTTATCGTTTGCCAAAAAAACAAATTTCCCTTGATAAAAAAAAACCGTTGCAGGTAAACTACCCCTTTCCCTCAACCGATCTTTACCAAAAACAATAGGTCGTGAGTACTCTACAAATTAGGACTGTATGCAAAAAATTATGTGATTCTGTTTGAATTTACGGCAGTTATCGTTTGCCATAGAAAAAAATCTATAGACACACAGACAGACAGTAGACAGACAGACACACACACAGACACTTTTCGGAAAACGACTTTTTTTCATGTTTTGAGTGTAGTAGAATCAGAATCTGCAATAATCTCGAACACGATTTTTTTTGCCATCACCATACTTCCGTTCCTTAAGGAATATGGAAGTAAAAATCAATTAATAACATACAGTTTGACTTATATAAATATATAAATAATACCTTCCTATGGAAAATCAATGTATGTGTGTGTTTGTGTTGCAGGGTTAACACATGCAAGAACACCAAACATTTTAAATGAACGTATGTTTAATTTTACAATATTTTGTTTCTTAGAGCTATGTAGAGTCTATTACAACAACCCATGTTCATTATGAAAAATAATGTTAAGAAATTAAAACTCATCTACAATTATGTGCTTTGTGATTGAAGTTATCAGCATGTAACGTTAAGTTAAAATATAAAGAGATATGTCACTATTTATCGTAACCAGCGGAAAAACGTACCTTATCCTACTCTCTTTCAAGTCGTCTTCTTTTCATTTTTCACCATTTCTTTCAACATGTGTTACATCTATTATTGAGAATAAGGCCTGTTATTGTAGATTATTTTAACTTTTCATTGACCCAAATAGTAATTTTTTTTAAATTGACAAAACTTGGAAGTCAATATTTCAAAAATTACAACCAGTTTTAATTTTTTGCTCCAAATTTTAAAAAAATTTCCGATTTCGGGGGGGGGATATATCCCCCCTCTAGGTTCGCCCCTGATATTACTGTTAATCTCTGTATTATCATCAAAGCTGCCGCTCTATTTATGCAAACTGGTATCGCCAAATCAAAGAGGCAGCCGTAGACTACTCGTCAATAAAGAGCCTAGCAGTGTTATCATTAGCCATTGTTCTGATTTATAAGACAATGTTGCGTCTACGTCGGCGTTGAATTTGCCTATAAGAAACTGTTATCGTGTTGTGTCGCATTCTATTCCTATGCCTTATTATGTTTTAATGTGTAATGACTAATGACAATAAACCTACAGTGTGCGCCCTCTTAGCCGGGCTGTGAGATAAAAATATCGGTATGGAGAACCATACATGACTTCCATATTCTAAGATTTATATTTAAAATCATTTTCAGCCAAACAACCAGGCTGTGTCAGTAGGGGGAAAATGACAGTTCTACCCCGGAAGTGACGTCACACGGCGGGAAATTCAAAAATTGTGGTGGTGGGGGTAACCATGCGGCAGTAGTCTGTCGGCCATGTTGTCGTCGTCGCCGCCTAAAGTGGGGTTAACGTGTGCGTTGATTGTCGGAGGCGTGGCTATGTTCGCCGTTCGCCGTTCGCCGTTCGCCGTTGACGTCGTCGTTGACGTCGTCATCGTCGCTGGGCGGCGGCCTGGCGGTGGCTTGATGGCCGCCCGTCGTGGTGGGGGCGACGGGGGCCATGTTGGAAAAGGTGCGATGTTGTCGAGTGGTGTAAGAGAGTAGTGGTTAAGGTACGGCCTGGTTGCCGATTCGTGCGTGTGTTATAGTGTATGATTATGTATATGTAAGGGGTTTTTCCGGAAGTTCGGCCATGTTGGAAAAGCGTCGGTGTTGCCAACTGTTGTCGGCTCGGTGTTATAGTGTACGGGTTGAATGTATGTTTCGCCATTGTTGCCAACTCGGTGTTAAAGTGTACTGGTTTCGTATATATTTACCGTGCCGTGCCGATATCGTCGATGTTGTGTATAAACATGGTTACTCCCACCACCACAATTTTTGAATTTCTCGCCGTGTGACGGTCCAGGCTAGAACTGTCATTTTCCCTGTAAGAAATACAGATGATATTCAGTGTTCGATTCACTTATCTGAACGATTGCATTGTTGACAACTGTGTGTCTATGTGTTAAGTAAATTGTAGTATGCGAAAAGGATAGTTGAAAATAAACACTTATACAATGAAAAAAATATGTACAAGTTTATTACAAATATAAACATAAAAGAAAAAAATAACTACTTTACAATTAATATTTACAAATATATAAACATAAAAATATATACAAATTTATACATTTCACAATCAGGTATTTTTTTTTACAAGTCTCCATCCGGGTGGTTAATTTCCTACAACTAATATTTACAAATATATAAACATAAAAAATATTATACAATATAAAAATATATACAAATTTAAACATTTCACAATCAGGTATTTTTTTTTTTTTAAAAGTCTTCATCCGGTGGTTAATTTCCATCTGTAACAAAAAAGTAAGAGTATTAGTGACATGTGGTTGTTACAAGTAGGATGGATTACTAAAACCTTTATTAACACTGTAATATACCTTAAATATGCATACGCCCATAAAACGTACGATTCGACTTTCCGAATACGTACATCCTGCATTGTGGGCATGCGGGTGGTGTCCCCTCCATCGCTACCGCCTGGAACCAGTTGAGGACGCATCGGTAATGGTATGTATGGCCACATACCAAACCGAGGAGCCTCTGCCCGTCATTGTATGATTCTATGCATATACTGCATGTATTGTGTGGAGGAATCATACCTTGAACAGGACAGGGCTCACCGCGACGCCAACACCATGTCGGTAGACTCCTTCTAAGAAGGAGTCTCAATGTTGTTGGGTCATCGTGCGTCCTCGGTTCGGTTGCGTGTAGCACTTCAAAGAAGACGGGTAGCGCGTCTTCTGGAGGGGTCCACAAACGGGGATCTCTCCGCAATAGTTGCTGCTGCTGTTGCTGATAAATGGGCTGTGGGCGTGGTTGAGGTTGCATCTGCGGTGGTGGCGGTGCTGACGGTGGTGGTGATTGCGGTGGCGTAATCGGTTGTGGTTGTGGAGGTGGCGGCGGCGCTGGTATCGGGCGAATGTCACTAAAAAAAAAGACAACATAGAAATTATGTATAATCGCAAATAAAACAAAGCAGTATGTACGCATAAGAAGATGACTTACATATTTATGTCGAGGACTTCTACATCGTCATCATCACTGTCACTATCATCATTACCGTTCGGATTTAATTCAAGCGTATCAGCATCGCTTTGATTGTCCTCCACCTCCATAATTTCACCTTCTTCTGTGGGCTCGACATTACTGAAACAAAAAAAAAAGGAACAATTTTAATACCTGATTTAAACGTAAGAGAACAAATGAATGTTAATTAAAAACAAACGTACCGACTCGTACCGGGTCGAGGGTGAAATACCGCCACTCCTGCAGCTAGAGCATCGCTGAAAAAAAAGTATAAATTGAACACATGAGGTAAACGCAATAGTATAAGACTTTGTTGTTAATGAAAACTGACTTACCGCAACACACTAGCCTGTAATCTAAATAACGCGCGTTTAAAACATTGCAGGCTGTTTGGAGATAGGGGACGACGACAATCTGGAGCAGCAGCAACAGCACCAGTCGGAGCGTTAGCATCACTTAAAAAAAACATGTATGAAATGAACACTGGAGGTAAAACGTAAGAGCACAGGAGTTTATTAATGAAAATTGTCTTACCGACTCGTGCCAGGTTGCGGAGATTGGGGACGAATTACAGCAACAGCGGGAGCAGCAGCATCATTGCTGAAAAAAAAATAAATAAATTGAACACCGGAGGTAAAAAAAAAACACAAAAGTACAAAAGTTTATTAAAATGACAATTGTCTTACCGACTCGAATCGGGTTCTGGAGATACGGGAGAATCAGCGGTGACAGGTGCCTCATCGGTATCACTGAAATAAAAAAAAATATATATAATTGAACACCGAAGGTAAACGCATTAGGACAAGAGTTTATTAATGAAAACGGTCTTACCGACTCGAGCCGGGTCCTGTCAAAGCACGACGTAACCGTTGTGAACTATAAAAAAAAAACACATCAATCGAATGGAATATTCTTTTTGTGCATTATAAATAAAGAAAAAATGTTATATTTACCATCGTACTCGACGTTGCTCTGCTGTCTTATTTTTCACAATTTTCTTGTTGTTCATTCTGTAAAACGTATCAAAAGTTGTAAAATAAGTAAATAAAGAACATAAAGTTAATGTGTGTGTGTGTGTGTGTGTAATGCTGAACATCATCTTTACCGTTAGTTATCGGTCCGTGTACTTTCTCTTTTTTGCCTTAGGACCAGCAGCGTCGTTGGTTATTGCTGCTATCATGTAATGCCCGTACGCGAGTGTACTTACACCGTCGTCCAGTACATACCTCTTATCATCATAAGGAGACAGGGAAAGTTTTGTTATACGTTGCGTGTACAGCTTATGATGATTGCTTCGTATACAGTCAGCAGAGGTGAATACGGTACGACTGTCAAAAAGACACTCGCTGTACAATTGATGTCGTAACCTTTTTTTTATTGCCGTCCTTGGCACACCTTTCGCCACCTTTTTGTCGGTGCGGTCGGACAACAAGAGCGAGTAACACTTCGCCCTGAGTCCGACAAATTCCCTGATGGGTTTTCCATTGGTCTCATCCTTGAACTTCCCCACGACTTTTTTGTTGTCGTCGCAATGACAAGGATGATCCACGGGATAGTCCGATGTGTCAAAAAGGTGGAGATCCTCTTTCATATCTGAGTACAAATCATCAGTCTGAATGCTGTAAAGCAAACTGTCTGTGTCAGTCATTAGTAAGGTCAATCGTTGTCCGTACTTGGCGACAGCGTACCGATAATGAAAATTGTACATTATCAATTTGCTGACATCGAGTACTGTGAAGCCGACGTACACCGGACGGGAAAGGAATATCGTCCTATTTCGTAAGGCCAGTCCGACCAAGTTATCGGTGTAGCGGATCATACGCTTTAGCCGAGGATTGGAAACAATTTTCTGCAGCCGTTGTTCGTTAGAGACTAGTTGGAAGTCTATTCGTTTCCTCACGTTCTCCAGCGATTTGCCATAGACGGCGTTGACCATCAGTTTGAAAAAATCCTTTTCGAAACTGTTGGTGGCTGCTGCTCTCTTTTGCGTGTTGAAATCGATAAACGGTTTCATCCACGCTCTCTGTTTAAAACTCAACACCCTATGTATCGCTTTCAATTCTAAACCGAGACTCAGATACAATTTTAAATTTCGAAAATGAAGAACGTAATTTTGCTTGTCGTCCAAAGTCGTCAGCAACTTGGGAACGGACGACGAAGGCGTTTCCGATCCGCTATACCCTTTTGTATAGTGCAGTCGTGTGTGGAGTCGTCGAGAGTACGGTGAAAGTACGTCAGGATGGACACAGGAACGGACGGGTGCCAATGGATAATCGGAATGGAGGTCATGAAGTTCAGGTGGATAGTGTAAGTCGACCTCGAGTATGTAGCCCATGTCACCGTCATCGCACAGAGTACGCACGTCCAGTGAGTTGATCTCGTTACGATCTAACCATCTGAAGTCGGCGTAAGGGAGCGGTTGTGACATGGCTGCACCGTAAAGGTTGTTGCAGTCCGTGTACAATATGAAAGAGGTTGGCTTTGAAGCATCGTACTGATCGACAATTAGTGGGTTGTTGGCCTTGGCGTGGCGGTTGGGTACCATGCTAACGCCACCACGAACAGCCGATTCTATAAAGAGATGCTGATCTATATCCGTCAACAGCTCCAGTCGCATACGGGTCATCTTTAACATCGCATGCCAAGCGACACCAGGAAGCGAGTAAAGATGAGCCGGATCGATCTGGTAGTACCGCATGGCCATCTCACGGAACGCCTCGAAGACGTCGGCCAGTAGCAGCACGTCTGTTTTAAGATACAGATCGTGATATTCGCCCAGTGTACTGATTCCAAAAGTACGCCACACGTTGTGCGCGTGAGCGTAATCTTCGTCAGATACTGGCGATTCACTCAACCTGTTGAAAAAGTGTTCGCGTGCGGGCAGACGTGTTTCGTTGAATTTCTCGCTACCCGTCATGTAATCGTAAGGGTACACGCCCTTACGTAAGAGTAGCTCGAAGTGTTCTTCGAAACATTGCTTCGTTAAATCGAAATCCGCACCGCTCGCGTGCAAGTTTCCAACAAGTGTGTCCAAGGACGTGTTCAAAAATTGAAGCGTGTCTACGAAACGCAGACGACCCAACGAGACTGATACGAAGCGTTCACTAGTGGTAGCGATACAAGCGAGATCGTCGTATTTACCCAACCCTTGTACTAGGTGATGTGCATCGTAACCTCGTAAGTTGTGAAAAAATACAGGTATGTGTCGTGGAGTCTTGAAGTTAAGGTTACAGATGTTGTGAGCTGCGCCTAGGTATCGTCCTGTCAGATGACAATGGTTGCGCACTTTGTCGATTTCGTTCAGTGGTTCTTCACAGAGATGACATACGAGGGCATTTGCGAAAGATAACAAATCACGGTCACTCATAGTCATAGGGACAATGGATCGGATGATTCTGAAAAGTTCTCGCTCTTCAGCGACCAGTCTATTGAGAAAAACGTCTACCACGTTCTCACCGCGATAAACGACCTGGGGTTTGAAAATGTTACGCTCGTAGTCGACTATGAGGTAGGAGAAACCTGAAGGAAGATGTAACGACTCCGTTGTGGTGGACGATGTGTGCGGAGGAGCGTCGCAGCGATGACAAGGGACGATAAATGATTCAAAATCTGCGTATATCGCAAAAGGGACCTTATGGCAGTATGTATAATTTCTGAAACACATCACATTCTCCTCCTCCGCTGTCGTGGGTAAACGAATTTTCTGTTCACCATATGGTGAACAGTGGGGGATATGTTCGGTAAGGAGTCGTTCTTTGCAGAATCTATGCAGACAGTAATTGCAATAAAAAGAACGCCCATCGTGGTTGCTTAGTGAAGAGAATAAGCGACTTGTATTTTTGATTAAACAGTAATGTTTTCGGTCGTCAGCGGTAAGAAGTAATAGATTAACGTGATGTTGTCTGCCGCTGGAAGGAGTTATTCTTAAAGGGTAAATTTCATATTCTTCGTAACCGAAAACATTTATAGAAACGTTAGGATTGTCTCGTTCGAACTTCACAATGTCGGATAGACGGGTGGGGTAAGTTATACCAGAAGTATTGATACTGCAGATATGCGGCTTGTATTTGGATACACGATCGTTGTGTGAGTGTTGTGGAAACAGAGCGGCCAACACTGACCATACGAAACACATTTGATCGCCTGTATTGTTCACGTTGATGATGGATTTAGTACGAGACAATTCAGGAGGTGTACGAATGAAACTGGAGGCGGTTAGCGGTTGGTATCGTGAGAGAACGAGTTCTAAGGAGATTATGCGGTCTAACACCCAACCGCTACCCTCGCGTGTGAATTTATCAATCGATTCAATGATCTTTTCGTATGAAGCTTCTAAACGATCGGGCAATACATCTTGGTCAGCGATCAGTGTCGTATGACATCGTCCGTGAAAATAAGCTTCAGTCGTCACTTCTTCGTCCTGGTCCGTGTCAGCGTTTACGATGTACTTGACAAATCTCGCTTTAACCGTTATATGCCACTTTATAGAAAGCAAACGTGTCAGTTCGTTTAGAATGTCCGTACGTAACGTATCGTGCATTTCATCAAAAAAGGTTATGACATCGTTGACACATTCTTCGTCATCTGTGATAGGCGTGTAAACGCGCAATACCAACGCGCCGCGTAACGAATATTTACATTCAACAGCAAATGACTGCATTATCAACAACAATGAAAACACGAAACTTTAACAATTACTTGCTCGCTTGAAGAACAATTGAATACTGATACGAAATTAGAAAATAAGCACTATTTTATATGCGACACGTGAAAGTTACACTGCGCGAGACTTGAAAGTGAACGCTGGCAGTGATCGTCGCTCTACTTATACTATCTATGACAGTAGCGCGCGCAGCTATCCGCTCCCACTACCGAACTATTACCGCCGACGATCCCCCACTACCATCTGCGCGCGCAGCTATCTGCTCCCACTACCGTGCTTTATTTCATACCGACCAATTGACGACAGCCATCCCCACTACGGATGCGCGCGCAGCTATCGCTGAGGAGGTGAAATGCAACGCGACAAACCAACATTCTTGCTTCAGATATGGATGTGTCCACATATTCTTTTGCAAGCCGCTTAAAAAGCTTTTACAACATCAGTCGTCGTGGTAACATTAAATTTTTCGTTCATAAATTTCCGAATGCGAACGTAAAAATTTTTGACCTAGCCAAAGCTGGGTTTATTTACGAAGACGATGGTGATGTTGTAAGATGCTGCAAGTTTAAAATACGAATTATGGATTGGGCAGTGGGTGATGATCCCGCCCAAGTCCATAAGGCGTCAATGCCCGCATGCGATTTCGTTCGTGAACACTTGTAGAAGTCGACGCACGCAAAAACGGCTCTTTTCAGAGCCAACATAAACTCATGTACAAACATGCCCGTTTGGGTAGTACTAGTAGTACTAGGTGTTACTACTACTACTACTACTACTACCGAACGACAGTATTCACTCGAAAAGTGTGAGTGAAGACACATAAAAAAAAAAAATTACTCAAACAATATGCGTATACACTATAAATATCATGATCACGATTAATAGCGTATCACTCACATCGCAGATCATCGAGACGATGGACGTCTATCGATATGATGATGGGAAACATTTCACAATAACCAAAGCTTCACGAAGCGCGATACGGTCCAACTTATGTTCCATGTATTTTGTGAAGAAAAGACGATTTTGTGGCAACTACTGTACACGTTACAAATTCGGCGTTGACAAATATCACGCACGTTGTTGGCGTCACATAAAAAAACACCGCAGTGATTTGCCACCGATCGTGCTGTTGATGATAGTATCCGATCGTATACACAACAAATCACGGTGGCTTCAATTTATCGTAGAGTGCGAACAAAATAACGTACCGATAGAACTTGTGGTTTACGAAAAGAATATGTTCAAGTGTACCGTACGTCACGGATGGAATTTTCTTTCACGTTTCCGTCCGATTCCTGAACTCTATAACGCTGTTCAGCGTGTGCACGGCTTACACGATTCACACGGACAGATGAACTACACTACTGTATACACGGACATGCTCGCCTACGGAAGTTCGATACCACACGCTTCTTGTTGCATCGTCCTTACGGAGCGCACTATTCCGATACGCACACCGATGGAAATATACAGAAGCGTGATGATGATAGTGCCAAAGTGCGCACTGGATCCTAGCTACAACGTAAGTTTTGACCTGCACTGCCCACCGTCCTCGTTACCGACACTAGCGAGAGGGAAACAGTTCGCGTTGGTGAACAACAAGGCGCAGGGATTATTTTCGGTAGCCTTTCTGAAGGAGGCATTGCCTACACTCCGCAAGTATTGCGAATACTTTGGTCTGCGGTATTCGCACGAACAAGGGTACACGGTGAAAGACCAACGTTTGTACGAACAGTGGCAGCATTGCAAGGGCTCTATGGCGGACGAATTTTGGTTGTTGAACTCGTATCTGATACACCTGCATACGAAATCGAGAAGTCAACGCCCAATCGCTGAACTCAAAGCTAAACACATGTGCGAGTGGCTACCTGAGAACGATAACGTCATAGTCGCGGAAATGCACGAGTACCGCGACAACGTTATACGTAGCGTCATGTTCAAAGACATGAATTCTGTTAAGACTGTAAGAGCGTTGGACTCGAAACAACACGCGCTCCCGAGATACTACATCGGTATGAGCCTCGTGCGTAATGGGCGTATGAAAATCAGTTTAGCTCATGTTTTAACGTACTTGCGCAATCGGAAAAAGAACGCGATGTTCTTCCGTTCGGTCGAGATGATATAAGCGGGTGTGGAGCGGTGGCGGTGTGACAGTCGCGTGATGGAAGGTGGACGTGCCAGAACGGCATCGATGAGAATTACCTTCAGCACCGAGCCGACAGTTTACTACATTCCAGCGTATTGCGAATCACGGTTCGCACGACGACACGAGAATGAAACGAGCTGTGAAGAATATACACCAGAGCGTTCGCAAGACTATCGCGACGGAGTTGCACAGACCGGTAAGAAGGAATTTTCCGAGACGAGCGGTCGAGTTGAAGGGACTTCACGACTTGTACCAAGCAGACCTGGTAGAGATGATACCGCACGCAAAGGTGAACAAGGGATTCAAGTACCTTATGACGATGATTAACGCGTTTAGCAAGTACGCGTACGCCGTTCCATTGAAAACGAAGACGGGTGTAGAGGTCGCACGAGCTCTGGAACCGATTCTGCGTGCTAATAAAATGAAATATCTGCAGACGGACAACGGGAAAGAGTACTACAACAGTACCGTAGAAAAATTGTTGAGCAGATATGGTGTCACACTCTATTCCACGTACAGTGAGAAAAAGGCTTCCATTGTGGAACGCTTCAACCGTACGTTGAAAACGCACATGTATTGCGCGTTCAGCGAACAAGGTCATTACCGTTGGTTGGATATGTTACCGGAACTAGTCAGCACGTATAACAACACCGTGCACAGAACGATTGGAATGAAACCACAACAGGTGAACGAATCCAACGAACGTACAGTGTTACGCAGGATTCGTGTGAACACGGCGAGGAGCATCGATTATAAACGACCGAAGTTCAAAGTAGGCGATCGTGTGCGTATAAGCAAACACAAAATGACGTTCGCTAAAGGATACACACCGAATTGGACAAACGAGATATTCTTCGTTCACACAGTGCGTACCGGCAGCGTACCCGTCACTTATTCGCTAAAGGATCATACAGGAGAAGTGTTGAAAGGTGGTTTTTATGAACACGAAATCAGTAAATCGAACGTTGGTGACGTGTACTTGGTAGAAAAGATCGTACAACGTAAAGGCGATCGTGTGAAAGTCAGATGGTTAGGATTCGATGGTAAACACGATTCGTGGATACACAAGAAGAACTTGGTATAACAACGATTCGACTCGAGGAAATAGAACTAGTATGCGTCGATGCGTTACGATGACAACATGCGCGCTGTGTACAGTGTAAAAGACATTGTGTCACATCCTGGTTACGATGAGTACATCGTGAACACGACCGCAAACGACGTTGAACGCATGCGCAGGATCTTGACGGTGTACGAGTACTGGCAACGGGTTACCAATCGCGTGACGAGGTTCCGACTCAGCGAAATAGTACCAACCGGCACCGGATTCGATCACTACAAAGAATGTGTTTGGTCGGATCCGAACTGTGAAACGGGTCCGGACACATGTGTATGCAGTTACATATCTACCGACTGCTACGATATAGTGCGACTATTAAATAGACTGTGCGTAGAACGACAACATGAAAATATTGCAACAAGCGCACAGACTAAAAATACAGGACGTGGACTATTCGAAATTGTGCGACGATGGTGGGAGTGGCAGAAAAAAACGTAAACACGGACGTCTTCTGCCCGATACCGTTCGTTCGATTATCTGCGGACCTTCCGCGTGCGGAAGACAAACGTCATGTTCAACCTGTTGTTCGATGTAAACGGATTGAGATTCGCGAACTTATACGTGTTTTCTAAATCACTATTTCAACCCAAATATCAGATGCTGGAGACCCTGATGACACGACTTTCCGACGAAGGAATGGGTTATCACGCCTACAACGATAACGAAGAGGTACCACCTCCCGACGAGGTCGATCCCAATTCTATTATGGTGTTCGATGACGTGTCTTGCGAAAGGCAACACAACATACGCAAGTATTTCTCTATGGGACGACACAGCGGTGTGGACGCGTTTTACCTTTGTCAGACGTACAGTCAAGTGCCAAAACAGTTGGTTCGTGACAATTCCAATCTAATAGTGTTGTTCAAACAGGACGATCGCAACTTGAAACATGCGTACAATGATCACGTCAACACGGACATGAAATATGACACGTTTAAGAATATGTGCGCTGAGGCGTGGAAAGATTGTTACGGCTTTCTCGTTGTGGACAAGGATTCTTCTATCGACGCTGGCAGGTATAGAGTCGGTTTTGACCGTTTCATAGTAGTCGCGCCTAACGATTAAACAAAAAAAAGTCACACGTTCAGCTAAATACACATGACCTGCTGTCAACGACTTTAGTTGATGTTCTGCCGTTTATCGAGATGGACGACAAGAAGAAACGACTAGCACGTGATATCGACACGATCAGTGATGATATACGGAAGAAATACCGTGCGTTAAAACATGGGATTCGTGAAGAAGAAGCATCGTTATCCAAAAGTTACAAACCGATTCTAGAACCGTTACAAAATATTTCGCAAGCGTTGCTTGAAAAGAAACGTAAATCAACAAATGAAAAGCCTTCAAGAGTGAAAAAGATGAAACGTGAAGAGGATGAGGAAGAGGAGAAGGAAGAGGATCCGACAGGTGCAATTAGTAAAATCGATGCGGGAACACCATCTCGTTCCCGAACGAAGCCACCGCGTTTCCTGAAAACGCCCGTGATAGCCGAAACATTAGACGATGATGATGATGATGATGAGGACGATCCCAGTCTCAACATTGAAAAAATGCTAGACACACCGGAAGGAAGACGTGAAGCGCGTAGATATTTTCAGGACAAATATGACAGTGAATCATTAGCGAACAAGTACATGCGTATGATCGTTTCGTCCGAACGCGATCGTCTGATGGACTATACGTACGGTGTAAGACACGAAAACGGAAAATGGATGATCGGTGATTCACAGTTCGAAATCGATACGGACGATTCGATTCTTATCAACGGTAAACGATACAAAGGTACACCAGGACTCTACGAACTAGTGTTCATGAAGCATCCTAATGAAAATATTTACAAGGAATCAGATCTGAAAGCGTACAAAGATATACTGCGTAACACCAACGCGCATAAGCAGTATTACTTAGCGAACGCACAGGTGAACGCGAACAGAGGTGTAAAGTATAAACGAATAATATCGCAACTGTTTCCGCCGAAACGTACAGGACAGGGGCATAATAATATTGATACATCGTATATGACGTTAACGAGAAAAAAAGACAAAATCGATTACGTGCACTGGGACGATCCGAACGAACTGGTGGACAGATTGCGACTGTTAATGGCATCACAACGTGTTGGAAACAGTGGGCACACGAACGAAATCGTCTCCATAGTGGAAGAACTACGTGAAGCAGGCATAATCGTATAATAAGAGCGGTTCGATTCTGAAAGCCGATAAAGTGTATAAATAATACTGTCGTACATGCGCCGGGGACATTCCACGTTTGGTTGTGACAACATGGATATCGTGCTACTGTTTATTATCGTGTGCACAAGTGCCGTTGTCGCATCGAGCGTTAACGCTAACGATGTTGATTTCGCTATAGATTACTTGGTGCGATACGGTTACGTACCCGACGATAGTTTACGACTCACGGACAACGCCACCATCGATATGGATGCCTACCTTCGCACGTTTCAAGTGAATTACAATTTAACCGTAAATGGAGAATTGAACAACGAAACGATGAATCTGATGCGTGCGCGGAGATGCGGTAACGAAGATTTCGTGTCGTACACCTTACGAACACCGTGGGCCAAGAGACGTTTGTCGTGGCGGTTCTTTCACGGTAGCGCCAGCGCTATAGAAGCGTCGCGACAAGCGTTCACTGTATGGCAGAAACATTCGAACCTGGAATTCGAATATCGACCCAACGACATAAACGCCGACATGGTCATTGCTATGAAATATTTTAAACACAGGTGTCTGACTTCCAGGTGCACGATCTGCGGGTACGATTTGGACGGACGAGGAGGTATACTCGCTCACGCTTATTACCCGCCCGATTTACCGTATAACACTACCGAAATACACATGGACTACTACGAATCGTGGAATTATACGAACGCAACCGAAATACCGGACGATCAGACCAGTTTCCTTCAGGTGTTAACGCACGAAATCGGACACGCGTTAGGACTGTCTCATTCCCTCGAGAAGGATTCGATCATGTACCCGTTCTACGTACCACGCTCGAACGGCGCGTTCGACCTGAGAGACGACGATATAAAAGGCATTCAACGCTTGTACGGGAAGCCGCCGCCGCCAGCTACGACGACGACGTCAACGACGACGGCGACGACAACGAACGACACCGTTCGGACGACGGATTTATGTCGGCTAAAGAACGTTAATCAATTTTTAATAATCAACAGACACCTGTATATTGTGCACGATAACTTTTTGTGGACATTGGATCTCGAGTCGAAGCGATCGAGTCCGTCATCACCGCTTCTGTTGACGGATTGGTTGACTTTCTTACCGTTGACGTTCACCAACGTTTCAGCGATGTACCAGAGACCGCGAACCGAAGAAGTGGTGCTATTCATAGACAACTACGTATACATGTTCGATATACACAGTCTGCAACCGCTGAACGGGTATCCGCGTTCTATCACAACGCTCGGTGTTCGCACGATGACGAAAATAAACGCTGCGATACACACGTACACGGGTCGAACTCTTCTGTTGTACAACGATATGTATTACGGCGAAATAGACGAGTGCACGTTCACGATCAAGAAACACGGATACGTTAAAGATCGTTTTGTCGGCTTACCAGAAGCCGTCGACAGTGCGTTCCGATACATCGACGGAAAGATTTATTTCTTCAAAGACGCACGCGTATACGTGTACGATGAATTTCTAAATACGATCGTAAAAGGAAAACATAGCGACGGACTCTCCGTTGTCGGAATAAAATGCATAGACAGTACGATCGTATCAAAACTAATCGATTTATTACGCGAGTACGTATAAATGCCGTGAACAACGGACGAGACGCATCATTCACAAGATGAGTGTTGACAAGTTCGGCAGACACCAGAGCGCTGTCAGAGCGCGAAGGGAGACGCGTCGCAGTCTACGGGAGGATATTGGTATCTCGATGACCGAGGACGGGCACTTCGACGTAGCGGGGAAAAAAATACACAACTTGGGCGAACCGCAAGACGGTAACGATGCCGTTCCACTGCGCTTCGTGCGTGACCACTGTCTGTTTGCCGACGATCCGTCGTCGACGACGACGACGACGCAAGGAATAGACGCGAAAGGTCGTAAGCTCGTCAACGTCGGCGCTCCCGTCGATCTCGGGGACGCTGTCAACAAGCAGTACGTAGACTACTCGTGCTTACGTTTCACACAGCTGGTACCGAACAAGAAGAACGGAGCTGTCGTCGACGCGCGGGATCATCGCATACAGTCTCTGAGGGAACCGATTCGTGCGAGAGACGCTGCGACCAAAGTATACGTGGACTCGAAAATCATACCGAAGGATACGAACTCTAACCTAATGGTCGGCAACGTGCGGATAACACAGTTAGCGCCACCAGTCAACAACAAGGACGCGGTGAATTTGGAATTTTTGAACCGACACACGATCACCGCGGTAAACGACGCTTATTTCAACGCACAAGGAAAGACTATTCTAAACGTCGGCGACGGTGGCGCACGGGCTACGGACGCGGTGAACGCACGTCAATTGGAGGAGGCGAAGCGGTACGCGAAGAGCGAAACGTACAAACTCGCAAAAGTGTTCCAACATCGTTGGGAGAAAGTGGTATCGTATATCTATAAATTGCATAAGCACGCAGCGCGTACTTCACTTGGTGCCGAAGAGGCGGACTTACTACTTACGAACAAGTCGGAGACGAACGAGTTGATTAGTGATCTGGACAAATCTAAGGACGAGCACGATTGGAGATCCCTTTATCGAGAGCAAGCGAAACAGTAGTCATGTACGAACTACGTAGCCGAAAAAAAAAGGGAGGGCGTGGTCTTATCGGAAAAATAGTTAAAAGCGCGGTACCATTCGTTGCGAAGTCAGTACCTACACTGATCAATCGAGCGGTGGACGTATTACCGGTGGAACTACATCTGCCCGGCTACAGGTTCTGTGGACCCGGAACGAAACTAGAGCAGAGATTGGCTCGTGGTGATCGAGGAATCAACGAGTTGGACGAAGCTTGTCGTGAACACGATATCGCTTACAGCAAGTACAAGGACAACGAACGACGACGTGTAGCGGATCGTGTGCTAGCCGGTAAAGCGTGGGAACGAGTGAAAGCTTTGAATTCCGGCATCAGTGAAAGAGCGTACGCGGCAGCCGTAGCAGCAGCGATGAAGGCGAAATCAGCGTTAGGCAGCGGGCTATGCTGCGGTGGCAGTGTGCGTAAACGTCGCACCAGACGACGCAAGCCGGTTCGACGCACGACAATCAGGAAGAGGAGGAGGAGGAGGACAACGACAACTGGGGCAGGACGTCGACGAAGACGGGCCGATGGTAAAAAGGCTTCAGGACTATACCTTCGACCGTACCGAAAAAACTAATCAAAATACCCGTGCGTCCGTTGTCCGATCGAGATCTTTATGAGTACACGAAACTATTGCGTATACCTTATTTCAGAGGCGTGTACATGCGCGACACACTTCCTAGTACATCACCGTGGGAGAACGAAAGCGCAATCGTGAATCTGGACGACGCTACCGGACCGGGCACGCACTGGGTATGCTACAAGAAGCGAGGCGACAGAGTCTGGTACTTTGATGGATTCGGCAATCTGCGCCCTCCTGTCGAGCTAATACGGTACTTTGGATCGAACGTGACCGACATTCATTACAATTACGCACAGAAACAGCCATCGAACACGGTCATCTGTGGACATTTATGTTTAGAGTTTTTGATATCGAACGATCAGTAAACGCCAAGATGTCTTCGCTTACGGTCACTGTCACAGGAACGGATCCAAGCGCACTGGTTTGTGACTTTTTTCCACCGCTTGAACTGACGAACGGTGAATGGTACGCGGGACTGCTGGACTTTACCACGTACAACTCTATACCGAACGTGGAAAGCGGAAGAAATAACATCTTTCCCGTACTAAAGGGAGCACGTAAAACGTTAGAACTCGTCAATATACCGACCGGAGTGTACGAAATCAGTGATATCGAAACATACCTGAAGAAAGAACTAGCAGACCCGAAATTTTCTCTACGACCCAACAACAACACGTTGAAATGTGAAATTTATTGTTCATACGATATCGATTTCGGATCTACGGAACACACGATCGGTACCATGTTGGGTTTTTCCAAGAACAGAAAGTTAGAAGCGTATATATTACACACGTCGGACGTGCCTGTAAACATTAACAAAGTGAACGTTTTGGAGATAAGGTGTAACGCTGTACAAGGCTCGTACAAGACGGGACGAAACGAGCATATACTGCACTCGTTCTATCCAACGGTTGAGCCAGGATTCAAGATAGTAGAAACGCCTAGAAACGTCATTTATTTTCCACTTAACGTACTACACTTGCGTAACGTTACACTGTCCGTACACGATCAGGACGGTGATATTGTGAATTTTCAAGGCGAAGTCATCACCGCACGTATACATTTGAAACGTGTGTAGTAATCATGGGAATTTATTTCACCGATACCCCCGTGATGAAGAGCGGTGGCGGCGGCGGCTCGCACCACGAGATAAAAGAGGTCAACACTTTTGGAAAAGGTATCAGTAGACGTTCGTCGTTGACACGGTTAACAGCAACTAACCGACGCTACCTGATTTCATTAGGATTCAAAGTCAAGAAAAACAAGTAATATGGCGGACAGCGGTATCGTCTTATCGGTTGAACGTCGACCATTCTTCGAAGACAACATCACACATTACGAATATCATCCTCATGCACCGTACGCGTCAGCGTCACGATACGGAAATAACGATGAGATACGCATACCTATACTGCAACAGGAAGTCTTCACTTTACCGATGGAAAGTTTCCTGTACGTTGAAGGCAAATTGAGCAAAAAGACCGACAGCACCGGTAGTGTGAACGTGAAAATGATCAACAACGCGATCGCGTTTCTCTTCGAAGAAATCCGTTACGAACTGGCCGGTGTGGAAGTGGATCGTACCAAGAGCGTCGGCATCACGTCCACTATTAAAACCATGCTATCTGCCGGCAAGCAGGACATTGTTTCGATGCAAAACGCCGGTTGGGTTGCTCCTACAGCTAACGAGATAACACCGACCGGCCAACACGAGGAATTCAACTTTTGCATACCGTTGAGGATGCTGATGGGATTCGCTGAGGATTTCACGCATGTTATTTTAAACATGAAACAGGAACTTATACTGTTGCGCACTTCCAGCAACGTTAACGCTTTGTTCTCGTCTACGGATGCGCCCGCTAACGCCGATATAGAACTGACCAAAATCTCTTGGATGATTCCGTTCGTGTACGTGAACAACGAAGTACGGATACGATTGTTGGATATCATACGCAAGGACCTACCGCTATTCTTACCGTTTCGTAGTTGGGAACTGCACGAGTATCCGGCTTTACCGACGACTGACAGACAGACTTGGACTGTGAAAACAACTACACAACTGGAGAAACCACGGTACGTGATACTCACCTTTCAGACCGCCAGAAAAAACAATCTGAAAAAACACGCAGGTGAATTCGATCACTGCAATGTGACAAACGCGAGACTCTTTCTGAACGACAAATACTACCCGTACGATAACCTGAACCTGGATATCGATAACGGACGTTACGCATTGCTGTACGACATGTATACACGATTTCAAAAATCGTACTACCACAGAAGTCAACCCAACGTACTTCTAACACCTACAGAGTTCATAGCAAAAGCACCGTTATTCGTCTTCGATTGTAGCAGACAGGACGAATCGCTCAAGTCATCACCAGTCGACGTCAGATTGGAATTCGAGTCATCGACCAATTTCCCCGCTCAGACAGCGGCCTACTGCTTGATACTGCATGATTCAATAAATGTGTACACTCCGTTATCCAACACGGTGCGCAGACACAATTAAACGTTTACTATATATTAATGTTTTTTTTTACTGTAAATAGAAATTTGCTTTTTTAGAATGTAATTTTTAATTAAAAAAAAAATGTAATCAATTTTCATGTATTTTTATTTTATTGTAAATAGAATGTAATGTAATCAATTTTCGTGTATTTTATTTTTGTGGAGGGGGAAAACGATTCTCCTCTTCTCCCTATTCTTCGTTCAGTGTTTCATCAGCACGAGTCGCGAGTGGACGTACAAGATGCTTTCACACGATATCTATGTTGACGATATCAATCACAACAGCAACAACCGCTATTTCACACAATGCGGTGAAGCGGCAACGACTACATCAATCAAGTCTTTATCACCGGACGATAAAGAAGTACAGGTCATCTTAATTCAAAAAATCACATCTCCGTACCCACGTTACAGAAACTTGGAAAACCGTTTAAAGAGTTTTAAAGAATGGCCTGTATCGTTAACGATAACACCTAAAGAATTATCAGAAGCGGGTTTCTTTTACACCGGATGCAACGATAGAGTGATTTGTTTTTGCTGTGGAGGCGGATTAAACAAATGGGAACGTGGAGAATATGCTTGGATGGAACACGCACGACATTTCCCTGCGTGCTCTTACGTAATGTTAATGAAAGATAAAAATTTTATCCTCAAGGCACTGGGTATTGTTACCGAGGCGCAAGCACCAACAGCTGTAGCAGTGACAGCAAAGAACGAACAACGCACCGACACGATCAAGGAGAATATAAAAAACGTAGAAGAAAGCTCGAATCGTGATACGATGTGCAAAGTCTGTTACACACATAACGTGGAAGTTGTACTTATTCCCTGTCGACATTTTATTACATGTGTGAATTGTGCCATAACCCTACATAATTGTCCCTTATGTAGAACCGCATACACTGCTTACATGAGAGCGTATTTCTAGTTCGTTTTCACGCGTCTATTGAACACCCGGTTTGAAAATATATATGCTGCTGTGACAAAAGTGTTTTATACAACCTCCGCTAATATCGCATACCTCAGTGTTTGAACAGCACGCGTTGAAGACGGACGCATGGAGCTGCTATCTCCGTACGAGTACATACGCTGCAGTGACTTAAAGCATACAGTACTGTACCCTATAGAAATTTTTGTATACAACGTTCTAACATGTAAATTTGTTGCACTGATCAGTGACGAAAATATAAAGTACAAAATAAACGTTCCGAACAAATTCTTTACGAGCGTTTCACAATATACAACGTGTCTGTTCCGTAAGACGGACGGATCTGCAACGTTCCTAGTAAAACCAAACACGTTGTATATAACGAAAAAAGGATGTGCGAGGATAAACTAGCAGTCATAGTTGACTTTCACTGTTTTATCGACAACGATGGAAACGAACTCGTTAAGGAACTAGCCGTTATGGACGTCACTGCATTTGCCAGCAGGCATTGGATATTTACACATCCAGTAGAGACGATTGTTTCGAATCACAAGCATGTGAGGACAAACAGATGGTTAACAGACCATTATCATGGACTAACGTGGACGGACGGGGACACATCGTACGAACATCTTGTACCGATATTAGAAAAGTATACGTTTCCTTTTAACTTCGTGTTCGTAAAAGGATTGCAAAAAAAAAGATTTCTACAGAAGCGTATCGTGCATTTTAATATTATAAATTTAGAAGATTTCGGATGTCCTAAACTCGATCAATTACAATCAATACACGGAACAGCCTGTCTCACGCACCGCTTATGTCCGGAAATATGTACAAATAGTAGAGTACACGCTTTACGCGAGTGGGTTGTGTCAGATTTTAGAATAGTCAATACGTTTCTGATAAATTACTAAAATTATTGTTTAGCGCTTACATAAAAAAAACCAGTCGTCGTCTTTCTATCGATTACATCATCTGTCTAAAAATAAATTAGTGTGTTCAAACAAGCGCGACCGCTGTCTAGACGTATAAAAAAAAATAACCGACACCCCTCTTCCCCACCTACCCATCGAACCGTGAGAAATCAAGTTGCATCCTGTTCACACAGTTAAAAATAAAATAAAAACAGTCGTCGTCTTTCTATCGATTACATCATCTGTCTAAAAATAAATTAGTGTGTTCAAACAAGCGCGACCGCTGTCTAGACGTATAAAAAAATAACCGACTCCCCTCTTCCCCACCTACCCATCGAGCCGTGAGAAATCAACTCGTGACCTGTTCACACGGTTAAAAATAAACGCTTACTGTGCGTTGAGTGGTTTCCCCCCTCTCCGGTTTCCACCTCCACAACTACCTCCCTATATATTCCACTGCGCGCAAGCGTTATTCGTTCATTCGTTGAGAGACGTGCCGCAAATTATTATAAGTTCTTTATTTTAAAATGGCATCATTCACTGAAAAGTTTGCTACTATTAGCGCAATCGAGTATAAAAAAATAAAGGAATTGATAATCGGTGTAAAATATCCGATAGAAGAAATGCAAAATATAGACGCAAAATACGGTAAAACTATACTCGTCACTCTTCAAGATTACAAAGACCCTAGACTAAAATATCGTGTATATCTACCAAAGAGATACGCAGGTGTTTTTGAAGATGAGGAATTAAAAAATTTATTACCGTGCTCGCTGCAACTAATTTATCGCGGAGAAAAGGATAGAGCTTACATAGTAGAAATTGTACAGTAGTATCGAATGGACATCTTCATTTGTCACGTACGATTACATATATATATATATTAACATGTACTTAGTTCTATTTCATTTAATTATAAATAATATATGTGATTACACATATTTCATTTGATTATGCCTAGATAATAAAACAAGGCTTACATGTTGTACACTTTAGACATCTTCAGAATTAACAAATATATTTGTACATAATTGTCATTGCACACGTTTACCAATAATATTTAAAATAATGTGCTTACACATAATTCATTTGATATAATTGTATACAATTGTATTTTTTTTAATTGTTACTACTGTGTGTGTTTATTTCATTTTTTGTACATATTTGTCATGTCATAGTGCACTGTAATTTTCACTACTGTGTACGTTTACATATTATGTATTTTAAATTGTAATATATTTTGATTACTTTCACTACTGTGTGCGTTTACATATTATGTATTTTAAATTGTAATATATTTTGATTACATGTATTTTAATTATTTGTAATTAAACAGTATTGCTTTAACCTTTTTATTGTTTTTTTTAATTTCAAAATTCCTTGGAACATTAACACTATTCAAAAAAAAATCAATTTTATTAAACAACAAGTGTATGATTATAATATAATTTAGAAATTAAAGAATATTTAAAAATCAAACTGACCTTATACAAGTTCCAGTTGAGTCTCGCGACGAACTATGTGTCTTGGAGAGCAGTTCGTACAGGCTTATATATAGTATTTCAAGGATGTACACGAAAGAGATGGTAACAACAAAAAAAGCTCCCACACACAAAGTCATGAACACGCACTTAGCTCGGTCTGCGTTCTAATTCCCACACGCTGTGATAACAGATGGTGTCACACATCCTGTTCTGTTATTAAAAAAAACTTTATGTACGACCACGTTCGCACGCTGCGATAAACAGATGGCCATACAGACGGACCGATTACATCATCAACAAAAAAAAGTAACGACTGCCACGCATATTTATCTTGACTTGTTCACACAATAATTTATGTACGCCTTTAAATTCGTTCACACCCAACATTAACATATGTTCAGACAGACAGCGACAATTAATTATACGCTCAGACAGACGGCGACAACTAACAGATGGTGGCAATTAATTCTACGCTGACAGCCGGATGCAATTAATTTAGCGACTCGCTAAACAGATGTCTAGACAGCTGCAAATGCACGTGGGAGTCAACTGCTACATTCCAAAAAAAAAAAAAAAAAAAAAAAAAAAAAAAAAAAAAAAAAAAAAAAGCGTGTGGGAGCCAACTACCGCTTGTCCCTATTATATTACATACACACCAGTAATAACGTGTGGTCTGTCAGCATTCTGTTGTAAAAAATAACTCCACATGTGAAAAGCATGGATTTTTTTTATCGTATAATATTTTTATGTTTATTTTCAACTATCCTTTTCGCATACTACAATTTACTTAACACATAGACACACAGTTGTCAACAATGCAATCGTTCAGATAAGTGAATCGAACACTGAATATCATCTGTATTTCTTACAGGGAAAATGACAGTTCTAGCCTGGACCGTCACACGGCGAGAAATTCAAAAATTGTGGTGGTGGGAGTAACCATGTTTATACACAACATCGACGATATCGGCACGGCAGGGTAAATATATACGAAACCAGTACACTTTAACACCGAGTTGGCAACAATGGCGAAACATACATTCAACCCGTACACTATAACACCGAGCCGACAACAGTTGGCAACACCGACGCTTTTCCAACATGGCCGAACTTCCGGAAAAACCCCTTACATATACATATCCATACACTATAACACACGCACGAATCGGCAACCAGGCCGTACCTTAACCACTACACTCTTACACCACTCGACAACATCGCACCTTTTCCAACATGGCCCCCGTCGCCCCCACCACGACGGGCTGCCATCAAGCCACCGCCAGGCCGCCGCCCAGCGACGATGACGACGTCAACGACGACGTCAACGGCGAACGGCGAACGGCGAACGGCGAACATAGCCACGCCTCCGACAATCAACGCACACGTTAACCCCACTTTAGGCGGCGACGACGACAACATGGCCGACAGACTACTGCCGCATGGTTACCCCCACCACCACAATTTTTGAATTTCCCGCAGTGTGACGTCACTTCCGGGGTAGAACTGTCATTTTCCCCCTACTTGTGTCTTACCTGCCTTTTTATTGCTGTATTAAATGAAAAATATTATATTACATTAAAATGAAAAAATTATAATTTTATTGCCTGGCAACAAAATTATTTTATTTTTAACAATTACCATTGTTTCAAAAAGTTTAAATAAATTTTCAAGTACTTTACTCTTGTTAAGACGTAAAAGGTTGCAGGTAAACTACCCCTTCCCCTTAACCGATCTTCACCAAAATCGAAAGTCATTGAGACCTCTACAATTCAGGGACGTATGCAAAAAATTATTTGATTCTGTTTGAATTTGCGGCTGTTATCGTTTGCCATAGAAAATACGCTTGATAAAAAAACGTTGCAGGTAAACTACCCCTTCCCCTTAACCGATCTTCACCAAAAACAATAGGTCTTGAGTACTCTACAAATCAGGGCTGTATGCAAAACATTATTTGATTCTGTTTGAATTTGCGGCTGTTATCGTTTGCCATAGAAAATACCCTTGTTAAAAAAACGTTGCAGGTAAACTACCCCTTTCCCTCAACCGATCTTCACCAAAAACAATAGATCTTGAGAAATCTACAATTCAGGGCTGTATGCGAAACATTATTTGATTCTGTTTGAATTTGCGGCTGTTATCGTTTGCCATAGAAAATACCCTTGTTAAAAAAACGTTGTAGGTAAACTACCCCTTTCCCTTAACCGATCTTCACCAAAAACAAAAGGTCTTGAGAACTCTACAATTTAGGGCTGTATGCAAATAATCTTTTTATTCTGTTTGAATTTGCGGCTGTTATCGTTTGCCATAGGAAATACCCTTGTTAAAACATAAAACGTTACCGGTAAACTACCCCTTTCCCTTAACCGATCTTCACCAAAAACAATAGGTCTTGAGAACTCTACAATTCAGGGCTGTATGCGAAACATTATTTGATTCTGTTTGAATTTGCGGCTGTTATCGTTTGCCAAACAAACAAAATTACCCTTGCTAAAAAAAAACCGTTGCAGGTAAACTACCCCTTTCCCTCAACCGATCTTCACCAAAAACAATAGGTCGCGAGAACTCTGCAAAACCGGGCTGTATGCAAAAAATTATTTGATTCTGTTTGAATTTGCGGCAGTTATCGTTTGCCATAGAAAAAAAATCTACAGACACACAGACACACAGACAGACAGACAGACAGACAGACAGATAGACAGACAGACAGACAGACAGACAGACAGACAGACACACAGACACTTTTCGGAAAACGACTTTTTTTCATGTTTTGAGTGTAGTAGAATCAGAATCTGCAATAATCTCGAACACGATTTTTTTTGCCATCACCATACTTCCATTCCTTAAGGAATATGGAAGTAAAATGACTCATACGGTACAGAGTGGTTCAACGACATCTCAATAATTACATGATTTGCAGTTTCAATAATTTTTGTTTTACGTTTTTAGTCAGTTTAGTGGTTGATTCATCAACGTGAAGACGTGTGCGTCGTTTGTTGCTACTGGAAGTGATTTTGTGAGTTTGCTGATGGTATTTCTTTCGTGTGTGGTAAATATTTACCCTTGCCACACCACAGAGTTCGGGGCCAAAACCTAGTTGTTCCTATTTTTAAAATGGTCTTGTATATTGTATATTACTCCCTATTCTTTTGGGAGTAATTATTTTATTTTTTTTCTTCGTAAATAGCTTCGACCGCCGTTTAAAAATCGACTTTCTGCGCCGCGCTGGTATTGGCGTGACATATTTTTTTTCTATTCTTCTATGTTATATAGACACGAGAAAAATAACCTTAAACGGCGGTCGAACCTATTTACGGAGAAAAAAAAATAAAATATTTACTCCCATAAGAACATGTAAAGTGAATGGCCGCCATGTTATCGACCGCCGTTTAAGATTATTTTTCTCGTGTTTATATGGTATAGAAGAATAAAAAAAAAATATGTCACGCCAATACCAGCGCGGCCCAGAAAGTCGATAATTACCATTATTTTTCGCGTGTTTATATAACATAGAACAGAAAAAAAAATATTTTACTTCAAGATTGTATGGTGTGGCACGGGTAAATATTTACCAAATTATTTAACATTATTTTGCATGCTGTAAGGCTTATACCCACAACGCTCTTGGATACATTTATATTCACAGCAATTATACACACGCTGGTAACCCTCATTACTTTCTTAATTTTGACGTTCTCTTTAAAGTATTTATATTCTATAGAAAGGTATTAAGCTTATTATTAGTCTAACAAGACAAACTGGAAGCCTATATGATGTATGTTTTTAATTTGTTTTAAGAAAATTAATTAATTATAGCTATTACCTGCCGATTGGTTTTAATTATAACATGAGGAAAACAATGCTTTAAGAAAACGATCTGTGGTTGAACAAATCTCTCCCCCCGAAATGAAATCCTAGATTCGCCCCTGGCAGACTACACTAAATACTAACATATAGGCCTGTACCACGTGGGCTCTCTAACGTGCTTCATCTAAAATTGCCGTCTCAGATTACGACAAAGTCCAGAGAACATCCCTTTCAATAGGCTTGTTAAGTGCCTACATATAATATTTTAAAGACAAATATTTTCGTTATTCAGAAACGAATTTAATATTGTCTGTTAACAAACAAGGTCGATACCATTTACTAGCTATACTATATCGATAGCATATAGGCTACAACAGGCCGGATGATCACAACGTTAAATAATTTTTATTCTTTTTAGTGCCAAATTATTACACGTCAGACACAAAACAAAATCTAAATTATTTGGCAAGAATTATTAATAAAAACAAACACGTGAAGTTTGTATTATGGTCTTGTCTGACCAATGTTTCAGTAGCAATTGTTTCATATTTTTGTGTAAAACGGTGGTCCTCTTTCCAGATCTTTGTTTGTATTTTACACATTATATATTATAACGCAATCATTCATATAAAGTGACTAGTGTGTGGGCGAGAGAGAGAGAGAGAGAGAGAGACAAGACTTGTGGCGAAAGGATGCGTTTGATGTTTCTAGTAAAACCTTTTTTTTTTTAACTGGTAAATTTTTAATTTTGTTCTTTTTGTCAAGTGTTTGTTGTCAGACATTGTGACAAAGGGCAGTGGAATAACAGGGACAAGGTCAGGTAGCGTTTCTGGTAAAGAGTTTCGCGACGGTGTAATTGTTTTTGTGGAGTAGAAAAATTCGGTCAGTGTCGGGGTATGTGGCATTCCCGTTGTGTTACTCCTTTTAGGTATAGGTTACTTTCTGCTGTAACGTCATTTCTTTAAGACTTCTTTAAGAAGTCAGCTTTCCGTCGGTAGTGCAAGTGTTGTTCTGAAAGTTGTACCGAGTGTTTGTTTGTTAAATACCGAGTGAGACAAAACTCGATTTTCGTACATATTGCGAAGGTAAAGTATAAACATTTTGGACAAAGTGCATTAAAGAGAAGCAATAAGGTCGTTTGACGGAAAATTACATAAAAAATACATACGAGTACCACATCGGACGTATTGATAATAAAAACTATATTAAGAAGCAGTTTACTTTTTCTAGACGGTTAGAAAATTTTTTAAACCGCTCAAAACTTCCTTGGGCAATCAATGCAACCGTCCCTACGTTGTTCCATGGTTAGATTGCGATATTCCCAGAGAAACTTTATGACAGCGAGAGGAACGTACGCGTGAGATAGGTAAGCACATTTTATTCATAATAAAAATTTGATATATTTTTTACAACTTTATATTGTTATATTGTAAAAAACAACACGGATTTAATCGTTCGAAATTACAAATTATTTATGTAAAATTCCACCAAAGGCATCCATCACTGAATTAATTTATTAAACAATATTCAGTGGCAAAATTAGTATTTATGCATGTTGAAATTCCACACTAGTATAATACAGAAGGATAATAAACAGATTATTTTACAACAATACCAGAGAAGTCAAGATAAGTAATAATTATCGTAACTAATATGTTATGCTTCAATTTTAGATGCCTTCTCTTTTCCGACTCTTTACAACAATAATAATGGAATTCTGCTTACATTATAGGCCTACATATTGTTTGATTTCATTGTTAATTTGGTAAAATAAACGATTCCGATTCCTTATACACACGAAACGTTTTTATTTCCATGTTCCACAAGGAAATGTAAGTATGATGAGACGACAAAATCGAGATAAGGGCTTATTCTGATTGTACTACCCTCAAAACCCTCAACAAAAAAACAATCTCTCATAGGTTCAATTCTTATCGCCAACAATTTTATCACATATTTATCGTGCAGCCACTGAAACCTTACACAGACTACACTAAATACTAACGTACGCATACTAGAAAATAGATCGTTAACATTTCGAAATTAACCCCAACTGAAATGATCCGTTTTCAAAGTAATTCACATCAGTAATTACAACTGAGATATAGTATTAACAATTGTTATTAATAATATAAAATAATTAACCTAATATTTGGCAGTTTGACAATTTTGAACGTAATATCGACACTTTTACATTCAACTAATAAACAAGTTATGAATACTTTTACATCACAATTAAATGTAGCTCTACTCTTTACAATTAAAATACAAACATAAATTAATTTCTTCTGTTAATGATAGCATGTTAAAATTGTTATTAACTATATGCAGGATGATAAAGATATTCAACTGACTTTCTACTTCTTAGCCAAGATTTCAAATGTTTGAGAAAAAATTACTTTTTTTTTATTTTTATGTTGGTAGAGAAACGATTATAGAATCTAGGATACAAAATATAAATAAACTTGTTTTATATTTCTTTTCTAGCTAAAGGTATCAAAAGAGTTTCATTATAACACCTTAGTTGTCGAACGTTCTAATATTTGTCGAATATTGATTTGTCTAATATTTGTGTTGAATCAACTATTAGACAAATCGAATTAATTCAATTGTCCATTTATAAACCTCTGATGATGCTGACTTAATCAGTGAAGCGTGCGTAAGGTGATAATGTAATATAATTTTACTTGCAGAAATGGTTGATATTTAAAGAACTGGTCTTAATTTTGTCTAATAATAACGTATTTTTTAAAGACCGTTTCAACCTGTTATGATAATTTGAAAAGCTTATGTCAAAGGGTCCCCTTGCAAGCAGTTTGCCTATTTTGGGATTTTTTTTATTAAGATTTTTATTTTCTTCTTCTAACCATGGTGTATTATGGTGCAAATTTGTAATAACATTCTCACTGCAGGTTCGTATTAAACTGTTTATTAACTTTATTAACATTGAAAAGCCGATGTCAGCATGAGCGACGACTAAAATAGGAGCCCAAAAAAATTGTTCTGCCATGTCTGAAATAATTTTAAAATTTAATTTCTATATGAACTGTTTTTGATATACATTTTGTTGGATGCAGTTTCCTAGTTCTACAACTAAACTTATCATATAGTGATCAGTTATACTAGTATTAATAATGTTCCCAGTAGATTTATTGATAATTCTAGCTCTAATCCACACACGATCTATACAAGTAGCACTACTTAGAGTTACGCGTGTTGGCACATTCAGAACCCTATACAAAACCATGAGTGTTAACTGTTGTTTATCAATTAGTATATTAATATTTAAAAATCGGTATAAAGAACCATACGTGACTTCCATGTTCTAATTAATTATAAAATTTTCTTAATATGTACACTCATAATGAAACTAAATATATCAGCATGCGTTTGGTAAAAACGCTGAGAAAGATAATCAAAATAGAATTGTACATAGTTGTTAACATTTTAAAAATAAAGAATTAATTTGATTAAATTATCTTTTATTTAAACAAGACGAAAGAAAACGAATACCGCTCAGCGTTTGTAATCTGTGAATTTCTGAAAACGAAACATTATTTTGTTTACGTATCCGTGGTTACGATATTTAGTTTACATAGAACAATATCAATTGTTAATATTTTATTGAAATTTTTAAGCTTTCGGACGAATAAATTTATAACATCGATAGAAAAAATTACCCCTACCTCTTCAACTACCCTTTTCATTTATGGATATTTCATGTACTTTCCTACAGTAGATTATTATGACCTTCTTTCCAGGATATTTTATTTATTAAAATTAAGTATTTTACTCTTGTTAAAACGTAAAATGTCGCGGGTAAACTATCCCTTCCCCTTAACCGATCTTCACCAAAATCAACAGACCTTGAGTCCTCTATAACTCGGGCACATTCATTTACTTGAATTCGGTTCAATAATTTCTTTAAAAAAATCCCCCATCTTGTAAATCGAGTATTATATGTTTGACAAATTGAACGAAATATCTCCATAGAAACTACTTCTTTGTTGCCTATAACGTAGTATACATATAAATAAAATATCGGTATGGAGAACCATACATGACTTCCATATTCTAAGATTTATATTTAAAATCATTTTCAGCCAAACAGCCAGGGAAGGAATTTTAACAAAAAATACTTCTTTGTTGCCAATAACTAGTACACATATAAAAAAAATTATCCCCTCCCCCTTCAACTATAATTTTGATTTATAGAAAATTACCCCCAGCCCGTTCAACTAGCCTCTTCATTTATAGATATTTCATCTACGTTTCTACAGTGGATTATTAAGATCTTATCAGGATACTTTATCAAAATTAAGTACTTTACTCATGTTACAACAAAAAATGTTTCAGGTAAACTGCCCTTTCCCCGTAACCGATCTTCACCAAAATCAACAGACATTGAGTTCTCTATAGCTCAGGCACATATGTAAAAAATTATTTGATTCTGTTTGAATTTACGGCAGTTATGGTTCGTCATATAAAAAATTACCCATGTTAAAACATAAAACATGAGATTTATAAAACATATCTAAGATTTATATTTAAAATCATTTTTGAAATAAAATATTTTCATAGAACCTACTAACGCTGGGGAAATCTGAGGAGCCAATCAGAGTTGGGCCCACCTGTCACTCTGCTGAATTTGGTGGAAAGCCCTGTCACTGTCGTCAAAGTATCAGCCTTGACAGGGTCCTCTTTTTCTGCAAAATGGGAGAGGCTTGAGATGGAGTGAGTGACATGGTCCCCACCTCAATGAAGAACCCATTGTTTTATAAAAATATATTTAAATTTTGAAAACTGAAAATTCTTTTCTTGTTGTAAATATTTATATTTTATAATCAAAATGACTTTATTTTTGTTACCTGGCAACAAAATTATTTTATTTTCAACAATTACCATTGTTTCAAAAAGTTTAAATAAATTTTTAAGTACTTTACTCTTGTTAAAAAGTAAAAGGTTGCAGGTAAACTACCCCTTCCCCTTAACCGATCTTCACCAAAATCTAAAGACCTTGAGTCCTCTACAATTCACTGATGTATGCAAAAAATTATTTGATTCTGTTTGAATTTGCGGCTGTTATCGTTTGCAATAGGAAATACCCTTGTTAAAACATAAAACGTTACAGGTAAACTACCCCTTTCACTTAACCGATCTTCACCAAAAACAATAGATCTTGAAAACTCTACAATTCAGGGCGGTATGCGAAACATTATTTAATTCTGTTTGAATTTGCGGCTGTTATCGTTTGCCAAAAAAAAAAATTTCCCTTGATAAAAAAAACCGTTGCAGGTAAACTACCCCTTTCCCTCAACCGATCTTCACCAAAAACAATAGATCGCGAGTACTCTACAAATCAGGGCTGTATGCAAAACATTATTTGATTCTGTTTGAATTTGCGGCAGTTATCGTTTGCCATAGAAAAAAAATCTATAGACACACACACACACACACACACACACTTTTCGGAAAACGACTTTTTTTCATGTTTTGAGTGTAGTAGAATCAGAATCTGCAATAATCTTGAACACGATTTTTTTTGCCGTCACCATACTTCCATTCCTTAAGGAATATGGAAGTAAAATATCGGTATGGAGAACCATACATGACTTCCATATTCTAAGATTTATTTTTAAAATCATTTTCGAAGTGAAATATTACCATAGAAACTACTTCTTTCTACTTACTGCTTCAGCCTTAACCACAGTACTGTGGTCACTAACATATACCACCTCATGTTATCACACTCGATTTTCACTGATGATGGAAGTCAATGGCATTGCCGAAACGTCTGGTTTTGTAGAAAACATTGGACTACGGCCAAATATCCAGAGAAGGAATTTTAACAAAAACTTCTTCTTTGTTGCCGATAACGTTGTACACATATATATAAAAAATATGCATACAATTAATGGCTTGTATAAGTTAATGATTGATCTCCATTAAATAGTCCTCAAGTTTCCAAAGTTTTAATATTATGATGTCCGTAATTAAAACATCAGAGCAGGTTTAGTGTGTATGAGGGTTCACCGTGGACAAAAATTTTCAACATTTCCTATTGAGCGTTGCTTAGAATAAATCTGCGAATCTACAGTGTACGTTTCACAGAACAAACACGCGGAAAAGAAGGAGCGCTCCGAAGTCACTCATGGACCCTCAGCATCTTGCAGAGGGTTCATTCCCTAAAGACGAAAATTCTGTCTATGAATCGTTCCTCTGTAAACACGTGCAGTTACAATGCCCAGCGATCCACAGGAAGCAAATCGCTATCCACGCTGGACACTTTTTCGGCTTGCATGCGTTATGTTGGTGTGGGTTCGGCACTTTCCATTTAAAAAGCGTGCAAATGTAAGAAAATAAACATGAATGAGGCCAGAAATAACGCGAATTGTGTGTGTGTGTGTGTGTGTGTGTGTGTGTGTGTGTGTGTGTGTGTGTGTGTGTGTGTGTGTGTGTGTGTGTGTGTGTGTGTGTGTGTGTGTGTGTGTGTGTGTGTGTGTGTGTGTGTGTGTGTGTGTGTGTGTTCCCTGCCTTTTTATTGCGGTAGTGATAATAATAAAATGGAAACGTAAACAGTACATAACTGAGATATGCTTGCCTGCCACGCACGATATATTTTCTCTTATACATGACTAGCAGAATACCCGTGCTTCGCTACGGAGTTTCACGTTGTACGTAATGAAAATGTTAGTTTAATTAATAAAGTTTAATTAAAGTAAGCTTCTTAAAAATAAATAGCTGTTCCCCACAACTTCGTTCGCGTGGTCTTCAATTTAATGCGATAATATATTTAGAACAGAATCTATTCTATTGGGTTGCCATAGTAACCAGATCTAATAGATTTTTAAGACCGCAAAGGACCCCCCAGAGGATCGTATCGAAAAAAACACCTGTCCTATGTTGGTTCTCCCGTTGCGTAAAATATTTGTGCCAAGTTTGGTTGAAATCGGTCCAATGGTTTAGGTGGAGACGTGGAAGACCCCAAAGGATCGTATCGAAAAAAACACTTGTCCTATGTTGGTTCTCCCTTTGCGTAAAATATTTGTGCCAAGTTTGGTTGAAATCGGTCCAGTGGTTTAGGAGGCGAAGTGGAAGACCCCAAAGAACCCCCAAAAGGACCCCATCGAAAAATCACCTATCCTATGTTGGTTCTCCCGTTGCGTAAAATATTTGTGCCATGTTTGGTTGAAATCGGTACAGTGGTTTAGGAGGAGATGTGGAAGAAACCTTCGCGGACGTGCGCACAACAACTCACCGAAGTTTCATCGCAATCGGATGAATGGTATAGGAACGCATACGGGACAAACAAAGAAACATTCATTTTTATATATAAGATGTAAACTATACCACTTACTTGACATAAACCGTGATAGCTAAGCTAATGTACAACATATATGTATTAATTATACACATAAATGTTCCTCGATAGACACTCCATCTATTGGCGAAAACGTGAATAAAATCCGTTCAGTACTTCCTGAGATTAGCGATTTCAAACACAGAGAGAAAACGCACCGACTTTACTTTATACTATGTACAGATTTACATTAAAATGAAAAAATTATAATTTTATTGACTGGCAACAAAATTATTTTATTTTAACAATTACCATTGTTTGAAAAAGTTTAAATGAATTTTCATGTACTTTACTCTTGTTAAAACGTAAAAGGTTGCAGGTAAACTACCCCTTCCCCTTAACCGATCTTCACCAAAATCAAAAGGCCTTGAGTCCTCTACAATTCAGTGACGTATGCAAAAAATTATTTGATTCTGTTTGAATATGCGGCAGTTACCGTTCGTCATAGAAAATACGCTTGATAAAAAAACATTGCCGGTAAACTACCCCTTCCCCTTAACCGATCTTCACCAAAAACAATAGGTCTTGAGTACTCTACAAATCACGGCTGTATGCAAAAAATTATTTGATTCTGTTTGAATTTGCGGCTGTTATCGTTTGCCATAGAAAATACCCTTGATAAAAAAACGCTGCCGGTAAACTACCCCTTTCCCTTAACCGATCTTCACCAAAAACAATAGGTCTTGAGAACTCTGCAATTTAGGGCTGTATACAAATAATCTTTTGATTCTGTTTGAATTTGCGTCTGTTATCGTTTGCCATAGAAAATACCCTTGTTAAAACACAAAACGTTGCCGGTAAACTACCCCTTTCCCTTAACCGATCTTCACCAAAAACCATAAGTCTTGAGAACTCTACAATTCAGGGCTGTATACGAAACATCATTTAATTTTGTTTGAATTTGCGGCTGTTATCGTTTGCCAAAAAAAAAAAATTTCCCTTGATAAAAAAAACCGTTGCTGGTAAACTACCCCTTTCCCTCAACCGATCTTCACCAAAAACAACAGGTCGTGAGTACTCTACAAATCAGGGCTGTATGCAAAAAATTATTTGATTCTGTTTGAATTTACGGCAGTTATCGTTTGCCATAGAAAAATATCGGTATGGAGAACCATACATGACATCCATGTTCTAAGATTTATATTTAAAATCATATTTCCATAGAAACTACGTCTTTCTACTTATTGCTTCAGCATTAACCACAGTACTACATTAACGTAGTACACATACAAAAAATTCTCCCCTACAACTTCAACTATAATGTTTTAATAGAAAATTACCCCCACCCCGTTCACCTAACTTCTTCATTTATAGATATTTCATCTACGTTTCTACAGTGGATTACTATGAGCTTCTTATCGGGATACTTTATTTATAAAAATTAAGTACTTTACTCTTGTTAAATCATAAAATGTTTCAGGTAAACTACCCCTTTCTCTTAACCGATCTTCTCCAAAATCAACAGACCTTCCGTCCTCTAAAATTCAGGGAAGCATGCAAAAAATATTTGATTCTGTTTGAATGTGCGGCAGTTATCGTTCGTCATGGAAACATTTCTGTTGTTACAACATAAAATGTTGCAGGTAAACTACCCCTTTCCCTTAACCGATCTTCACCAAAATCAATAGACCTTGAGCTCTCTGCAACTCAGGAAAGGGTGCAAAAAATTATTTGATTCTCTTTGAATTTTCGGCAGTTATCGTTCGTCATAAAAAAATTACCCTTTTTAAAACATAAAGTTGCTGATAAACTACCCCTTCCCTTAACTGATCTTCAACAAAATCAACAGACCTTGAGTTCTCTTTAGTTCAAAAAGGTATGCAAAAACCTAGTTGATTCTGTTTGAATTTACTGCAGTTACCGTTCGTCATATAAAAAATTACCCTTGTTAAAACATAAAATGTTGCTGCTAAACTACCCCTTTCCCTTAACCGATCTTCACCAACACCAATACGTATTGAGAACTCTACAATACAGGGCTGTATGCAAAACATCATTTGATTCTGTTTGAATTTGCGGCTGTTATCGTTTACTATAGAAAAATATCGGTATGGAGAACCATACATGACTTCCATATTCTATGATTTATATTTAAAATCATTTTCGAAATGAAATATTACCATAGAAACTACTTCTTTCTACTTACTGCTTCAGCCTTAACCACAGTACTGTGGTCACTAACGTATACCACCTCACGTTACCGCACTCGATTTTCACTGATGATGGAAGTCGATGGCATTGCCGAAACGTCTGGTTTTGTAGAAAACATTGGACTACGGCCAAATATCCCGGGAAGGAATTTTAACAAAAACTACTTCTTTGTTTCCGATAACGTTGTACACATATATATAAAAAATATGCATAAAATTAATGGCTTGTATAAGTTAATGATTGATCTCCATTAAGTAGTGCTCAAGTTTCCAAAGTTTTAATATTATGATGTCCGTAATTAAAACATCAGAGCAGGTTTAGTGTGAATGAGGGTACACTGTGGACAAAAATTTTCAACATTTCCTATTGAGCGTTGCTTAGAGTAAAGCTGCGAATCTACAGTGTATGTTTCACAGAACAAACACGCGAAAAAGAAGGAGCGCTCCGAAGTCACTCATGGATCCTCAGCATCTTGCAGAGGGTTCATTCCCTAAAGACGAAAAGTCTGTCTATGAATCGTTCCTCTGTAAGCACGTGCAGTTACACTGCCCAGCGATCCACAGGAAGCAAATTGATGTCCATTTTTTCGGCTTGCACGCGTTATGTTGGTGTGGGTTTCGGCACTTTCCATTTAAAAAGCGTGCAAATGTGCAAATGTAAGAAAATAAACATGAGAGAGGCCAGAAATAACGTATATATTGTGTGTGTGTGTGTGTGTGTGTGTGTGTGTGTGTGTGTGTGTCTTACCTGCCTTTTTATTGCTGTAGGCATAATAATAAAATGGAAACGTAAACATTACATAACTGAGATATGCTTACCTGCCACGAACGATATATTATTTTATACATGGAGGAGTTCAGTGACATACACACGTACAGAAGAATTATATATATAAAGATATTAACTCATACATAATTTACATTAAAATGAGAAAATTATAATTTTATTCCCTGGCAACAAAATTATTTTATTTTTAACAATTACCATTGTTTGAAAAAGTTTAAATGCATTTTCAAGTACTTTACTGTTGTTAAAACGTAAAAGGTTGCAGGTAAACTACCCCTTCCCCTTAAACGATCTTCACCAAAATCGCGAAACATTATTTGATTCTGTTTGAATTTGCGGCTGTTATCGTTTGCAAAAAAAAAATTTCCCTTGATAAAAAAAACTGTTGCAGGTAAACTACCCCTTTCCCTCAACCGATCTTCACCAAAAAAAACAGGTCGTGAGTACTCTACAAATCAGGGCTGTATGCAAAAAATTATTTGATTCTGTTTGAATTTGCGGCTGTTATCGTTTGCCATAGAAAAAAATCTACATACAGACACACACACACACACACACACAGACACTTTTCGAAAAACGACTTTTTTCATGTTTTGAGTGTAGTACAATCAGAATCTGCAATAATCTCGAACACGATTTTTTTTGCCATCACCATACTTCCATTTCCTTAAGGAATATGGAAGTAAAAAATTACCCTTGATAAGAAAAACGTTGCCAGTAAACTACCCCTTCCCGTTAACCGATCTTCACCAAAAACAACAGATCTTGAGTACTCTACAAATCAGAGCTGTATGCAAAAAAGTATTTGATTTTGTTTGAATTTGCGACTCTTATCGTTTGCCACAAAAAATACCCTTTTAAAACATAAAACGTTTAAGGTAAACTACCCCTCTCCATTAACCGATCTTCACCAAAAACAACAGATATTGAGTACTCTACAAATCAGGGCTGTATGCAAAAAATTGTATGATTCTGTTTGAATTTGCGGCTCTTATCGTTTGCCATAGAAAATACCCTTTTGAAACATAAAACGTTGCTGGTAAACTACCCCTTTCCCTTAATCGATCTTCACCAAAAACAATAGGTCCTGAGCACTCTAAAATTCAGGGCTGTATGCAAAACATTATTTGATTCTGTTTACATTTGCGGCTTTTAACGTTTGCCAGAGAAAATACCCTTGTTAAAATATAAAATGTTGCTGGTAAACTACCCCTTTCCATTAACCGATCTTCACCAAAACCAATAGGTCTTGAGAACTCTATAATTCAGGGCTGTATGCAAAAGACTAGTTGATTCTGTTTGAATTTGCGGCTGTTATCGTTTGCCATAGAAAAAAAATCTACACACAGACACTTTTCGAAAAACGACATTTTTCATGTTTTGAGTGTAGTACAATCAGAATCTGCAATAATCTCGAACACGATTTTTTTTGCCATCACCATACTTCCATTTCCTTAAGGAATATGGAAGTAAAAATTACCCTTGATAAGAAAAACGTTGCCAGTAAACTACCCCTTCCCCTTAACCGATCTTCACCAAAAACAACAGATCTTGAGTACTCTACAAATCAGAGCTGTATGCAAAAAAGTATTTGATTTTGTTTGAATTTGCGACTCTTATCGTTTGCCACAAAAAATACCCTTTGAAAACATAAAACGTTTAAGGTAAACTACCCCTTTCCATTAACCGATCTTCACCAAAAACAACAGGTATTGAGTACTCTACAAATCAGGGCTGTATGCAAAAAATTGTTTGAATCTGTTTGAATTTGCGGCTCTTATCGTTTGCCATAGAAAATACCCTTTTAAAACATAAAACGTTGCAGGTAAACTACCCCTTCCCCTTAACCGATCTTCACCAAAAACAGTAGGTCCTGAGCACTCTACAATTCAGGGCTGTATGCAAAACATTATTTGATTCTGTTTACATTTGCGGCTTTTAACGTTTGCCATAGAAAATACCCTTGTTAAAAAAACGCTACAGGTAAACTACCCCTTTCCCTCAACCGATCTTCACCAAAAACAATAGGTCTTGAGAACTCTACAATTTAGGGCTGTATGCAAATAATCTTTTGATTCTGTTTGAATTTGCGGCTGTTATCGTTTGCCATAGGAAATACCCTTGTTAAAACATAAAACGTTACTGGTAAACTACCCCTTTCCCTTAACCGATCTTCACCAAAATCAACAGATCTTGAGAACTCTACAATTCAGGGCTTTATGCGAAACATTATTTGATTCTGTTTGAATTTGCGGCTGTTATCGTTTGCCAAACAAACAAAATTACCCTTGCTAAAAAAAACCGTTGCCGGTAAACTACCCCTTTCCCTCAACCGATCTTCACCAAAAACAATAGGTCGCGAGTACTCTACAAATCAGGGCTGTATGCAAAAAATTATTTGATTCTGTTTGAATTTGCGGCAGTTATCGTTTGCCATAGAAAAAAAATCTACAGACACACAGACACACACACAGATAGACAGACAGACAGACAGACAGACAGACAGACACACAGACACTTTTCGGAAAACGACTTTTTTTCATGTTTTGAGTGTAGTAGAATCAGAATCTGCAATAATCTCGAACACGATTTTTTTTGCCATCACCATACTTCCATTCCTTAAGGAATATGGAAGTAAAAATTGTCTCCTCTCCCTTCAACTATCATTTTCATTTATAAAAGTTCAACTACGTTTTTCATTTATAGATATTTCGTTTACCTTTCTATAGTGGATTATTATGAGCTTCTTTTCAGGATACTTTATTTGTCAAAATTAAGTACTTTACTCTTGTTAAAATGTAAAACGTTGTTGGTAAACTACCCATACCCCTTAACCGATCTTCACCAAAATCAACAGACCTTGAGTACTCTATAACTCGGGCACATATGCAAAATATTATTTGATTCTGTTTGAATTTGCGGTAGTTATCGTTCGCCATGGAAAAAATTCTACACACACACACAAACAGTTTTCGAAAAATTACTTTTTTCAATGTTTTTAAGGTAGTACAATCAAAATCAGCCCTTATCTCGAACACGAGTTTTTTCGCCATCATCATATTTCCATTTCCTTATGGAACATGGAAGTAATAAAAAAAGTCATAACCTGTGTTTAATTTACACTAACGCTTAGTACATCGGCAGTGTTTATTTCATTACATTCTTTTGCACGTGAAACGATACTAACAGTACTACTTCACATACACGCGCGCGCGCACACATACAAATTCAAGTATCTCGGAGAAGTTATTGAACAGAATGTCTCAGAGGAAAAAGTCATTAAAGCACGCGTTAATAAGATGAAAGTTGCTTACCATTTAACAGAGGATACATATAACAAGAAATCAATATACTTTAATGCCAATCTTAGGCATTATTCAACAGTAATTCGCCCGCAAGCACTTTACGAGGCTGAGCGTCTGACTATGAATAAAAAAATGATAATGGAAGAACTGGAAGTCACGGAAAGGAAAATATTAAGAAATAACCTTGGAACCAATAAAAGATGGAGAAAGATGGAGAAGACGCCACAATAATGAGCTGTACACACGTGTAGAGAAAATCACAGACGTAATTATAAAAAGAAGAATTACTTCCCGAATTACTTTCTACGGACATGTTCAAATGATGAATCCTGACAGACTAACAGGGAAACTTATAAACTATTTCAGGAAGCTCAAAATTCCCAATACGTGTCTCAAAGAAAAACAGAAGAAAATATAGGTAAGAGAACTCCAGATTTGTCAAGAAGAGACTTTGAAGAACGCTTACCACTCCAAAATAAATTGAAAAAATGCCCAATATCTTCTTCTTCTTCTTCTTCTTCTTCTTCTTCCTCCTCCTCCTCCTCTTCTTCTTCTTCTTCTTCTTCTTCTTCTTCTTCTTCTTCTTCTTCTTCTTCTTCTTCTTCTTCTTCCTCCTCCTCCTCCTCCTCCTCCTCCTCCTCCTCCTCTTCCTCTTCCTCTTCCTCTTCCTCTTCCTCTTCCTCTTCTTCTTCTTCTTCTTCTTCTTCTTCTTCTTCTTCTTCTTCTTCTTCTTACGGATTAGGTTATATAAACATATTCAGGCACTCATCTCATCCTCGGACTACCCACGTCTCAAATTTCCAAGGTTTTCAGGAAAACCCAAGAAGAGGGCAGGTGCCATTTCGAGAGACGTTTATCAACAATGAAGGAGATATGGGAGAGGAAGAAAAGGGAGGAGAAGAAGGGAGAACCAGTTGGACCAAACGTAGTTCACATTTTCTCATAAGAAAAAAAAAAAAATAAGACACAAAGTAAAAACAGACTGAAAATCGGTTATCTTGATAATAAGACCGTTCTTGTTAAGAATATCAGTTGTTTGGCCTGTACGCCGTCTTGAATTATTATACATTAATACCAAAATTATTCCACTAACTTGTCGACTTTTTGAGAAAATATTTTAACTCGCTGTCCAGTAGCGTACCTGGGCCAATGGTGGCCGGGGGCGGATTTCTTTCTTTATTTACCATAAGAAGGGTGTTTATAATCCAATTCATCTTTAAGTAATATTTAGCAGAAACACATTACTGTTTTATATTTATTGTCTAATTACTGTATTGATACGTCTAGTTAGGAAACTTTATAAGAAGCTGTAGTAATGTTTGAAATAAAAATCCACTTTCATATTGTAAAATATAAAGTTTAAAGAAATAACAGAAGTAGTATTACTTATAGACTGCATTAAATTTATTACAATACTTTATAATATACAATAACCTTATATACTGCAAAACAAATTATCATCGCTGCAAACAATACTTGCATTAAAATTTTTTTTAAGTCAGTCAGCATCGCTGTTTGGGGTTTAATTTGCGATTTTCGACGCGTGGTGAGGCATTGACGCTAGGTATGACTGACGCTTCTTTATTAGTATGAATATATTTATAATAATAAACTTACCTTTATAAGTTCTTTTCTTAAATATCTTTACGAAGTAAGGTTGTAAGATAGATTTCAAAATAATATGAAAAAGTCGTTGAAATCGATTGATTAAATTCTGGAACTCTAGTAGTGTTCCGTTTCAGGACTTGACATAGAACATTTGCAAATAAATTAAAAAATTTACCAAAAAAAACTTAATTTTCCAAAATTTGGAGGGCCGCTACTAAGTGGGGCCCGCGGCGGACCGAACCCTCCACCCCCTCCTTTAGTCCGCTACTGTCGCTGTCAAATACGTATCTGCAGGAGTCAGACAATAAATTATACGCATGAAGACAGCGAACGCTGGAAATCTTTCACCCCTTGTCAGTTCAGAATTCTTGTTATCAGCTAAAGTAACATCTGGCAAGGTAAAGATAAGAACTCTATATGTCTTTCCTAAAATGGTCTTTAAAATGTCACGTTTGAACTATTTATGTATTAAAACAAAGTAGCGAAAATGTTTACGATTTTCATTACAACAGCACAGACATTAATGATAAGTAACTTGATCAGTGGTTTAGATGAGGGATAAAAACATATAAAAACCCTAAACAAAGGAAATAATATCATTCTCTTGCTGACCATTTGACCGAGAGTAGCTAACGCGCCGAGTTAAGGTAGGCCATAATTTTTGTAATAAAATATATAGACTTTTTATTAATTTCTATTAATACTTTATAAGGATTTAACAATCATTAGTCCTACATAATCAAGATTTATTTATAATAAACTATATAACCCAACTTATAAAAACTTTTGTCACTAAAAACTGAAAATCTGTGGGTAACACTATTTTATTATACCTTTACAATAAATTCATATTAAAAAATGACGTACTGTTATATTTAATATCAAATTATAATTACGTCTGCAAGTAATTGTATTGTATTTGTATCGTTTTAATCTGACTTATGTTTCACTGAAAATATCAGAGGTTTGTAAATAAAATAACAAATAATTGAATTAATTTGATTTTATTATAGAAATTAATGTATAATCGAAATTTCCTTTGATTTTAATATAAAACAACGAATAATTGACTTAATTCGTTTGAAATGATTGATAAAAAATTATGATAAGCATACATAACAAGAAAGCGTGTCAGAATATTTTAATCGCAGGCATATTCATAATATATAATAAGTCTTATGTGTTATTAGCACAAGATAATATTATTTGCTAAAAAAAATTATTTAATCTAAGGAAGTTTCCGCCGAACGAGTATATAACGTTACAATATAATCTGCATCCAGGATAACAATTTCTACGTATCGTATATAACGATTATATTATATAGACTTTGTACAATGCTACAGGCTTGTGTTTTTCTATGGCTAAAACTATTTTATATGATACCAAAAAATAAACGAAATACAAATAAAATTTCGTTGAAAAGAAATTAAATTCTTTTATTCGATATAAAACAAGAATTTAATAACATAGGTATTAAGGTATTGTTTTATTTTATTTTTTTGTAGTAAAATCGTTACTAATGTAACGAGTCGTTACTAATTATAAGTAAGGGTTGTAAGGGGAATTTTTATAAAACTTTATTAAGCCTAATCTATTGAAGTTGACTGTAAGGTAAAACAATATATTATGAATCTCTATTCAGAATCTCGAGTGTTTGTTTTATTATTAATGTAACCAAATTTTATTACAATTATTTAAAGGATAACAGAAACGTGTTACAGACGTTCAGCACTAAACTAGCACTTAGCCTGCGAAATGAAATGTACGTCAAATTTGACGTAACTATTAGTAATGCTTAGGATTTAAAACTCCTTACATCAAACTAAAAATTAGTAATCTCATACAAATGGGGGTAATAACTAATTTACAACGAACAAAATTAACCAGGGGTGTTGTCTATGGTGCGGGAAGGGTGGTTGTGACGCAGACTGCGTCATTGAAATTTTTGGGGGTTGACAAATAGGCCCTTGATTAATGTTTCGGGCTTTAAGAGACCGAAAGTTGTTTATACAACTTTGCTGTATTTGGCCGTAACCAGTTTTTCGTCTAAAAGAGCTATGAGGCGAGTTAAAATAATACGCAACAGACTCATGTCTGGAATGGGAGACGCTTTCCCACCTTTGGTTCTAGGCTTCAGAGAAAGACTTATTAAGAGTCGATTCCTATCTGAGTAAATAACTGATGCCTTTCCTTTATCGTCATCGCTGAGGAAGAAGTTACTGTGCCTAATATAAGCAAAAGCAACAAGGATTTCATCAAACCATTATTTTTTTCTTTTTATTTAAAATTTTTTTTTTGCATTCAAATATTGCTTTACACGTATTAATTTCATTAGATTAATTATTTATTTTTTGTTTAATTTCAAATGAGAATGCATTTGCAAACTGTACTATTTTCAGCTCTACTCTAGCTTATTTGTAATAAAACGGTTATTAAAATGACATATTCTTCCAATTTTAAATACTTTTCCTTGGGGGGAGTATTTATCAAGCTTTGGGGGCGAGTCATCAAGTTTAGGGGGTTGGAACCCCTGAATTAACACTGAGGTAATGGAATTGAATCAGATCTGTATAAGAATAGCTATTAGAATAATAAAGGTTAAAATAATTTGTAGGAAACCATTTAAATTGCAGGAAACAATTTAAATAAATTAAACAATTTTTCATGTAAGAAACGTGATAAGTAGGCCTACTAATATTTATGTAGTTTCAAAGAAAACCTTTCAGGTAAAGTAATATTTACAATTCCTGCTGCCGCTGACGCTGCTGGGTGTTGATACTAGTTGATCTTAAAGCTGTCCACGGATTGCTGACAAAATTTACTTTATTTAAAATATCATACCAAGCTCTAATACAACAAATAAATGTAAATGTAACAATTTTTCACCTAGACATTAATGCCTGATCTTTGGATTGTTCATCCAGTTTTGGAGAGTCATTACAACAATCAAATAAAGCATCATATACGTCACATAATATTATAAAGAGGTTTTATGGCATCAATTCGTGCTTTAAGGTTAAATCAGCTACATGAGTAGTTACAATATTCCACCGGCAAACAGAAGAGGAAAAACCCTATATAACTCTTGTACTATATTAAAGAAACCAATAGTTTCAAGTGATTGACATTTGCAGCGTTATTGACTATCAGGTTTAGACTGTGGTTTGAACATGGGAAATAAAATGCACGGGGATTTAAAGCTAAAATTCTCCCTTGTAAACCAAAATTTTTGCCGCGCATATTAGACCCATTATCGAAGCCCTGACTTCTTAAGTTATTTATGTATAAATTTAATTTTTTCAGTAAATCAGTAAGGAGTAGTGTCAATCCAGAGACTGTAGCGTCTAAAATTGGATAGAATGCTAAAAAGTGTTCATGTATTCAACCCTTTTAGATTCTGAATTGTAATGAACAAATATGACTATCACACTTATTTGTTCAGTAGTCTATATGATAGGTCCGGAGTACAATATAAAATAATAACTGAAAAATATTTGTTTTGTTGATACAGGTTAATAATATTATTTTTAATATTTGATGGCAATAAAGCGAGTATTTCATTTTGAATTTTATCTCCTAAATAGGAAGGCATACTTTTAAAGTCAGGATCATTAGCTACACGATGCTTGTGTTCGATATAAAAGGATCAAACTTTTCTAACATCTCAATGCATTTTTAAAAATTGGCATTGTTGCGATCGTAAAATTTATAACTTTTACTACGTAAAGGCTGTAACTTTTACTACGAAGAGCTAAGTTTTGTTTGCCTAAGAACTATACTACAAAAATTATTCTTTTTATAACGTCATGCCAACGTTTGCTTTCATTATCTATAACTGATTGATTGTTGCAAATGATCAATACAAGTTTTATATTTTAAGGATGTAGTTAATTCTGTCGATTTTCGCAACTGATTTGTCTAACCAAAATGGAATCAATAATTTAATATTAAATCTATGGCAGTTTCTTTACTCCTAGTGAAAACTTAAATTAGTATTCCCAAAGGGAGATAAGCTTATAAATTCTCTTGTTTCTTATTTTCTCTTAAACAATAACAACTTAATAAAGTCACAGAGTGAAGTAACACTGTTAATACTTTTAGTTTCAATTTATTTCTTATAACAAATTATATAATACAGATATTTTTATTATCAAAATACCCTTGTACCATATTGGTGTCGGGTTATAATACAGATATATGTATAATATACGTATGTATAATATATAGATGTGTATTATGTATAACAGGTATATAATAACAGGTATTTGCACGTGTTATTTTTTTTGGAACGGCTTCGTTCGTACGTGTTATTTTCAAATACTAGTTTAGCACAGATCTAATCAGAAAAGTCTCCCTCACAGTTACTCCGGGCAAGAATATCTGTCAGTTTGTCTTCAGATAACCTTTTAGCCATAACAAGTCTAAAGAGTAAACACACGACAACAACATATCACCTATAGCAGTGGTTCACAAATTCTTCAGTCCGCGCGCCCCCTCCCAAAAAATTTAAAAAATTCACGGACCCTGTCTGAGTTCTGAAATAAAACAAACAGTAAATATGATAGAAACTCTTATATCTTAATTATAAATGGAATAAAATTAAAATTTTCCTAACTTGCAAAATATTTGATATTACAATTTGATATTGATAACTTGCAATTTGATATTAATGATATCAAACATAGTTTAATGTGAACAATGAAGCTGCTTTTGAACAATTAGCTCTGCAAAATTATAATATTAATGATATCAAACATAGTTTAATGTGAACAATGAAGCTGCTTTTGAACAATTAGCTCTGCAATATTGGGTTTAATGTCTCATAACTTAAATATTAAGTAACTTTCGACATCAAGTTTATTTCTTAACTTTTCCAACCTCGGCTCTACCTTTCCAGCCACACGTGTCGAAATCCAGCTGCTTAGAAGTAAAACCGTTCACGGAAAAGCATTATGCTACGATACAGTGCTTATAAACAAGATACAGTGCTTATAAACAAGATACAGTGCTTATTCGTGAAATAAAACAGCGCGATCAGTTCTGCGTTGATGGGGCACTCTAGTCAGTTCGGCTGACAAACAGATCTTCTACATGACATGATTTAAAGGTATTATTAAAGGCATTAGTTCTAAATTACTTTTACATTACAATTAATTTGAACCAAAAAGAAATACTGGAATCTTCTACTAATTATTTTAAGATTCTAAAATTTAGATTTCAGACTATAAAGAATCTGAAAAAATTACGGTATATTCTATTTTTTCTTAAAACTGTCCGCGGACCCCCTGAAACATAGTCGCGGACCACCAGGAGGTCCACTGACCTATAGCATAGATTATAAAACCTGAGTACACTCGCCTTTCAATTAGCAAATGTAATGAAAAATAACAAAAATCTCTCTCTCTCTCTCTCTCTCTCTCTCTCTCTCTCTCTCTCTCTCTCTCTCTCTCTCTCTCACTCTCACTCTCTCTCTCTCTCTCTCTCTCTCTCTCTCTCTCTCTCTCTCTCTCTCTCTCTCCCTCTCTCTATTTATGCACCTATGCATTCAAAGAATTTCGACGAAACCGAAACATCGAAGCATGATAACGTCTTTAGGCTTTTGAAACGTATAATGTGGATTAGGTTTGGTGGATTACGTAAATCATTTCCAAACCACAGACGATCACAAACAGAGCATGTAAAACCAAATTTATTCTCACTAAAACGTTTGCTAAACTCAATGTCAGCAGCGATTATTTCTGTCTTGTTGCGTTTACATATCAAATTTCTAGAATGTGGGGAATCGAAAGTGTGGAAGCGTCACGTTTTTCGATGACGTCATATTTTTGTGGAATGACCCCCAGCCTAAAAACACTATCATGTTAAAAAATGAACTGCCCCACGACAATGAATATTCCTGGTCTCTTACCGCAACAATTACAAAATCTCAAGCACGATCAACTGTCAAGTGTAGCAACGTTTGCACATCACAGACGCACTGAATGAAACTCCTTTGTTTCAACTACTAGAATACTGATTCACAACTAACGATAAACAATTGCCTTTCTTTATGCTAGCACAATGCTAGTCCTATTACTTTCGAGTCTGCACACGAAAGTGCCTACGAAACGTTCTGCCCACATTATCAATTCAAAATGACGTGCGACTTAACACGTCAGGAGCACCGCAGTCGTAAAAATTTGGCGAGAATACCCATTCAGAGCACCGAAAAGGTTAATTATCATCATCATCTTCTCCTTCTTCTTCTTCTTCTTCTTCTTCTTCTTCTTCTTCTTCTTCTTCTTCTTCTTCTTCTTCTTCTTCTTCTTTTTCTTCTTCTTAACGGTTTTAGGCTTTAGCGGCCTGTTCCTATTCCACAGTCCACCTTTTCTTGTGCCTACCCCTGCTTGTGCTCTGACTTGTTGTGGGACTCCACTCTAGGGATAAAACGATACGAGTAAATACAAGTACTTACTCGATACATTCCTTCCGATACCAAGTACTTTTTGTATCGATACTTTAAAACTAAGTATCAAGTAGGTATCGGTCAAAAGTACTCGTATCGGTATACCAATATCACAATTTCATTTTAACACGTTAATTGATACATAATACGCTCATCTACGCTGTAAAGAAATATTTTTTTGGGTATCATATTGAATTTTTTCAAAACATCCTTTTCCTAGATTTGTGTAGTTGGCAAGCAAGAAAAAAAAACTATGCCGTGACGTCCCGTCAGTCGCCATATTGTGTCGTGGTCGTCATTGTTTTGTTTTCGTTCCGCGTTCGTAATCCTAACCTCGGACTGTCGTCGTTGTTTTGTGTTTAAAGCATTAGATACAAGCACACCACAAACAACTTGCAGTTGGCCAAAAGCGGCGGCGTGCTAACTCAAAAGCCGATGAAGTTTCAATTTATTTGGCTAATCCAGTCTGCGCTTTAAAAGCCAACCCATTGGAGGAATGGGAGGATTTAAAAATCGTATTCCCAGCTTTATACAAACAAGCGCGGATTTATTAAAATATTGTTGGTACCTCAGTACCCTGCGAAAGGCTGTTTTCCAAAGCTGGCGCTACAATCACTGCATCCAGAAATCGTCTAACAGGCAAACACTTAGAAAAACTAATATTTTTGGGGAGCTCTACAAAAACCGACTTTTTTTTCATAAAATTCTTTTTATGTATATTTTTTAAACTTGCAACGAATAGTATATTCGGCCATACGCCGAATACCGAATATTCTGCGAGTTTCCTGGCCGAATAGCCGAATATTCGGCAAAAGTTATTCGGCGTTAGTATGGTCTACGAGAAAAAAAGGAGTAAACTACTTCCTGAAAATTTTTCGTTGCAAGTCTAATATTTTTATATCAATAAAGAATATCAATACTTATTACTGTTTTTATTTAATTTATTCCAAATTTTACTATGAAAAATCGATCGATAAGAGTAAGTATCGATACTTTTCAATCGATACCGAATAAGTATCGATACTTTACGACCAATACTGTATCGAGTAAAAGTATCGATACCTCAGTGGTATCGTTTTATCCCTACTCCACTCCAAATCACAAATTATTATCTATATCCGTCGAACCTTTAAGTTACTTCTCAGTCTCCGTATGTACTAATATGTCTATTTGTCTTTACTTCATTACATCTATAATCTGCTGTTGTTTCATCGTCATATCTCGTCTGATGTTCCAAGTCGCTATTTTCATCTCTTTCGAAATCGAATCTCGTGTCCGTTTTCGTTTGCGAATAGCTTTATCATTGTATCCGTCGTGGTTTCCGAGGCCTCTGTTAGAATTGTGACTTAATTGTGACCACCGTATCGTACAGGGCAACCAACCCGATGCCGGCTAGATTTTTTATCTCTGGTCTAGATCCGTCGTGTTCTGTTATAGGACCACCTCGAAAACTGTGTGGCTCTTCACCAAACACGACGGTCCTGAGCAGGTAGAGGCTCTGATCCAAACGGCCTATATTCCGCACATGCTACTCCTGGATTTAAAAACGTCCTAAGGTCCCACTGTTAATTTACTTAATGAATAATATTTTTTTAAAGTATTTCCTCCTCGCCTAAAATTTTTGGCGTCTTTACTATCCTGGCGTCTGTGTGCGCCGCACACTGTGTCGGCGCGCCTCTGGTTTGGTGCAAAAACGTGTATTCTGTTGTTCTCAAATGTAGAAGGAGACACACTGGTGGAAGCTGACAAAATTCCATACAGCCGACATTTTGTTTACAGTAAAACTAATGACATTTTCCGTTTTGTTGTAATGTGGTTTAAAGTTCACCTTAGAATACAGAAAATCGTAGTGCAAAAGGAAGAGTTTTCAATTAAAATACTTCTCTATATTACATAAGATATTTTTGGAAAATATACTATTACTCAAAATCATTGAAAAGTCTTCAAACGTACTTAATTTTTTTTTTACTGAGCGTACTCGCCCGAAAATACGAAGGCAAAAATAAAGTTAGTTACAATCGAAAGAAGCCAACTGATTGCGTAGGCCTAGTAAATTTCGTAATAACCACGTTCAATCTGCCTACAATGCAATTCCGGATACAATTGGGGATACTCTTAAATAATTCCCTCCAATAGCGTAGCCAAACATAATAACAGCTCACCAATTATCATTCACACAGAACTTGTAATTACTTTATAGGGGTGCTGATTACAAAATTATTGTTGAATTTATAACTAAATTTTGATTTACATAAAGTTCGTAATACTATATACATATTATTCCTTTGTAAGTAACTCGTTGAGTTTCCTCCAGGTCTCCCATGATGTAATATCTTCAAATAGATACACTGCAAGTAGGTTTTTTTCCACCTGACGCACGTTTCACAGAAATTATTCTGTATCTTTAGAAGTTTGTTTGAATTGTAATCGAATGTTTTTCTTACAATATAGTTAACGTATAATCGATTTTATACTTCGATTTTATTTTCGATTGTTGTAATGTTTATGTAGTAAACATGTTTAAAGCTACATAATATATACATACATATATACATATTGCATCCACATGAAAAATAATTCTCGTACACATCTCTTGGTCACATCTGTTGTTACTAAATATTGAAAAATACTTTTGAAAGTGATAATTGAAGTGTAATCTGATGTTATTATGTATTAAGCAACCGTTCAATAATGTATGATCAAAGGGAAATTGAGAGATAACACTATTTCAAACTTAGGACTGCTTTGAAAGAGTGTACAGTCTTTGTCTCGTCTGAGTAGCGATAACAAGTGAATCTTGCCAACATGGAACTCTACGAACCTATTTGCAACTGCTTTCAGCCTACAGTGTGATTATGATTTGCACTAGAACTAGACCTTATGATGTGTAGGCCTAATCTGTCGATGAATTAATTTCACGTAGTGGAAATTATTTTCTGCTGTTTTTTCACCAACTCTCCTATATAGGGTAACCATACAACCTCCTTTTCCCGGACACGTCCTCTTTTTTAGTGTTAAAAACCTGTCCGGGAGGATTTTTTTTAAACAGGGAAGTGTCCTCTTTTTTCGTAAAACTGAAAAATGTAGTCACGCGCAAGATCGCTGAAACTTTTCAGTATTCTGGAATGTACACTCTGGCAACACTTAAAATAGATATGAACAAATTTTTATACCACTGAAAATAAAATCGATTTTGCGTAAAAAAACGGAAGAAGGCTCCTCTGCAATGTGTACAAAGTTTGAAGAGGAAGCAACTACTGTTTATTCTTCTATGCTTGGGTTATTTGGAAAATTTGTTGGCACAATACGAGCTGTTTCAGCCTTTAATATGGATGAGTCATTCAACCTCCTTCTTGGGATGAAGTAAACTTTAAATTTTCTTGGAACCAGAACAGACATCTACGTTGATAATAACAAATGTTTTGATCAATTCTGCAATTTTCAGACGTTTTTAAAGAATTACGCTGATTTATATGATAACCACCTTTCCAGTCAGTTATGGTGTAAACATTTTAATGGAAGTCCAACATCATCTTGTTATTCAGAACTTTTGAAAATTGTTGAGCATCTTTATTCCATGCCGAGTAACAACTCTATTACAGAACGGGTATTTTTTTTGATCAGTTCACAGTGGACCAAAGAGAGAAATAGGTTAATGGTAGAAAATGTTACAGGCATAATTTGTGTACAGTACAACTTTAAAAGTGTTTCATGTGTTCAGTTATACTGTAACCCCTCTTTCTATTTTTATGCTTTATAAAAAAAACTATTTTTTTTTTTTTTTGAAAGAGGGGCCACTAGTTATTTAAAACTAGGCGGAAGGCCTAGAGAAGCAAAAAAAATGCGCTGGGTCCAGTGAGACGCGACTTGGAATTAAAACTCGGTTGTTAAACAGCAATAACAATCTTTATTACAGTATTTCCAATATTTCCAATTTTTTGTTTTTTAAATTTTGTTTCTAGCCAAATTCTTTAACCCCAATATAAATTTAATATAATTTAAAATTTCATTAAAAACTTCTAATCCACTCCTTGACATTATAACATTCTTAAAATATACATATGTAACATCATAAATTCATAATTCAATAATTCCTCAAAAATACACATAAATTCAACATCAATTAATGTGCATACATGAATACACATAGAAAACATATATATATATATATATATATATATATACCACACACACATGTTCACCTGGCCGACAGCTTATAGATATATTTTCACCATACCGCAGGGGAGTGTGGAAAACCCCCGTATCTGTCACCAAAACACCCATCCCAAACTACCGTAATCGGATAAAGTGCCCAGCAAGCCTTAAAAACTTCTCATTTAAGAAAACAAATCCATTAACTCGTCAGAGTATAACTGAGTTACACAAACGAAATAATTACAAGTACTAGAAATGGCCAAAGTCAAATTGGCAATACAGCCCGAACAAATCCCAAGTTACAATGCATAATAAAATTTTTGTTTTGTTCCCCTAAATAGCAAGGCGCCATCGCAAGGTCAACATGACTGCACGGTCTTATAAAATGGATATTTCTCAGCCTCTTTCATGCTCTTACAAAAATACAACTTTGAGCAAAAAACCCAGTGGGACGCAACCACCAGAAAATAACATAGAACTACTACTGATTTTACAACTTTACATTTATAATTGAAGAAGTGAGAACAGGTAGTGTGCTCATATTAAAAAAACTCAACAATTAAAGCACTGGCTATGGCAGTAAAAAAAAATAATGAAAATTTACTTATTACAGAATTATTAAACAGCTAAAATAAATTTTATAAAATGTATAATAAGAATTTTAATAAAAATGTTATAATGTAAAACCTAATAAAACATATTTGAGGCGTTCATAGAGAATTGGGTTGACCTCAGGCACGGCCATGCGCCCGAACCAGATCCAACAAAATTTAACATGTCAGAGACCTGTGGATGACGGCACCAACAGGTGACGGCCACAGGATAAAGCACCCCCCAAACCTTTGAATTATTTAAGAAAAAACAAATACCCATATAGATATATATATAATAATCAAGAAAATCCCCAACAAAGTACCCCAGTACCCATGCATGAATAATTAACATCTATACGAATCAGTAACCTTCAGTTCGGCACACTTTTACAGTAAAAAAAAAGAACATCAAAATCGGCTGACGCATGACCCCGTCTGGGTTTACACTCATTCTGGGGGCGTAAGCATTCGTAAATTAAAAACTGATAAAGTTTATCACTAGAATGTCCCACAGGACTTGTGCACCATCTAACAGGAGCCGTTCCGGGAATAAAGTCACATGTTATAAATTGTAGCGGCCAAGATATTTTTTAAAGGCATAAATGTCACCTGGTTATAGTCCAGCACTGAGCATGCGGTTTCTATGGCGTGTTGTCCATCTCCTCCTCCCGGCAGCCAAAACGGAAAGCTGCTAGGTTAATGGCATGGGTGGCAGTTGTTCGGCCACCTCCTGGAGCGAATCAGGTCGTCGTCTTAATCAGGAACCCTGGACATTTATATATGGGTAATTACTCAAATGTTCAATAATTCACAATACCCCTTTCACTCCAGCATAACTCACACACCACATCACGCCCCGTTTAAAATTTTGAAATATAAGTATACTTTGAACAACATGACACCTTCCCAAGAGCTTAATACATGAAAATCTACCTTCTGACAGGAATTTAGTATTAAATAAATAGTCATTCCCACTGTTCGTCAACTAATTAGCCATTGTACTGCAATTTCACCATGAGTTAACAACCCTGAACAGGTTCGTAAAGCACGTTCGTTTCAAAAAATATTACAAAATAGTTTTCTTACGCCCCTTTTGATATAATTAGAATAATATACAAACATATAAAAATATAAAATACTGTATTTCAGCCAGTGTTAACATTCAGAGACGTGCATACTCAGTAATTAACCTGTGCCCGCCACGCGGTAACTTAACGCATATATATCTACCTGCATCGGGGTAAATTTTAAGTTAAGTACAATTCTTTTTATCATACAATAAGTAAAATACATTAAACACACTTACCGGAGAGTCACGTAGCGATTATCTATGCATAGTGATAGATAATTTACAAAGATCCAAAATCTCAAAGCAGCCGGGAGGAACAAGAACAGTCGCCGTCAAGCGCTGGCCAAGGACTGGTCTGAGCAGCGACCGAAAAAACGTTACGCCGCTCTGGCCCCAGAGCGCGCGCGGATCAGCATAGCGAATGTATTGCCAACATTAAACATACCGTCACTCTAATTGATTAACGAAATCAGTGCTTAAGCCGTTCGTAACTTTTTTATTCAATTAATCGAGCCGGGTTCTCGCCCAAACACGGCACAATATGATTATTTATTAGGAAATAAAAAGGTTTTGATGGGAATTGGTTCATCTGATAAATACCAATGGCACCACAAAGACACAATTGAACATTTAGACTGTGAATCCGATTCAGACCGATTAATCTCATTCTTTACGAGAGTCAGCCGTTTCTTTATTTGTATAAACTAATTATGTCCCACTTCAGTTTTCCACTTGAGCCAAATACGCAAAGAACATAATCTTAGAATATCAACCCAGAATACAAAAGTTATGGCCTTTAGAAGAAAGAATCCGATACGTTCCAAGATAATTATAAACGATCAGGCTATAGAACAGGTATCTCGTTTCAATTTTCTACGGTGCGATGTAACTTATGAGTATCACAATGACATAAATACAAGAATACATTGATTTCAAATGATATTCGGTACTATACGCAGAACACTTCGAAATAAGACGAGGAAAGACACCAAGATATAAAGTAATGGCAACACCTGTTTCAACTTATGGAACTGAAACTTGGACGATGACAAGAAATAACGAGCGAAGAATGCAAACAAGTACAATGAAGTTCTTGAGAAAAACCAAAGGTGATCTATCCTTAGAGATCAAATACGAAACGAAGATATAAAAACCGAGTTAAATGTATATTGTATGACCAGCAGAATAAGGAAAGGACAAATAAAATGGAGGCAGCACGTCGGAAAAATGGAAGATACGAGCTTACCCAAACAAGTACAGTAGAGCATCGATTATCCGAACATCCATTAACCGAACGATCTATTATCCGAACTCAATAAAAAGTGCAATTATGTACTGTACTGTACAGTAATGTATTGGACACGTGTAGGCGTATTGGATATTTACTGAACATAAAAAATGTGTACTATAAATTATTACAGTACTGTACAGTAATAAATAAACGCTGTAGCTGAAGCAGTGCTGTAATCAGTGGCGTAGCTGGCCTTTTTTGCCCCCGGGGCAAGGAGATCGTCGGCCGCCTCGCCTTCACAATTAAAATGGGACAAAAGAGCAAAAATTAAGCCCCGTCCAGTGAACAAAGTACTTAATAAATGCAAATGTGTAGATTTTTGTATGAAAGTACGTCCAGCAAACGTCTTAAGAATAGCCTATTTGTTAAGGCAAAATTAAGAAATTACATATTATAATATTACCGGTATTCAGTTTGTATACATTTATTATTGACTATAAAAATGTAGTAATATAAAAAATGTATAACATAAAAATGTTCTAATAAAGATGCAAATGCCTTATAGCTCAAAACCGCATCATCAAAACAATATCCTGAAGCAACATATGTTAATCAAAGAACTACATTAAAAATAATAAAATAAATCACTTACCATTACAGGTTAATGGTTCCGTCTTCTACTAATAAACAATTATTATTTATTTTAATATTTAATCAATAATTCAAACGAGACATTTAAAAATGCAACTTTCCTGGTCTTAATTGATGCAAAGTCGATTATTGAATTACTATAACCTACAGACGAAGCAATGTCGTTTTCAATTGAAAGTATAGCTAGATTTGATACCCTGTCTTGACATTTACTAAACGATCTTTTACAAGAAGACACAGACACTGGTAAAGTAAGAAAAATGTTTAAAGCTGTTGCTAGTGTCTTGTAGGCTTCTAATTCCATTGAAAAAATGTATTGTAGCAGTCCCTGAGGTGTAAAGTCCATTTGTTTTCCGTTAACTTTTGCCCTTTTTAATAAAAGTATGACGTCTTTCAAGTCAATGAAGAATTCTTTACTGTTTAGGTCATGTGGACACAGTTTTGCAAGCACTATGCACTTAATATTGATGTGGGAAAGCTGTTCCTTAAAATGTATATCTCCACCATTTACGTAAGCCTCAAATTTACAGAGGAAACCAAAGCTTTTTTTTTAACTCTTTTATGTTAGAGAAACGGCTTGAAATTTCAACTGGCAGTTTGTCCAAAATTTCTATTAGAGAACGTCGCATTTCTTACCGAACGGTTAATGGGGAATTATCTGCATACTCCCGTGGGATCGTGCGCTTCCTTCGTATCCTTTTTGTGATACTGACACCCCATTCATTACATACCTGCTCTGCCTTAGTAATGGGATTGTCACATATATCAAAGAAACAAGTTGTTTGTAGTTTTATAAACTGAAAACAATTTTTTCAAGTATGCTCACTTTGCCCCCCTCCTGGATATGCCGCCAGGGGCGGCTGCCCCCTTGGATCCCCCTAACCTCTGACGTATAATGTTTAAAGCAGACAGTGATAGAACAATTCTTCAAAAAAGTGTAAATCCATTGTACTGTATGTTTTCTTTTGTTTCTTTAATTTTTAATTAATTTTATAGTACAGTGTTTGTCATTAAACTCTAATTTTGTTTAAATTAACTTTTGGTTTTTATTAATTACACTCAGTTTTAATTCAATGACTTAGCCTGACTAATACATTACAGGTTGCTATAACAGTATGTTAGAAATGATTTTGTAATAAAAACCTTTGTTTTTGTAAAGAGAAATAATGTTTTAAATTTACACTCTATTATCCGAAATATCGATTATCCGAACGGGCCCTGGTCCCGAGAGGTTCGGATAATCGATGCTCTACTGTAAATAAAATACAGATCTCAAGGAAGACGAGATATAGGTAGACCAAGGAAGCGATGGCTTCAGAGAAGGCGAAACAGGCTGTAAGCCTATGGCTTGATATGAAGAAGAAGAACAAGAACTAATTATGTAGACTAATTTTTAACTTAAGAATTTTTTACCTTGTATAATCCACTATGCGATCTGTTTTTTACATACAACATGTTTCAGGGACTAAATCCCCATCTTCAGGTACAGTAAAGGTTTTTTTTTGTACCTGAAGATAGGGATTTAGTCCCTGAAACATGTATGTAAAAAACTGAGACCGCATAGTGGATTATACAAGGTAAAATAAAAAATTCTTAAGTTAATCATAATAGCGATCTGGAGACTGCAAAAAAATGTACTAATTTTTAATCAACCACTCAACGACATATAGGAAAGGTTCCACAACAGTGCTTAGTTCTGTGTGTTTTCATTTGCATCGACTGTACTTGTTTTGAAATTGTCACCACATGTTATATATCACAATCAGTGTACGTATTTACTTACTAACGTTATATTTTGCCAAATAATTTATTTTGTTCATAAATAAACTATACAAAACTTAACATTCTCGCCTTCTGTACTTACGCTTTAAAATTATTAAAACATCATACATTTCCACATTACGTTCAGCAACACAAACATCGAAATATGTGCGGCTACAGTCATTGCAAATGCATCTTATATTTACGTAATGTTGACAGTTTTTTACGCCCAGTGTGTACCCGGTGAATTGGAAACGCGAAGTCGTGGGTTTGATTCTCATTAGGTTATGAACGTTAAGTGTCCTACAGTTTTATCTGAGTAAATCATAGCGATCCTAAATTTATTGGACGTTTAAATTTTAATTTTTGTTACAACTTTAGTGAATACTATTTGTAATTTTAGTGAGTATTGTATATTTTCTATTGTATACTGGCCCCTAGTACCTATTCTAGTGTAATGATTTGCGCATGCCTATTATTATTCTGTATTAATAATTATTATTATGTGTAATTAAATATCCGTTATTTCAGTAATCTAAAAAAATTGTTAATACTAAATGGTCAAACTTTTTTACGGGACTGCGCTGTGTCTGTGTGTGTTTAATTATTTATTTTTAGTGTACTGGTGCAAATTAAAATAATTGTTTTGTACAAGAACATGATGTTGATTTTATGCGATGTCTACATAACTAGAATCCGGATGTTGATTTTATGCGATGGCTGCATAATCTACAATCCGGCGTTACGTCTTTTCTCCGCTGTTCGTTTATACGAAATTATTGTTTTGATTTATGTTCAAGCTTAAAAAAATATAAGCAAATATATGCACTGATGTTTTTCAATGTATACAACCGATTAGACTATTAACTAGGCTGAAGGATTAGTGTTGTTAGGCCTAAGTTAGGGTGACCAGATTTTTTATGACGTAAAACAGGACATTTCTGAAATATGGAAATAAAAAAACAGGACACGAGTTACAAAGAAAATGTGCTTCATATATGACTGCACTGCTTCACTAAGACAAATAAAAACTACTTTTTACACATAAAAAGACATATATTTTAATAACCAACTTAAAAACATACTTATCATGGCACTGGATCATATTATAATTGATCAAATTTTTTCAAGAATTATAAAATTATAATTATTCAAATATAAATATTCAAATTCTTAACAACTATAAAAATACATGGATGTGATTCATAGATATCAACAACCTGCTGAACATGAACTTGTGGCTTCTGAATCAGGAACATCACTATTAACTTTGTACTTATCACAAGACCTGATATCTCGCAAGAGCTTTGAATTACTTAATAGCAGGTTATAGAATTCCTTACAGCTAAGGTCTTGAAAATGAGTTTTTAAAATTACAATTGCTTGAATAGTTTTGGTAGTAAAACGGTTTCTTTCATCAATCCAAAGGGAGTTCACAATTGAAAAGACTGTTTCCACAACAGCATTTGTGCCTGGTACAGCCAGAGCAAAACTCACAACCACCTCTATGTTTTTACATGGAATGCCTATACTTTTAAGTATGTGGAAGACATCACACCATTTCTTATCAATCTCCACATTAACTTTTTCCCATTCCTCAAATTTTCTGGATAAAACTTTGTTCACATGTCCTATCTCATCAAATAATTCATCTTCATGTACCTGAATTGTTGAACATGAATCTACTGTCTTAAGAATTTTCAGACTTTTTAAAACCTCATCCCAAGATACAGAATTTTTCAATGTTATCCAATGAAATGATTTCAGAGGCTGATATGGAGAGACCCACTTGTTTAAATAACTTAAAAAAGTGTCATAAAATAAATTGGTAATCGTTTCATATTTCGATTGGATGAAAAGACCTTCATTTTCTAAGTTAATTAAAATTGAAGAAACAACTGAAGTTTGAAACTTACTACATTTCCTGTTATTGACTTTTTCTGTAAGCAATTCTAATTCTTCAGCTACTTCAGTGGCTGAAATGTTGGTTCTTTCCAACTTTTGGATTGAATTTGAAAACATTTTCAATTGGCTTTGTATGAAATGAAGCCAAAGAAGTGACTGTGGGTTCTCAAAAAATTGTTTTAGCAATGTAGGACACCTATCCTGAGACATGAAATAAGACTTTAAGAGGTTCATAAATATCAATAACCCTTGTAACTCCTGGCAACAATGACAACCATCTAGTTTTAACACTACCCAGAATCTGCTTATAATCAGTAGCAACAAAATCACAAAATAATTTCAATTCCTCCACACGCACAGTATAAATGTGAAAATATTGAAATATTTTATTCACTACTGTTTCTATGTCGATAGGAAGAATGTCTGCACTTGTTTGTACACCATTGTGTACCACATGAGCTGCACAACCAATGCCTTGAATTTTCATTTTGAGCACACTGTTCAATTTAGAAAAAACGTTGTTTGTTCTGGCCCTCTTGTACCCACCAAAGTTAGTGTTACAGTTATCTGCACAAAACGCGATGATCGTGTCAACTAAATGATGTTTCTTTAAGATGTCCAGAACATGATTAGCTAATAATTCTGCTGTTTCTCCACCAATGTTCTGAAAACAGATTACTTTGCACTGAACACCTTTGGTAGGAATGAAATACCTAACTAGAATCGGCACTAATTTTAAGCTTTTGTGATTTGATGCATCAACCATCACAGACACATACTTATCATCTTCCAAGTTTTGATTGCACTTCACGCATTGCATACGGTGATAAAACGTTCACTAAAATCGACTTGCACTTTGTCCTGGAACACGTGAATTTCTTCTCAAATAGTTCTCTGATGATAAGAGATGTGCAGTCCATTGAACGGAAAGAATGGTTCTGTTTTGTAGTATGAAATGCAAACAGCCCTTCTTCAGCAGCGATACGTTTATCTTCCTCAGTTTGTAGTCCATTCCTACTTACAAAGGAAGTTATACTACTGGAAGTTCTCACGGAAACTGCCAACATGTGTTTCTTTTTCTTAATGTGCTGTGTAATATCGGCACGTCTTCCATGTTCAATGGAAAAAACTGAACGACATAAAGTACATTCTACCTTTGTAGATGTGGTGTCGTCCTTCAAGAAAGGAAACTCTTCTTTCAGGGTTTTGGAGAAAGTACACTTTCTTTTCCCCACATTAATATGCACATGTATCTCGAACCAAGCGAACAACAGACAATGGAGCAAGCTCACCACGCCAAGCGTTAAAACTAACCAAACAAAAAAAGTTTACCTTGATTGCCTCACTCTCCCTTGATGCACTCTGGCGGAAACCAGAGATCATCATTTCTTTTCGCGATTGCGTTCCCTTAACCATTCGAGACCCGTCTTGACCTCAGTAAGAAAGTTTAAACGAACGAGACCAAAATGACACAAAAACAAATAAAAACTCAAAACGAAGCGAAGATAAAAGATTAGGTTATCCGTTATTGCAAGTACGGAAAAACGGGACATTTGACGTCCCGTTAATAATTTGCCGGGACAACGGGACACATAATGAAAAAAAGGGACAATCCCGTTAAAAACAGGACGTCTGGTCACCCTAGCCTAAGTGTCTACTAAAAATAAAAGTTTCTGAATTGTAGGCCTACATTCACAAAGAGAGAGAGCGAGAGAGAGAAATTGTAAAATCTATGTAGGCCTACATTAAGTAAACTTAGTTGCTCCAGTAGCCCTGCTATATGTATTTTACTGCATATTTTACAGTAGGATTATATTATCCTACACAATTAAAGATTGTCCACGAATAAAAGTGTATGTGTGAGAGAGTGAATGATAAGAGGGGGAAGGGAGATACACTGCTTATTCATAAGTGTAAAGATTACACTGTATCTGTAACTGTAATATTATATAATCTTATTACTGTTATTAATATTAAACTGCTAAACATTAGCTATACTGTACACTTCTAAACAAGCCGCCAATAAAAATATAAACGTTTGTTCCTGTAACAATAATATTTCATTTCTTTTGTAAAAATTGCTCAATTCAAATTTGTCACTTATTACACTGTATAAATATTATTGTATAATTGTATGTTTTTATATATATATATAAAATTGTGTGTGTGTTTATGACCTCAGGGTCATACATGTGTGTGTGTGCTTATTTCATTTGGTAAATACAAATTGTGAATCACATACCCTTTCTCTTTGCATTACATGTGGTCAACATTCATTTATTTCTGATGGCAATGATAATAAAAGTGGGTTAACACAATCAAGTAATTTACATAAACCAAAGTGTAAATAAGGTTATAGTTTTATGACTGTTTACACCATTTTTTGTTGCTCGGAGGTATTTGCATTCATTCCACAGGGCACCTAAAAATACACAATACTCCTTATGGCTACAGAATCATTAAATTAAAACTTTTTCCTTTATAAAGTATTTATTAGTACATACTAACACAGTTGCCAAGTACACGTTTCAAAAGAGGAAGGTTATAAATATAAATATGGAAATTCACTCCAAGTTTGATATAACATTGATATGTGGAGGTTTTTGAGCAGTTACCATAGTTTTAATAGGCATTCCATAAAATTATTCCCCTATAAAAAAATCACCAAGAAGTTTACATACTAAGTAAGTAACAGGACTATCATTTAATACCAGAAGAAATTTTATTATCATATGTTGTTTGTTTGTTTTCCAATGGCTTCCTAATAAAGACCACTATAAATTCTGAGTTCTTGCATTTCCTGGTTCAGCTTCACACACTCCAATAGATGATTTTTGTTCATTTTTGAGTCTTCTCTCGTGTACAATACACATTCTTCTGTGGTGGAAATTTTTAATTTGTAGATATGCGCTGAGAGACAGTCATGGCCAGTTTCCAATCTAAAGTTGCCGACTGCTTCCTTCCTGGGTTTTCTACAGTTTCTATCCCAAAACTGTTCAACCCCTGACCATGTTTTTCCTTTTGATATGTTTCATGCTTCTTCCAGAAAGTGAGAGCTTGTTTTCCTCGTCATCAGTCTTCTTAGGGTGCTGAAGTCGTGGGTACTTTCCTGGTGGTAGAAAACTTTGTTCCTCACTTTGCCAAGATGTCCGCTGTCTCATTTCCCGAGATGCCTATGTGAAATGGGATCCACTGGATAAATATCTCCTTGTTAAATGATGTAAGTTCCCTGACTACACGTGTCACCTGGGTAGTGCTAAATGAGTAACAGCGTTAGGTTGCTTCCCAAGGCCTAGACCAAAAGAAGCAACACACAAAGAAAGATTTTATTATCATCCACAATTTGAGTCCAATTGAATGGTTTAATACGCCATAGGGCCTTCTCTGCTGCTCTTACATGAATAGTGAGATATCCATAAGATACAGTGGTATATTTATATTTGTTGTAGACAGTAGGTTGCAACTCTCTAAGAAAAAGATTCAAAATGTATAAAGCAAGAGACTTTTGACACTGCATAAATGTTTTTGACACCACAAAATTTTGATGATACATGACACTCCACATGTGGCAATTCTAGAGAGAATGTTCCAGAATTGTATTTCCAGTTTGTCATTTAATCTACAGGCATTCGGTCTGTGCAATGTGGAAACACAGCTCCCAGTGAGTTACTGAGCAGCTTGGCAATTCTAGAGAGAATGTTCCAGAATTGTATTTCCAGTTTGTCATTTATTCTACAGGCATTCGGTCTGTGCAATGTGAAAACACAGCTCCCAGTGAGTTACTGAGCAGCTTGTAAGTAGGCAGTTTTTCTCACTGCATCGTCTGGAAAGTTGTTAAATTTTTCTCATCATCTGGAAAGTTATAAAGTTTTCTCTAACCTCAGGAAAATATATATAAGCATTCAATGGGACCAGCAAAATTAAAGTGTGATTCGATTTGAAATTTTAAATTACCCAATTCAAAATTATAATTGCAGCAATTTGAAATTGAAATTATATTAATTCAGAGTGATTGTTACTGTAACTTGGGATTTAGTAATTATTGTGTTACTAAGTGCAAACTGTAATAAGGTGACATTTATTGCTGTGTATGTAACAAATTTTAACTTGGAAAATTGTATAAAAGAATGTCTTCATTTCTAGCTCTATTTAAAGTTTTGAGTAGTGTCCTCTGTTTCTACCAAGTGTTCTCTGTTCCACAGTACAACATGTACAACTGATGCATGGCTCCATTGTTATAATTCAACGTAATGGAATATTGGAATAACTCCATTTGGGAATGACATTGTTCAAAGGATTTTGAAGTAGTTTGGACAGACTTTAAACTAACAATTTCAACATAATAGCTACTGTTAGAGTGTTAAGGTAGTCACTTACTATTTTTTTTTAGCACAAAATGAGAAAAATATCTTCTAGTTTTACTCTGTTAATTCAACGCATGGTGAACTGCTGAATGTTGTGATGAAGCGATGAAGATACAGTAGAGTCTCGCTTATCCGACATAAACAGGCCGGCAGAACGTTGGATAAGCGAAAATGTTGGATAATAGGGAGGTGTTAAGAAAAAGCCTATTAAACTTCAAACTATGTTATAAGTTTACACATTACGAACTTAATAATCATGTTTTACAACAACAGACAAAATTAACTGAAAAAATGAACTTACAGTTACAGAATTGTCTGAAGTTAAATACACTTAAAAAGTTCAGTCCTGTGATGATTTAAAGAAATTTTTGATCATAGTCTGTTTTCCTGACGTGTGCCGTTTCTTCGCTGCCAAGTCTCGCCACTTTTGCAGCATCATTATGTCGATTCCTGTAGCTTCTTCTTGTTGCTCAATGTATTTAATTGTAGTTTCTAGAGCCTTAACTCCGTCTTTATGTGAAATTGTGAGAGACTCAACAGTTGGTGCTTGATCTTGATCTTCAGTTTCGTTGTCATCGCAATTGACAAGAGCGACAATTTCTCCATCAGTTACATACTGTTATGACGATCTACTCGATTGTCATAGGTACAGCGGAAACAAAATAAGTACAAGACACCAATTAAGTCACTAATCACAAGGTTTAATGTTTACAGTAAAACAGTTCGTAATTAACAACACAGTCTCTACAACAAATCAAATAAAAATTGTTCACACGCAATAAAATGTGACTAATATTAACACAATTGTATTACAATAAATTGTAATTATACCACCCGATTATAAAATGCAACACTTCACTAATAACTACTTGAACGTACACAGTAATCTAGCTACTATAACTCTCGAACCGCTCTGTAAATATCTCACACTAAAACTGAAAACTACGGCCACTACCGCCATGTATTTATAGTCCCACTCACACACCAGAAGCTTCGAAACTGTGTCTTATCTCTCGTGTGAGCTACGTAATTAACTGCAGCCTTGACACAGGCCGAGCGCCCGAGCGAAGCCCGGCAGAGTCGAGAAGATTCTCGCAAAATGCGACCAGCAGCACGCACACCACACGCTTTCATTCTGGATCTCTCTGGAACGTTCGATAAACACGTAGATTTTCTGTGACGTAACAATACTGATCATCATCCTTCATCCAACTTTTGATTTATTGCAAAGATGCATCCTCACATCCAGGGATACGTTGCACTAAAGGTAGAATGGTTTCTTCGGTTTCATCTGTGCTTTCTGTTTCCATACTTTCATCATCGCCTAGCAGCTTCTTCCATGATTTGGAAATTGTTGGAGCCTTTACGTCAGCCCAGGCCCTTGCAACCCAATAAGCAACATCCTTTACATTAATGCGTTTCAATTTTTCAATCATGTCTTGTCCTTCTTCAATTTCTTCTATCACTGTGGACAGTTGCTTCCTGCGATAGTTCTTTTTTATCGTTTCCAAAACGCCCGGATCCATAGGTTGGCATATGGCGGTTACATTGGGGGGCAGAAACATTGCCTTAATGTCACCATCTTGAAGCTCCTCTGCATCAGGGTGCATTTGAGCATTATCTACCAACAAAACTGCTTTTCTGGGTAAATTATTTTCTTTCAAAGACTTCTCTGTTTTAACAATATAACGAGTTGTACCCGTTTACGCCCAGCGATGGACGCCAATTTAACAATAAATATGTTATTATCTATTTAATGTCCCGCGTGTGGACGCCAATTTAACATTAATTACTGTTTATTCTCTTTATCTCAGGGTTAAAAAATAATAAATGCTCATTGCTACTGATAACTCTTAAATTTATTCACATTAGTTTGCTATTACTTGTAAATATTAAAGTAGCACAAAATTCTATGTACTCATTAGTACTTGTAAATATATAAAATTAACACATTACCAAAATTTAATACTCATGGCTAAATCGTAAATATCAAACAATAATACATTAACAAAATTGAATACTCATTAAATTGTAACTATGAAAATAATACATTAATAAAATTGCATACTCATTAAATTGTAAATATCAAAATAATACAGTAATAAAGTTGAATACTCATTAAATTGTACATACAAAATAATACAGTAATAAAATTAGTTATCGAAACTCTCAATCTAATGGTTGCATATTAATGATCATTCATCAATTGCGTTTAGTACATTAAGTAAATTATAATGTTTAGCCTCATCTTATGAATTCTTAATATGAATATCTCTTAAGCTGTTACTATATTTTGTAATTACGGATTCATTTAGAACTTGGAAATAAACATTACTCCAAACTGATAAACAATGATAATTTTACTTCTACACAAACTTTAGAATCGATTTCTTTAATTCCTTTACGATTACTTTATTGAATTTTATTGTGTGTGGATTCTTTGAGATGACAGACAGTGGATCTAAATTAATTAAGACATGTTTTACTATACTTGGTATTCGAATATCCAATCACTCGGTAGTTGCGGTGATGATTCCCCCATGTCGATCGTTCTAGAATCGTGCAGATAACTCCTCCAGATGATAGATGGCACTGGATGAATTCCACGATGTCACTCACAGACACTTCACTCACCAACTCCACGCATTCGGATTATAATTTATGAATAAAAGTTAGCGTTCTCTGTTGTACATCAGATCTGAATTAATATCACGCACCATTGTTGCGGTATGTCTGGTTATTAAGTGTTCATGAATGTAGTTTGTGTTGTTAATCGTTCTTAAAAGTTATTGTTGTAAAGTGTTTTTTTTTATACACTGAAATTACATTATTGTCTGATTTCTATTTGTTTCAGTTAATGTTCACTGGTAGGCTAATAGTGTGACTCTACTTCATAGTTCGTTTGCTTGTAATGACTGTATTAATTTGTTATAAGTTCGAAAACTACCTTCTCACACTGTGTATCAAATTATTCTAAGTTCGTTAAAATGCTAATTTCTCTCGTCACCGACTTCACTCCACTCTCGTCCGAAATTTCGTTAGAACTCCTCTCGCGTCCGTATTTTAGTTAGAACTCCTTGAGCGCGTTCCTGTCTCCTTCCTATATTTTCCTTACCAAATCTCCCACCAGACTTCTGATTCCAACGACGCCGTGTCCTTATTGGTTTCATGTTTTTCCCTCCAAGTCCAAATACTACCCATCTTTTCAAAGGCGTTCTCTGATAGGGCTTCTGGTTCCCCACCAGATTCTTCCCTTGCTTCGTATTTTGAGGTCGTCGACATTTCCAGCCAACGCAGCAATAAATTGTATCTGTCGTTTTTTCTAAAATCTTCAGTGACAACTCTGAGTTTCTCTTCCATTTTCATTGTTTCTTAACTTCGTCGCTCTGCCGTTATTATCTATTGTTGTTCAAGGGCCTCGCCTACCCTTCTTTGAAAGTTGGTTTTTTCTTTTAGTTGCCAGGCAACACCCCATCCTTGAGTTTGGACGTACTCTCTGCGCTTTCGTTTCCAAGTAAGGTCAAAACCCTGTCATCGACCGCTGGAGTCCTTCAAATCAATCCACCCTTCGTCGCTTTCTCCTGACAGCTGGCGTACACATGTATGCTTGACCATTGTTAAGCCTTTTCTCCTTTAATGGCTCTGTACACATTGTATGTAGTTTTCTATGGAATCAATGTGTTTTCACAAAAAACTGGTGTTCTACGTACCGGGAGCAGTGAACTCTGTTAACAGGGTACGCGTCGCAGCTGTCTACGAAATTTATGACCTGTCCGTCACTACAGCGTGCTTGCTCGTTCCCCTTTTGTCCCTTACAAAATATGTTTTCCACACATACACCCTTCGTTATTGCTTTCAGCGACATTTCTTACTGCAAATTATAAAATAAAACTTTTCGAAATTTTTTTGTGTGTTATATTGTCCCCAAATTTTGTCAGTTTGGATGGACTCTGTACATCCAAAATTGATCCAAAATTTTTGCGCCCTTTCAGTAAGGTTTAAATGCCAAAATCTGCTTTCCAATAGATGTACTTTGTGTTGCCTTGTAGTGGCTCGTTCTTCATTGGACCTAGTATAGTGTTGTTTACTTTTACTCGTTGACCTATATTCTCAGCGTAACAGAAAAGGTTCGTTACATAATGGTAAACACACCCCAACCCCCCTAAAGTACTTTCGCTTTCAACACTCTAAGTGAATCCGTTTTTCTTTCACTCTAATTAACATGTTATTATATTTACAAATTTATATTTAGTCAAAATCTTAAACTAAATTTGTAATTCTCCTTAACTATTCTTCATATAATATTTCAATATCTACAAAATTCAATTTCATAAATTATTCGATACTGGTATTAATATTTCTTGCCTCTAGGATTAATTTTCTTTGTATCCTTTAATACATCTAATTTTTATGTCACAACTTACTAAAATTTGCATCAATATCTCCAAATTAATTGGCTTTAAAAAAAAACTTACCACATATATATAGAATTCTTAGTGACCATCATACTTTCTATCATCACTAAATTATAAACAGCACATTGGTATTAATAATAATAATACGTATTTCTATATCCTAATTCACTATAGTTTTCTAACCTATTTTATTATTACTGTCTCTGGTTATTCCATATTTTCTGATATCTCGCTAGCATTTTCACTAAAAAAAACTTTTTTTCTTTTCTATTTACTAACATTTTGGAACACAATTATATTATACAATTTTATACTAAGCTTGTAAGTTGTCCTTACTTAAACATGATCTTAAACACATACAACTTGAATATTTCTCTCACAATTCTATTAATTGTCTTCACATATATATCATTTAAACATTTACCCTTCTATCTTCTTCACTCTTATTGACATCTATTATCATTAATTTTTTTATTCATAATCATTAACACGACATTTATTGACTATGACAACTAATCATTAAAATATAATTCATTTTATACACTTGCTTTCTTATTTCTATTTTCTTTTATCTCGTGTTACTACTAAGACATTTCATTAATTGTTCTAGCAAATTATAATAATTCTTTTACATTTTTGCTAGGCCCCCCTAAGCTTCTGAATGATATTTCTATTTTATACAAGGCAATTTCAAACGATCTACCTACCAGGCATCTGGACATTATTACATAACCCCGTACCCCTTTACTTGCAGTTCCCAGAGATTGGATATCGGTGCTTTGGGTATATTCTTAATAATCCCATTCCAAGCATTCCTTAATCACAGCTACTTCAGCCTTCTGGTGCCTTTTGGTCGAGGAAATCCCATTTTTTTTTTCTCGGGTTCTTCATGTTGTCATGCCCTGGTGGTGCTTTTGTTTCAATCCATATCACTTATTTCCTGGGTATGCATAACTCTCATTTGTTTATCCATTCGTGACCTTCATTCCTAAATGATCAATTTCCTTCTGCGCCTTCGTATAACTGATCTTACTATTTCATTCGCTATTAATTTTCTTCGTTAATATTCCGTACTTTCACGGCAATGTTTTTATTTACCATTTATTTAATTTTATTCATATTATATTCATATCTATTTATTTTCTTCGGTTAATGTAATCTTACACAACCAGTCTTATCTAAGGTATTTTACCCAATATTATCTAACTTAATTATTAAATTTTCGGACATTCTTAAGATTGTTTTCTTTAATCCTTTACATTTTATTACTTTTAATTTTCTATTTGTGGAGGCATAGTTGTACGTTTTGTTAAGTGAGTTCAGTTCCGTTACAACACATTTTGTTGGTAATTAGTAAGGGTAGTAAGGGTATTGAATGCGTGAGTTTCGTTTCACACTTACCCTGCAGTGGGTCGTTGACAGCTAAGGAATTTATGACCTCTCTCTCTCTCTCTCTCTCTTTTATGACAGTGTTGAAAGTGGTTCTCTCCCTCCTTTTTTCGACAACTTTCCCCGGTCATATTACCATTATTTATGTACGCGCTGGGTTTTTTTTGTCGTTTCTTCCTTTCAACCCTCTTACAAATACGTTTTTTGACAGCTTGTGGTTTTTTGACAGCTTGTGGCGTTTTAATTATTTTCGTTTTCCTGTCCGCGTACTCACATAATGATGTTTTGTTTTCAAGACTTCTAAGACATCTCATCTCCATCGCTTGAAATCTTCCTTTCGTTCTCATACCAATCTTCACAATATTCTTGAATAGTCCAGCAAATTTCATCCTTTTCTTCTTTCGTGCTAACGCAGTTCGCCCTTGATACTCATCAGAACGGTTTTTCATTTTCTTAATCTCAGGTTTGGTTTCAAAATTTTTACGTACTTCCCCAGTCCTACTTCTAATTTTTCTATCAGTACTGGTAATATTAATTGTAGTACTCAATTTTTTCTTTTTAGTTCTCTGCTTTTCTTCAGCTTCCGTGTTAGCTAACTCAATTCTCAGGTGGTAACCCTCATACACATTACCATTTGCTTCCAAAGCACGATATGCACTATTTTCATCAGTAAAACGTACATATGCATGGATATTTGTTCTGTCTTTATGAAACTCTTTCTTAATGATAGTACGTCTTTTGGGAAATCGTGGATCAGATACTGCAGCATATCGCAATCTCGTATTTACAACCGTACCAAACTTCCTGAAATATTTGATTATTTTCTTTTTTGTAGTTGTGTTTGGTAAGTTGCTAACAAACACAGTACAAGTGTCTTTATCACCTTCATATCTACCATTAATAATTGTAGATCTTTTTTTTGATCTTGAGATATGATGTTCAGACAATGCTTTAGTTGTTAAAGATTGATACTCGGTGTCAATTTGATCCATAGTATTTCCATCTAATTTGTTTTCTTCCAATTTTTCTGATTGTTTTTGTAAATCAGTACCCACCTGGTGGTTTTGTCCTCGTAAATCTCTTCTCATTAACTCTATTTCTTCGTCTAATTTCTCGACGAGTTGTTTACCTATTTCTTCATTCTGTTTTTTCGTTTCTTCAATTTTTTCGTCTATGTGTTTTCTTGTTTCTTCATGTAATTTTTTCGTTTCTTCTATCTGTCTTATTGTCTCTTCATGTAGTTTTCTTTGTTTTTCATCTCTCTTCCTTTCCGATTCTTCATTTTGCTTTTTCGATTCTTCAAATTGTTTTTTCGATTCTTCAAATTGTTGTTTCATCAATGCCATTAACATTTGAAAATTTGCTTCAGATAACTGCGACTGTGATTGCGGTCCCCCGGCCCTAGTTCCTGCACCGGTTGTTGAGCTTTCTTCATGCATTTCGTTTCCGTCCTCAGGCTGCTCATAGCCCATCTGGTTATTGACATCAAACTCATTTGAATTCTCTCCACTAGATGCCATTTTAGCTTGACTTCGGGTTATCATTCAGAGACTTAGAGACCGATATACGACAACAATAATATAGCTTAAGCTACTTACATGTACTTATTTTAAACTTATTGCTAGCCACTGTCTGTCACTGCCCTAGCTTACTATTTTATCAAGCCCCACGTTGGGCCGTTTACGCCCAGCGATGGACGCCAATTTAACAATAAATATGTTATTATCTATTTAATGTCCCGCGTGTGGACGCCAATTTAACATTAATTACTGTTTATTCTCTTTATCTCAGGGTTAAAAAATAATAAATGCTCATTGCTACTGATAACTCTTAAATTTATTCACATTAGTTTGCTATTACTTGTAAATATTAAAGTAGCACAAAATTCTATGTACTCATTAGTACTTGTAAATATATAAAATTAACACATTACCAAAATTTAATACTCATGGCTAAATCGTAAATATCAAACAATAATACATTAACAAAATTGAATACTCATTAAATTGTAACTATGAAAATAATACATTAATAAAATTGCATACTCATTAAATTGTAAATATCAAAATAATACAGTAATAAAGTTGAATACTCATTAAATTGTACATATCAAAATAATACAGTAATAAAATTAGTTATCCTGTGTGTTATACTGTTGAAGGAATGAATTCCTTAAAAATCCAGTCTTTGAAAATTTCACTGCTCATCCATGCGCTTTTCTGACTGTAGTATTTTACAGGAAGAGCGTTTTTTGAAACTGTTTTAAAGGCTCTAGGATTTTTGGACTTTCCAATCATTGCAAGGTCCATTTTGAGGTTTGCTGTAGCATTGCTGCATGCTAAAATTGTCAGCCTTTCCTTACTACGCTTGTAGCCAGGGGCTGTCGCTTCAGTTCTGGCTGCAAGACTCTTATTAGGTAACATTTTGTAATTAAGGCCTGACTCATCACAGTTAAATATCTGATCACCCGTTAGGCTTTCAGTTTCAATAAATTTCTGAAATCTTTTCTTGAATGCTTCTATTTCTTGATAGTTTTTCACCACAAACACTTAACTGATGGATACCGTAGCGTTTCTTCCATCGGTCGAGCCAGCCGACACTTGCTGTGAAATCTGGGTCCCCTTCATTGAATTCATTACAAAAATGCAATGCCTTTTGCTGTAAAATAGGCCCTGAAATAGGCACACTTTTGTCCCTGAACTGTGTAAACCAAACATACAAAGCTTCACTAACTTTTTCATAGTCACATTTTTTCATAGTTTTTCTGTCTTTTAATGCACCCTCCGTAACTCTTGATGCACACCATTTTTCTATGTCTATTAGTTTTTTTCCAGTCTCCTACTGTTACCCGTCCAACGCCAAAGTTATCAGCTACTTTCTGCATTGTCTTTCCCTTGTCCAGTCTCTTGATTGCCTCAAGTTTTTGTTCCATCGATACAACAACTTTCTTTCTTTTCGTCGCCATACTTGCGTAAGTTTCAACTTTTAAACAACACAACAACGTTTGTCAAATTAACACACACAGACACATATGCATGTAACAGACGATAAACCGATCACATACAATGATAAACTGCACTGCACTGAGTAGTGAGTTGTGACAGTGAGTGAGTGAGGGTGTGGAGAATTACAGACACGAGTCATAGTGTAGACTGTACAGTCGGGGTAACTAATTAGCTGCAGTAGAGTTGGGAGCAACAAAAAATAGACTACGCTCATGCTCGCAATTTGCAGTTCTTGTTGCCGATTAATGCGTTTTTTGTTGTTTTTTTTTTTTGTAGTGGGATGTCGGATAATACGGAATGTCGGATAAGCGAAGGTCGGATAAACGAGACTCTACTGTATATGAAAAACTGAGGAAGCTAAAGTATAATAATGTAGAGACAGCAAACCAGAACAGGCCTTTATGGAGACCTATCGTATTGTTTACAATACAGCAACAATTACAGCTTGTAAATCAACATTGTAATTGTTAATCCTGTTAATCTTTGCCAATAGAATCTTTTAAAAATTAAATTCCAACTTGTGGACAGCCTGTAATATCTACGAATCCAAGGCAAGTGGAGTAATAGTGGAAGAATTTAGTCCATTAATTCAGATTACGAATTTATTCAAATTTATTTATAGATCCACATCCATTGTCACTAAGCTAGGCTGGGGGAATTTCAGAAATCATGTGCACCAGTTTCTGTTTCTTGCTCCCCACAGCTCTACCAGTCTCCCAGTTCCTTTCCTACTTTAAAGACATAAATTGACATTTATACAACTGTTTCGATCATATTTAAATAAGAGGTAGGAGCCATTGATTAAAGGGGGCTGAAATTTATTTTATAATATGCTAGTGAGATATTGTAAATAAATAAAATAGTCCGCATTTACAACTTCTTTTGAAAAATACCTTACCTTGTCAGTATTTTATTTTGTAGGTGGTACTATCTAGTAACATTATTATTTGTTATACCAGAATAGTAAATCATTAAATCATTTACAGTAAATACCAGCTAAGCATAGGAAGAAACTATGAAGGGAGTATATGCAATATGTCCCGCATGTCGAAAAAAAGCAACTACAACAACATACTATAATTTGCAGTTTTCTGCTCCACAAACATTAAATGCAGGAAAAGTAGTATTTGCCACACTAAAAAAAAAGACCACAAGAAAAAATAATGGGTCTCCGCTTTTTTATGCAGGTAAGTTTAGTTTTCTATCAAGTTGTTTTAAAAGTGCATAACAATCCTTCATTTTCTAACAGATTTTAAAGAAAAAATTCTAAATATTTTATTAGATAGCTAAGTTTGTCTTCCCTGCAAATTGTTTTTAAAAGATATGAAATATATATTTCAACAGTTTCTAAAACCTGTGAAATTTGTATCCACCTTCTACTTTTAAGAAAATTAAGCTGAATGCCAAAAACGTTTTTAATTTATATACTTCTTGAAAGTCTTTCTTTAGTATACCATTTTCTTTAACACTAACACATTTTATTGGGAAATTGTTACAAGCATTAACACTTAGCATTTTCTGCTCTTATTTAATAGGGTTTTTGAAACATAATTGATAACATATGAACCATGAACTGCAGATCATCTTGGTACACCCAACAAAATACTAGTAATATTTTTGTCTTTTCCATTAGTGCCAATTTTTTTTTATAAAATTTTGAATGAACAAAAATGCCATGGAATGGGAATACCGATACAAAACGAACACCTGTACACACTATGCTTTGCCGATGACCAGGTAGTTATAGCCCAGGATGAAGATCTAAGGTACATGGTCTGAAAGCTGAATGAAGAATACACAAAGATGGATTGGAAAAAACATAAAAAAGACTGAATACTTGGCAATTAGAGATGAAGAAACAACAGATTTAGAAGAGGACGAAAATGTTAAAATTAGAGAAACAGACAAATTCATGTACTTGGGATTCACACTGAGTAAACAATGCACAACAGAAGAAGAAATAAAAAGTAGATTAGGGCAGACTAAAACAGGAATTAGACAATTACACAGTGTTATATGAAACAAAAATATTAGAAAAAGCACAAAAGAAATGATATATCAGACCATAGTTCAAAGCACTGTTACGTATGCAGCAGAAGTATGGGTTATTAACAAAAAGAATGAAAGGAAGATTCTTCCAACAGAGATGGAATATTGGAGGAGGTGCTGTGGAATAACAAGACCAGACCAAATAACAAACGAGGAGGTCAGAAGAAGAATGGAAATGGAAAGAAGTGTAATTGACTACATCGAAGAAAAAAGATTGGTGTGGTACGGTATGTACGGAGAGCCCAAAATAGGTGGATCAACAAAGTGATGGAATGGAGTCCATTAGGAAGGAGAAAAAGGGGAAGACTGAGAAGATCTTGGAGAGACGACGTGGATGAATCAATGCAACGTATAGGACTTGAGGAAGGACAATGGGAACATCGGGAGAATTGGAAAGCCAGGTTGAAGGAAGGGAGACGGCACTAGCTGTAGCAACCCTATTATATACAGATTGAGGTTAGTTTCAACAAATTGAGGGAGGTGCATGCAAAAGAACAAGTGAATGTTATTAAAGTAATGGAAAAAATGTAGCATACAAGGTTATACACCCATCACAGGGTTCCAGAGATTTAATCTCTAATTTTTGCTACCCTATACAGAGTGTTTATGAAAGATTCTGTCAAACTTTGGGAAATGATTCTGCTCATTAAACTGAAGGAAAAATGTACTGTAAGCATTGATGGTTTGTTGCCAAAAATGGCTTGTTTTCCATCTACGTATCTATTGTGTTTTTATCACGAATTATATATAAGAGTTGAATTTGGTATGCACAGTAACTGTACTATTTCTTACAAGTACTAGACAAACCAAAATCTTATCTTAAAAGTTTTCACAAATGGCAGCTGATTGAATGTTTTAATTGTAAATATCACAAAAATTAGTACTGTACTTACAATATAAAATGTCTTATTACATAAAATATTATCCCTTTTACTCATAATCCAATGACACCTTGTTCATGGAATTCAGATAAAACAATAACAGAGATTTTACATTTATTTTATAAGAAAACATTGACATATTTTTCTTATATTGGATTTTATTTTACTGCATATTGTTAGTGTGAATTGCATTGACTTTTATTTTTCTGTTGTTTTGTCTGCTTTTCTATTATGTTGATGTTTTGTTGAGGGAATTGTTGGGTCTTTGTCTGTTACCAGTGTTGATGCAGTACTGTCAGATGTGCAGTTGTGGTCTCTGATGTAGGAAGATCACTTCTGTAATTAATGTATAGGTTAGGTTAGGTTTGGTTTGAGAGTCCTAAAACACTACTCTGTGCACTTCTCACTTCTGCTCAATTTTCCTTAGGTTCATGATCTTATCTTCACCTTTACCTCATTTATCCTAAAAATGATTAAAAAACTTTAAAGTATTATTAAGATAAAGTTTTTTTAAAACGTCCTTGGTTTCTTTTCTTGTGTTTCTCTTATCACTGCATGACTCTCTGTGCATGTGTTCCATTAAGAAGTACTTAAACATATGTACACATGGACATTATTTAATTGCTTATGTGTATATTTAATGTACCGGTACTTTCAGGAATGATTGTGGATCCAGAAAACTGTCCCTTGGGAAACCCAAAGGCAAGCCATCGATGGGTGTATTGGTTTCTTTCAAAAAATTCGTCAATGGTAAGTGGTTTTGTCTTAAAAGAAAAAAGAATTAGTCTCTTGAAATAAAATTTTGAAATTACTGAACAGTATAAAAAATGAATGAAATAACATTCTACAGCTGTTAAATTATTTACACATTTAAGCATTAATTACTTGCACATCTGAACTTAATTTTCAGGTACCCATGGAATATATAATTGATTTTGCGCCAAATCTGAGATCTATTATTGGACTCGTAGAGAAAAAAGTAAACGAAAGATGTAGACACACTCACTTACAAGCTGTTAGAGAGGCTATTAGTGTAAGTTCTGTACAAATGTCTTACTTTCAAACAACTATTGCAAAGAATAACTTCATATTTTTAACACATTTTTCTTTTAATTTGTATTAACACTCAGTAGACTCATATACAAAGTACATATTAAATTATATATATATTTGTTGACCTCCCTGTTGTAAAGGGAGTCTATCCTATGTCGTCACAGTAGAGGCTAGCTTCTAAAGTCACTAGGCCATAACATGTGGGATTCACCCCCACCCCCTTAAAAAAATAAATTAGTGTGATGTCTTACTAGTCATCCAAAATATTTTCTAATGCTTTCTTACACAAATTTGTAAGTTAATGTTAATGATACAAACCTTAGAGTGCTAGTTATTAATATATTTGACTGGAAATTTAAAATTCGCGGAACTCAAAATTTTTTATCGGTAAACATGTAAAAGTTTTACCTTACAACCTTAACCAGTTTTCGCTTTTAAAAAGCTTCTTTAGAGGCTGAAGGAGCTGAGCCTCTGAAGAAGCTTTTTAGAAGCAAAAACCAGTTAAGGCTATAAGGTAACACTTTTACGTGTTTACCCATAAAAAACTTTGGGTTTGAGTTGGTACTGAAATAATTATATTTGGAAATTTTACTTTTACTTCAGCAAATGCAGCAATGCCAGTATGTCCATATTGATTTCATATTTGCTTCATACAATAGCAATTTGTCTGCAGTAGTGAGGATGATTTTTTCTGAATAACCAGTTCATTTTTACACTTTAGATTTGTTTCCCTTATTTTTATCCCAAGTCAGTCTCCTGTTGAAATGGAGTCTTAAAGTATCTAGCTTCTGTTGGTCTAGGAATCTCTATATTATTTCACTGAATTGATGGCCATTCAGCTCCTTTTAAGTAGAAACATAAAAACATAACCTTTGCTGCTGAATATGAACACAACAATACCATAAACTTCTTAGACCTCTCCATAACAAAACTTGAACACAGGCACAAATTCAGTATATACAGAAAACCGAATACAACTGACACACTAATACACAACTCCTCCAATCACCTAATACAACACAAACTAGCTGCCTTCAGAACCATGATACATAGACTTAACAACATCCCCCTAGATGAAAAAGACTACAGAGACGAACTAAACACGATAAAATATCTAGCAGAATCTAACGGATATGACAGAACAATAGTCAATAAACTCCTACACAAAACACAAAACAAACAACAGACAAAGACAGAAAACAAATTCATAACACTAACATACATCAACAAACAAACTGAAAAAATAGCCCACAAATTCAAAAAAGCAGGATACAGAAGCGCTTACAAAACTACTAACAAAACAGAACACGCACACAAAGCACAAAACAAATTTGATCTACCCAGTGTTTACAAACTAAATTGCTCAAATTGCAACAAATTCTACATAGGCCAGACAGGACGTAGTTTCAAACAAAGATACACTGAACACACAAAGGCACTCCACTCCACTACAGAATCCACCTATGCAAACCACCTCATTGAAGCAAACCACACATACAAAAACATCGACAATAACATGAACATTCTACACGTACACACAAAAGGCCGAAAACTAGACACTCTAGAACAATTGGAAATATACAAACACACGAAAACAAATAAAAACGAAATCCTAAATGAACAGACACAATTCAAATCGCATGCATTATTCAAACATATCTCACCCCACACACACAACATCGATCTTTTGAAATTCGATTCCGTCGCCCACCTCAGGATGGACAGCGCTACCAGTGGCAACGTCTGAAGAAGCCTTTTAAAAGTGAAAACCGGTTCAGGTTATAACGTAAAACTTTATGTTTTTACTCATAAAAAACTTTGTGTTCTGAGTCGTTAATGTAATAGTTGTGTTTAGTTAAGTAACGGACATGTCATGGACAACAAAATCCAAGAAATTAAGTAGAAGGTTTAAGCAGAGCTTTTAGTTCCATTGACTTTCATTCTCCATTTATTTAACGATTCTTGTGAAATGTCTACGTGAGTTTGTAGTTGTGTAGAAGCTATCTGTGGATTTGTTATTATCACTGTGTTTTCTGTAAATGTTCTATATATGTTTATGAAGTTGAAATTGTGGGTTTTGGCAGTAGCCTATGTGTCACACATAGCAGGGACCAAAGGCCTTCTCTGGGATTTTGATGCTTTGATGCAGCAAAGGAGTCAGTCATAAAATTGAAGTCTTTATTCTCCCGGGGTTTGATCCAGCAAAGAAGTCAGTCATAAAATTGAAGTCTGTGTTCTGTACTGTATCTTTTTTTGTGCTTAGAAGTGATAGTCCAGAGAGACATGCTTATGACATTGTGCTTCTCAAATATGATTTGATGATTTTTAATTTAGAAAATGATCTTTTAGCTGTTGTTGTTGTAATAGACAGCGTCATAAAAAGAAAGTAGTCAGTATAGACTTCTGAAAATTGGAGGAAAGAGTTGCAGGTTCACATATTGTGGTCTTAGCTAGCTCAGAGATAGCCATTTTTTGTTAATTAGTTGAGAATGCTACTTTGTTTTTAATTACTTCTTTCATAATTGATTAGAAACTTATCATCTGCTGATACAACTTCCTTGGCAGTGGTGGCAGTGGCAGCCTTCCTTCAGTTGGTGTCTTGCTTCCACACAGATAATGAATATAGTTCACAGCACAGATAATGACGGAGCTCAAAACACACTGAATGCTTCAAAACTCAAACATTCACATAGCTCACCTGCTCACTTAGCTCACCTAATCCCAATTAAAATGTTCAATAACTGGTTTATAAAACACTCGAAATCCTTCTTCATTGTCTTCAATTCTTTCATTTTAGCTCAATTCATCAAAACATTTCTTTATATTTCTTTTTTTGTTTAAAATTTGACTCTATTCATTGCATTTGTGCCAGTTTGAGAGATTCCTTTTTAACTACAGAAAATTATTTTTCGTAACTGTGATACATATACATGAGAGTTTCAGCTTACTTTGTGTCAACTGATTTTGATTGGAGGTAACTACTAAGAGGGTTACAACAGAAAATATGTTTGAAAATTACAAATGAAAAATTGGTGAGGAAAATGAATGAAATATTGTAAAGTTTTATTTTCAATCCTGCTTCATCCCTTTCTTTGCAATTTTTTGATCTTAAACTTACTTATGTAACTGGTTTAAACACATCTCTAAACCTGAATCTGTGAGATTACCAGTTCTTAATCTCTTGAAGTCCACCTTGTTGGACACAACCTTTTAAGATTTCAAGAAGGTATGTTGTTATCTAAAAGCATTGACTACCTCCTAACACTCATGTTAAAAAAACCGAAAAATACAATCCACTACATAAAAAAAAAATCAGCTACTTCATTCAATCTGAAGGTCTTATTCAAACGGTGATTGTGTGGAGCACAGTAGACATATTTTGCATTCTCTTACAGCTCCTTCATTTTTTGCTTTTACGCTGTTCTATGCACCAGACATACCACATAGCACACCAGACATAGCACATAGCGACGCCAGATGTAACAAGTGCGTGCACCATCGTTGGTCACCTGTGTGTGGTTGCGCACCAACAAAAATTCCACAAAAGATTCATTCACTTTTGTCAGCTAGTTTGCAACTTTCATCTATTATAATTTTCAATAATGGAAAACTGACACAAGGCTTAACACATTTGCCTCCACGACTAACACATAACACATTTTCCTGCATGGTAGGTGGTAGTGATAGGGTTTTATAGTATAATTGTGACCCAATTGTATTCCATAGTCAGTGTCTCATATTTACGACTGTATTTTCTTGGAGATTCCTAGTCACTATTTATCTGTACTCACTGTGTCTCTCATGTTTATGACTGTATTTTTCAAATTGTTTAGAGAAGTAAAAACAACTATTCTAAATAATGCAAGGGAACACGTCATTTTCTTCCATAATCCTTGACACCACTCCACATATTTTGCTAGTTGATCAGTTAAGTGTCCTTTTATGGAGAATGAGCTCATTAAAATTGTTTCTAGAAAAGTGAAAAGAACTATTCTGAATAATGTGAGCAACTTGTCATTTTTCTCCTTAATCCATGACACCACTCCAGATATTTTGCTATAATTGATCAGTTAAGTGTCCTTTTGTGGAGAATGAGTTCATTAAAATTATTTCCAGAACAGTGAATATAACTATTTCTCCGTAATCCTTGTTACTACCCCAGATATCCAGTTGATCAGTTAACGCGTGCAAGTTGATCAGTTAATAAGCCACTCAAATTAAATATTCTTCAGCAGGGAATGTGTTAATAAGCCACTCAGGCAGATAACTTTGGGAACAGTAGAAAATAATTAAAAAACTTCACAACACAACGGGAAGGAAAAGAATCAGTTCACAATTTGTAGACATTAGATCACAACAAAAATATAGGTTTTGATTGATGGAACTGTGTATTTCTCCTTAATCAAAATAAGTAGTGCACAAATAAATCAAAGTGAGGAACTCTGAGACACTATACAACAAATACTATATACAACATAATAAACATGAATGTACTGAATTTTACATTTCGAATGTGATGTAATTAAGTATATAAATGTTTTGCTATTTCTTTTATGAATTTGCTAACTGCTATAATTTTTTATTGTTCGACTAAGCTTTTCGTCATTACTGACATCTTCAGGTCTTAAACAACCTGGAAGATTAAGACCTGAAGATGTCAGTAATGACGAAAAGCTTAGTCGAACAATAAAAAATTATAGCAGTTAGCAAATTCATAAAAGAAATAGTAAGGATGGCTGCTAATTTAAACAATACGAAGAATAAATGTTTTGGACATTAAATTTTAATTCTAAGTTTTCTGGATTTATATTTATGTTTTAAGACTATTTCATGTGTTAATTTTTTTTTTACATACCACATGTTGTAGAACCAAAACTTTTATTATAAGTCAACGTGATTGTGTGTACTCTTTTCAACAGGTGTTTGAAAAGCGTTGGAATAAATTTTTCAGTCGAACAAATTTTAACGTTGCTTGTGCAGAATTCTTGAAAGAATACAACTTGCGTGATAGAAAAAATGATGAATATGGTAGGTAAAGGAAAATATATTTCATTAAAGTTGAATTAATTAATTTTGATTATTATTTCTTAAGTAATTACTGTTTACTGAATGTGAAAATAGGAAATATTTCTTCAACTTACTACCTGTGGCTGTTTATGTTTATAAACAGAAGTGTTAGTGACTTCTTATTTTAATAATTTTATTTAAAACCATTTGAAACATTAAAACACCTTAGATTGGATCTGTTGCTCCACATATTTGTAGATGTAAAACTGAGGATGGCATTTGTATATGAACATTCCACAGCATCTATCAGAGAAGTGATTTGTATGGCAACTTCAACAGACAAAACATGTATTGGTGCACAACACAATATGATTATGACTTTGAGGATATAGTGCTTATTGTAAAGAGATATTTCATTCAGTCTGTGGAAAAACAAGTACACTGATTTAGTATGATTTTCTGGCAAACATTTGTACCAGGCCTGTATTCAGTAGGAACAAGTTTTAACAAATTCACACAAAATGATTAACACTATCAATATTGACAGATAAAAGAAAGTAAATAATTATAACCACTTACCTCTTGTAATGGGGCAAAATGGGGTGTTTATTTTATTTCATATTTTAATCAATGTATAAATATGGCAGGGAGTCCCCTACGTAAAACGGTGACAGTCAAACAAAGGACGCAGTAACAACGTTGTAATTTTTCAAGCGGGCGCGGCAAGACGCATTACAATTCCAAGAAATCAAATGTGTGTGACACACTAGAGCGCGCAACACCAACAGGCGTGCGGACAGGACGCAAAGCAGCTTCAACCGATGCTAACAAGATGTCGAAACGGTAAAATTTGTTTCCCACGTGCTAGGTATGCAGACGGAAATACGGACGAACCACACCCATTTGAGTGACGTGACTAGTGGCCTCAAAATATCGTCAGCCCAAATGCACATGAACAACAGCGTACTTTGTGTACAGTGACAAACATTTTGTCACCAGCAGGCATTGTAATTTCCGTCTTGTCCAACTGCTGGAATGGGGCACTCTGGTAGCACTCTCCCCAGTCGTTTTCAACTATAGGCCACATGCGGTCCTTTTAATTTTCAGCTCGAACACCTTTAAGGTCGGCCGACCGTTTAATATATATATATAAATGTATAGAGCAGTTTGAAATATAAAAAACCAGTGAACTAAGTGAGAATTTCAAAAAAACAAATGGAATAATAACAGTTTTTAATAACAACGCAACGAACTTTGTGTGTGACGCGCCATGCGGTCGACGGGGACGCCGCTAAAACACGTAACCGTATCCATTTCAATATATTCTTGTTTTATATAAAAAAGGGGTTTTTGTATGAGAGCTGTGTGCGAGCAAACTGGGTTGCAATCATTAAAATAATGATTTTATGTTAAGATGTAAGCTAGTATTAGGAGTTAATCATGTTGAAATAATGTTTTTATATTTCCCAAGAAAGGGTTAATATTTTCAGTTTACCATATTTAGTTATATTTTTCAAAGAAAATTAATAAGAAATGAGTTTGTAGACAAAAATGAACATTGGGTAAAGTCAGAAGACGCAATCAAAAATGTTGATCTTGAATAATAAACAGGCTTAATTTATATAGATGCGTAGATTCAAACTAGAAGTAAAAAAGAAAAAATGTCATGCTAAAAAAAATAAATCAACATTTTATTTGAGTTTACAAAAATATGTGTTTGTTAATTTGCATTCACCTGTGGTTTTACTCTGCCAGAGTACATCAGACGACACCCTGGTAAATAACTCGAATTTACTTGGTAAAGGTAAGTGACTAGAATTTCATAATTTTAAACAATAATAAACATGTACAGCCTCAGTTGGTGCCCTAAAAAAGGGGACGAAAGTTCAGTATTTAAATTAAATAATTAATTAACTCGTAAAGCTTTAGTTGGCGCCCGAACAGGGACGTTGTGAATTAAAAAATTAAAATAAATTAATTCACAACCTGATCAAAATGGCAGAGAAAATCATGAGTGCAAATTTATGTGAAAGTGTAGAGGAATCTATTTTAAACGTTACGCAAGATAATTTAATTTCAACAAACGAAAATATTGATGAGCGTGTACAATTAGAAATACCGAAGGTAAACGAAACTGTAGAAGTTGAATGTAGTAGTTAGTAAGAGCCATAATGTAGATGAATTCAACCAATTAGCATTGATGATGGAAATGATAAACAATAAGTTTGAACAACAAAATAAGAACAATGACAAATTGAATGTGAGCTTAGATGAGTTTAAAACTGAAATGAAATCAGAAAATGATAATTTAAAAACAAGTTTGAATGAATTTAAAATTGAAATCAAGTCAGAAATAAATGCTAGTAACATAGAACTGAAAACGGAAATAACCAAACAAGACAAAAAATTAAGAGAAATAGACATTAAGTTAGAAGAACAGAATAAGATTATTGCGGGGATGAAAGGCGAGATAATGATAAAACACAAGACGAAATAAACGAAAGTAGAACGCTGATGGAGGAGGTAGAAAATGACACAGTTACGGGTGAATGTGACGAGATAACAGACGACCAGGGTAATAGTAAAATAACAAATAATTACGAAGGGATCATCAACAAGGTAGGTGTTAGTTATGAAAATGAATTAACAACTAATAGTAGTAAGATAGTTGAAAACGAGATATATAAAAATAATACCATGAGAATAATTAGCGATCATAATAATACAGAAACAGTGAGAGAGAGTGAGAGAGTAGAGATCAGTATATTTGTAAGTTAGAGAGAGAGTATGAACAGAATGATTTTGTGAATATAGGGCAGAGGGTAAATTTTCCCCAGTTTTATGGTAAACCAAGCTGGTTACAAATGTTATTGAAGGGCAAGAGTCCCTTACAGGAAAACAATGTGTTTTTAAGTAGTTTTTTAATTTTTAGTAGGCGTTTTTATGATTTAATACCCTCTGTACGGAATGATAGCAAACGTATGAATTGGTGTTATGGTGAAAAGTATGTTGATAAGAAAATAGAGCTGTTTAAGGTTAGTAGAGGTTATGACGAATTAATAAAGAGGTTAGATATTGAAAGAGTTAGTGATAATAAGTACTTACCTTGTGAAATAGTTAGTACAGCAATTGATGATATTGATTACTTACTTTATGACAAAGCTAATACAGTAGTAGATAATAATGATAATGAAACTGTTATTGACATGACTATGACAGATCATACTAAGGGTGACTGGACTATACTCGATGATAATAAATTATATGATTTAATAACATGGAATAATCCTGTTGCTATTGTGGAAGAATATAAAAGTTTGGATAATCTTTATATTAGTAAAAATGATATAATGAGTTTAATAAAAAATGAACTGTGTAAACGTAAGACCAGATTTTTGTACGATGTGTCACCGGACAAAAGGCTTGCCACATGACAAATGGCACCAATCACACACTCTAGTGTTTTTGGTAGCCTTAAAAAGGACCTGGTGGCGAGAAAGCTGAAGTTGGTCGTGCCGCACTGAGATGTTCGGTGGCTGCGCCCGCTGTTCGTGGCGTACTACAGTCCTCCTCTTCTTTCGGCACCGGTTGTAGAGTCGGCTGCCGGCCCAGCGAAATCCATCGCTGGCACGGAACGGGAGTGCGAAGACGCAAGAACGGCGGCGGTTCTATTCTTCGGATGTTCCTTCCGGCTGACTCTGCCTCGATGTCGTCCAAGAGAGAAGAGGAGATGAAATGCGTCCGATGGTGTGGCGATGAAGAGTGCATAAAATTTTCTGCTAGCCCGGGTTTTATTAACTAACCGGGATCGCTGATTGGTTAGCTCCGAACGCTGATGACGGATTGGCTCGCTGTGTCCACCGCTGGTACCGGAGAGCAGATGTTCGCATACCGCTGCCGTCACAACTCCACCGGGTCTTGAATGCTCTCCGGTAGCCAGCCTACTGCTCTTCTCCAGACGTTGTGGAGGTGTCTGTTGGGCGCCATGTTGATTGGTGTGCCGGCTGGTAGCTCGCTGGCGTGGCTGGATCTTGCATCCGCAAGATGATCGTCACTCCACGCTGGGCGCCACTTGTCACCAGACAAAAGGCTTGCCGCATGACAAATGGCGCCAATCGCACACTCTAGTGTTTTTGGTGGCCCTCAAAAGGACCTGGTGGCAAGAAAGCTGAAGTTGGTCATGCCGCGCTGAGATGTTCGGTGGCTGCGCCCGCTGTTCGTGGCATACTACAGTCCTCCTCTTCTTTCGGCACCGGTTGTAGAGCCGGCTGCCGGCCCAGCGAAATCCATCGGTGGCGCGGAACGGGAGTGCGAAGATGCAAGAACGGCGGCGGTTCTATTCTTCGGCTGTTCCTTCCGGCTGACTCCGCCTCGATGTCGTCCGAGAGAGGAGAGGAGATGAAGTGCGTCCGATGGCGTAGCGATGAAGTGTGCATAAAATTTTCTGCCGGCTCGGGTTTTATTAACTAACCAGGATCGCTGATTGGTTAGCTCCGAATGCTGATGCTGGATTGGCTCGCTGTGTCCACCGCTGGTACTGGAGAGCAGATGTTCACATATCGCTGCCGTCATAGATGATTGGGGGTAGAAACAATAAATGTTTATGAACGTTTAATTATATAATTAATGTTTTGGATTGGACTGCTTTACAAAATTAAGTGTGGTAAACAATAAAATAATGACAAAGAATTGTAAATAAATTTAGAGTGAAATTAATTGTGTTTGTGTTGTAAAATGTATTGTAGGTAAATAATATATGTGTGTAGCTGAAATTAATTTAATAATAATAATATTTTGTTAAACTAAATAAATAATGAGAGGCGATAAGCAGTGAATTGCAATTGTTTTGGAAGAAGGTAATTAAAGTAATGTTGTGTTTTAAATAATTTATGGAATTAAAATAAGTTGAGATGATTTAATTAATTAATTTAAAATGTTATATAAAGAGATTTTGCTAATGAATTTAAATGATTTTTTTGAGATTTGAACTTGGTAATAATAAGCAGTAATTGAATAAATGTAAGATGTAGTTAGTTGTGGAATCAAATTATTGTTGTTGTTTCAGAAGGTACATGGAGATGTATACATGATTTGGTGATGAATTGTTTATAATTTTGTGTCAATAACAGGAATCATATGTTTTGAATGATGTACTGTGAGTATGAATTTTATAATACAAGTTAAATAAAGTAAAATGTTTACATGTGTTGAAAAGATTCTAAACTCAATGATGAAACTAATATGAGATAGTTGTACTAAATAGAAACCATAGTTAAGAGGTAATAATAACTGAAATGTGATGTACAATAAAGGTTAATAATAAATTTGAAATTTTTGAGGAATCTAATTGTAGTAAGTGATAAATAATTAAATGATGATATATAAAAGAGTTAATAAAAATTTCAAGTTATAATGGTTATAATTTTCTATATAAATTATTTAAAAGTGAATTGTTTGTTTAATGTGAATGTAGCAATGCTAATGTTCAAGGTTAACGTCTATTTGTTTATTATGTTATGTTATGTTATGTTATTATACAAGAGTAAAGGGTAATTTTGGGGGGTTGTTTGGTGTTAATAGAAGTGAAATTAATCATGGAAAGTAGAGACTGCAAAAGTAGAAGGACTTCAGTTTAGCTATTAGTTATGCTATTGCAGTGGTGACATGTGCTACTGCAGATAGCGATGAGTGTTGGTGGTAACGTCAAGGCACGTTACCATCATCGAAGGCCAAACTGGCGTAAAATACACTGCACAATTTTTTATATAATTTCATATTATATGTTGATTTGTTGCTGTGCGGTGTATTATGATGACGAAAGAACATGCATGAAATGAAAGTTGATTTCCTCGCCTTTTCGGGTGATTACTGCCTTACCAGCACTAATCGTGGTTTTGGACGACAGCCAGCTGTGGGCAGCAATTGTAAAACTGACTATAGTTGGTTGCCCTTGAAATTGGTATAGATTTGAAATTAATGGGGGGTGACTTAGGGGAAATCCCCGGAACTATGGAACAGCGGGTATCACCTTCTTCGCGTGGGAACAGTAAAACAGGTGATAGACCCGTCTTAAGGTTGTCAATATGTAAAATTAGATATTATAATATCTGACCCTTTTAAAAAAAAAAATGTAACGCAGAAGCAAGGACAAGGAGATGACAAAATTCCTCCAAAACTTCAGTCCTTGTGGACGCAACTGGACGCCACAGTCCAGGGGGGTCATAGTGTGTGTGGCAGGGGGGTTACTCAGGGGAGTGACGAACTAAAATTTGAAACTTAATGACGCTGACTGGCTGACAAGCCAACTAAATGATTGTAGTTTGACCGTAGACAACTTGTACTAATTTATTTACATGTAAATATTCAGACATGTAGTTGATTTACATGTGTTATATTCTGTATGATATTTTATAAATGACTTTACTGATTTTTAAAAAAAAAAGATTATCTCAAGTAGAGTAGACGTTTATCAGATTTTGTTTATTATGTTTTATTGTGTCATTAATCTTGTTATGCTAGAGTGTAAGAAGTATAAACATGTTATGTATTTTTCATGTAATTTTTGTGTAGTATATAAAGGGCAAGGTCAGTCACCTGACCCAGAGAGATCAGCTGATAACTGATGTTAGATACAGAACCATTTTCTAATAATTAATTCACTCAATGGTGTTGCTTAATTGAATTAAATGATTTTAAATTTTTCTGAGATTGATAAAAGAGATATTTTGGTAAATTTAAATTAAAAAAAAAAAAAAATATTTTTTACGCCTGCCATATAGATGATATTTGGAGTTTCAAATATATTATTGTTTGTGTGTATTACTAGTAAGTTTATTGAATTATATTGTTTAGTATATATATGTGTAAACAAATGTTAGGGTAAGTGAATTCATGTTTTAATAAGGTGTTCAATTTTTTTTTTTTATGATTGTTAGTAGTAGTGAAGAAAATTGATAGAGAAGGGTATCATCTTAATATAATCTACCATTCATGTAAAAGATTTTTTATTTTTTTGGTTTTGATGAAAGTAATGGTAATATATATAACAGGTTGATTAGGAACTTAAATGAAATTTTTAACCAAAAATAATGATTTGAATTTAATTTGTTTGCTATATTTTGATTTGGAAAAATGATTTTAAAATATTTTAAGGAGTTGTCTAGAACATAATAATGAGAATGTGTACGAGCCCAGTATTTGCCAAAGGCGACCCAGTATGCATGTAAGGGGGAACATATTGGTTGAGGATCTGGTATGGTATAAAGCCAGGGTTTTGATTTTGGGGTGGAATGTTAGAAGGTGAGGTGTACTATGGTGACTGTCCGTCCGATTTTATGGTGTTGGGATCTCGGATAAAGAAGTCCAGTAATCTCGTTCAGGTGCAGCCATAGTCGCCGAGCTAGGGGGGCAGTTTACCCATGATGCGTTAAGAATTAATAGGGGGTTGTTGGCACCATATCCTCACTGATCCTCTTAGGGGTAGCAATGAGAGTTTTTCTGTCTCGACAAAAGACCTCTCATTGGGGGGGTATTGTAATGGGGCAAAATGGGGTGTTTATTTTATTTCATATTTTAATCAATGTATAAATATGGCAGCGAGTACCCTACGTAAAACGGTTACAGTCAAACAAAGGACGCAGTAACAACGTTGTAATTTTGCAAGCGGGCGCGGCAAGACGCATTACAATTCCAAGAAATCAAATATGTGTGACACACTAGTGCGCGCAACACCAACAGGCCGCCAAGCAGCTTCAACCGATGCTAACAAGATGTCGAAATGGTAAAATTTGTTTCCCACGTGCTAGGTATGCAGACGGAAATACGGACAAACCACACCCATTTGAGTGACGTGACTAGTGGCCTCAAAATATCGTCAGCCCAAATGCACATGAACAACAGCGTACTTTGTGTACAGTGACAAACATTTTGTCACCAGCAGGCATTGTAATTTCCGTCTTGTCCAACTGCTGGAATGGGGCACTCTGGTAGCACTCTCCCCAGTCGTTTTCACCTATAGGCCGCATGCGGTCCTTTTAATTTTCAGCTCGAACACCTTTAAGGTCGGCCGACCATTTCAATATATATAAAAATGTGTAGAGCAGTTTGAAATATAAAAAACCAGTGAACTAAGTGAGAATTTCAAAAAAACAAATGGAATAATAACAGTTTTTAATAACAACGCAACGAACTTTGTGTGTGACGCGCCATGCGGTCGACGGGGACGCTGCTACTACACGTAACCGTATCCATTTCAATATATTCTTGTTTTATATAAAAAAGGGGTTTTTGTATGAGAGCTGTGTGCGAGCAAACTGGGTTGCAATCATTAAAATAATGATTTTATGTTAAGATGTAAGCTAGTATTAGGAGTTAATCATGTTGAAATAATGTTTTTATATTTCCCAAGAAAGGGTTAATATTTTTAGTTTACCATATTTAGTTATATTTTTCACAGAAAATTAATAAGAAATGAGTTTGTAGACAAAAATGAACATTGGGTAAAGTCAGAAGACACAATAAAAAATGTTGATCTTGAATAATAAATAGGCTCAATTTATATAGATGCGTAGATTCAAACTAGAAGTAAAAAAGAAAAAATGTCATGCTAAAGAAAATAAATCAACATTTTATTTGAGTTTACAAAAATATGTGTTTGTTAATTTGCATTCACCTGTGGTTTTACTCTGCCAGAGTACATCAGACGACACCCTGGTAAATAACTCGAATTTACTTGGTAAAGGTAAGTGACTAGAATTTCATAATTTTAAACAATAATAAACATGTACAGCCTCAGTTGGTGCCCTAAAAAAGGGGACGAAAGTTCAGTATTTAAATTAAATAATTAATTAACTCATAAAGCTTTAGGCAGGGTCGCCAATTGTTAAGAAACAATCTTAATCGAAATAAATAAAATAAAAATACTGCCAGGAACTTACCTGCGATCTATTCGCTTACTTACCTTTTTAAATTTTAATCAGAAGTTCAGAGTCGCCACAATGTTTTAGGCTATACACCGAAACCTTAACACTCTACCTTCATAAAACAAAAGGGACAATTTTGCAATCTGACTATCCCAATTCAGAAGAAACCCGGGATTTTTAGACGGGTCGGCGGTCACGCCGTGACCATTTTCGGGCGGTCACGATTTTACCAGTCCTAATCGTAGGTTTCGGCACTTGGAGGCGAACCATGGTTGGCAGAACTTCCTTCGGGCAGTGAAACGACGATGGTCCGGCTCCACCAAAATTGGTATACAGTAGAAATTTACACCACATTATTGAACCGGGAGGGGGACCCATAAGGTACGTGATACAAATTATTTTTACACCCAAGGTGCAGCAGTTAGGTGTACCATATCACGTACCAGCACTGCCTTAGAGTGGATGTAAATAGTTATGAAGGCTATGTTTCAACAAGGCAGTGCGTTCACATAAATTTTTTAGTGTCATTGGTGAAACTCAATTTAGCCAATGAGAGCAGTTACAGTATTTAAAAAGATGAGTTTTGCAGGGATGAGTTCATGCAAGAGCAGACGGCGGGTTAGGATAAATGGGAAAGGAAGAGGAGTAGGTTTTGTGTTAGGGGTAATAGAAAGAGAACGTGAATTCACGTAGCGTGTCTACCTAGTCCCAATTCTCTTTGCGGCAGAACCCCCGTCTTTTTGGGCGATTACAACCTTAGTAGCATTAAGGATAAAATTAACCTCTAATATAAATACTTATCAATATATAATTTGGAAAGCTTATAATTTTAAATTTGTCAGTAGCTATAGTTTATTTTATTAAATAAGTGACCATATATAATTATGAAATTGGTAGTACAAGCTAAGAAAAGTGAAAGGTTTGCTGTTTAAAAGTTGAAAATGTAGATATGTCTAAAAAGGTAAACATGAAATATAATTAATATACCCAAACATATAAGAGTTGACCTTCCGTGAATTGCAGTAACGGTGTCAATGTGAGCCTTATATGTCTTTTGGTAGTTTCCCCACATTTCGGGCGGTCATGGTTTCACCAGACCCTGGCCGTGGAATTATGTAAGTAGATACAAAATTGGTGAATTTTGAAATTTAACCAGGGGGTAAAACAGGGGAAACTACATAACTATGGAACATCGGCTATCGTTGAAGGTGACGGTAGTTCCATACTAAGGGTGTGTGAATCATTTTAGTAGGATTACTGGTGTCCTCGGACATCAGTAATACCGAATTTTTTATATAACGCTGAACCAAGAACGGTATAGGCAGCGTCTATACATTATATATGTAAACTTCAGTTCTTGGGAATGCAAATGGACGCCACAGTCCAACACCAGGAAACAATAGTGTGTGTGGAAAAGGAGCTGGCAGTTACAAGCCAGGGGCACAGATAACGCATCTGTGCACAAGGTAAATACCTAGACCGACTGGCAGGTGGTTTACCTAATTGTAACTGGGTAAAAGGGGGGAAATAATAAAATGATGACGTAGGACAGTAGCTGAGAATTCAGTGAGAGGGTGACGACCTCTGTAAACAGCAGGCGATCAGCTTATAACACGACTCTGTAGAGAGAGTTGGGGGTTGACAATCCAAAGAGCTGTTCAGTAACTGTTGCTATGACTATGACTCAATGAGTAGCGATGTACGTCCCTATGAGAGCAAAACCATTTTAAGCACTAGATTTAATTGTAATGTTTTCAGATAACATTGTATGATAATAACTATATAACTTTGTTTATTTGTATTAATTGTATGTAGTATGTTAGGGGTAAGGATTGATAACATGGGTAATCTGTATAATTTTGAAATGTAGTTAGAGAAAGGTCATTCACCTGACCAGGAACATCAGCTGATTACTGGTGTTGTATGTGTAATACTTCAGTGATATGCACAATTTTATCAATGTAATTAAATGTTTGAATATAATTAAAATTGAACATAATTAATATTTGAATATAGTATTTTCAATGTGTTTAAGAGATTTTGAATTAAATGGTAAAATGAATTGAGATCGTTTTGAATTTTCAATGGTAAATATAATGTAAAATGGGATAAATGTTAGAATTTGGGTGAGTATTATTTTGTTAGGACATTTGATCAGTCCAAGTTAAGTTTAGAAGGGGAGTTGAACAAAGTAAGATTGTTGTGAATAAACGTAATATAGAATTTGAGAGGTAATAGTGACACAGTAGCTATGGGAAAAATACGTAGAGTAATGAGTGATATATTGAGGTAAAAAATAAATGGAGATATTTTGTAAATAAAAGTAATGTAATGGGAGAGTAATTAGATTATAGAGGAATTTTGTAAGGGGGGTGGTGTGATAAGGAGTCCTCAACGAAAAGCGTTGTGGCGGGAGGGGAACTGATATGCGCCCCGGAAAGGGTTACCTAGGGAGGGTCCAGGAACCAAATAAGGGAATGAGCATTGGGAAGGCAACACACATCTTGAGTACAAAGGGGTAGAGAGTATTTTTTGTTATAAGGGTAGAATGATGCGAAATGAGTTAGAGTAGTAAGTTGGAGGTAGAAATGGTTGGTAGATGTTTCGATACTAGATAATGGTGTCATACTAGATAAAATTAGAAGTGATTGTTAGAGTCAGAAAGGGGGTAAGAGTATAGATATCAATGCCAAGTTAGTAAATCGAAATGTTATGAATAACTGAGTCACCCAAACTAACTGAGAATGAAAATATTAAAGAAAGAAAGTCATAGTCGAAATGTAATAAGAATTGAAACAATTGACAGATTGTAATAGAATTTGAAAATAATTAAAGCTGTAAAGTGTGTAATTTTGGTCAGTTTAAATGTAAATTTTATTGTTTATTGTAAGATAATAATAACCATGTTAATTTTGAAATGTTCTATTTTATTATGTTGTACAGTAGAGCGTCAATAATTCGGACGTCAAAAATCCGGACCGTCGATAATCCGGATTCGATTCTGGCGAAAAAAAAATCGCATGAAGTGAATATTTGTTTAAAAGCATCGACACAACTGTAAAACTCGCTGTGCCCTACAGAGTGGAGCATGAATTGTGTGTAGTGTGGTGGAGGGAGGGGCAGTGAAAGCGGGAGAGTTGGCCGTCAGAGCTGTTGGGTTGTGCGTCGTGAGACGACCCAATGGGTTCCTAATACCGAGCCTCCAGTAGGGGCTCCTGCCTAGTGGTCATGTCCAGACGGAATATTATTTATTTAATTTTTTTTTTATTGGTCGCTACAACGACATGCTCGTACTAGGTCGACTAGTACAGTATTTGTTGAGGCCGTTTCCAAGATTCACCTGGACGTGTTCGGTATTTGCCAAGGCCAGCTATGAGTGGGTTTGTCTGGGTCCTCGCAGCTCGGACGTACAATTTACGTGCAAGTCGCCTTGCGGTGTCATCCAAGGAGCGGACACCGAGTCCTCTTCTCAAGAGACGAGAAGAAAACCGATTGGGGACTTTGGCCGCTAGCTGAAGACCTCTATCGAGAACGCTTTCCAACCTTTTTTTATGAACGGTTGCGAGGTAACCCCAGACGGGAAGAGCATAGGTAATGATCGGCAACAGATACGCGTTGACGATCAGCTTACCCAGCTTGCGGGTCATAGCCTTGTTGACAAGTATCGGAAACAGTTGCGCGAGACGAGCGGACGCTTTCTTTCGCATCGTCTCGGCATGGGCACGCCAGGTGAGCCGACGATCAAGGTGGACACCGAGGTACTTAACTTCTCTCGACCAGGGCAAGTACGTTCTACCGAGTCTCACCTGGCCTCGTGGTTCTTTCCGGCGCTTTGTGAATAGCACCGCGGAGCTCTTGGTTTCGTTGACGGCAACTTTCCAGCTTTCCGTCCACTTCGAATACGCATCGAGTGCGCGCTGAAGTCGTGGGATAGCTCTGTCAGCGTTCCGATCGGCGGTATAGACCGCCGTGTCATCAGCAAACAGAGCCATCTGGACTCCAGGGTTTCTGGGTGCATTGTTGACGTACACGGAGAACAGAAGAGGCCCTAGCACGCTACCTTGAGGTACCCCGGCTGTAATGCGTCTCTCGGAAGAGACATGGTCATCTATTCGCACGCAGAATGTCCTCTCCGTCAGAAAGCTAGCAATCAAGCGAAGGTAGCAATCTGGGAGCTGGATTTCCCTGAGCTTGAACAAGAGCCCGTCATGCCAGTCACTATCAAAGGCCTTTTCCACATCTAGGAAACAGGCGACAGTCTGCTCTTTCCGACAGCCGGCGTCCGTGATGTATTCCACCAATCTCATCAGCTGATGAGTGGTGGAATGCCCCACACGGAAGCCGAACTGTTCGGGGACCAGTACATCGAAATATCTTAGCTGGTCTAATACCCTCCGTTGTATGAGACGTTCGAGAACCTTTGACGTGGCTGACAGTAGACTAATGGGCCGGAGGTTGCCGGGATGGGAAGCGTCCTTTCCCTGCTTCGGGATCACTATGACCGTCGCCTTACGCCATTTTTGGGGAAAATAGGCCAGTCTAAGACACGCGTTGAACAGCGCGACCAAGAAAAGTACTCCTTGCTCCGGGAGTCGAGTAAGAGCGGCGTTCGAGACGCCGTCCGGGCCAGGAGCTTTTCTTGGCACGAGTTCAACGAGCCGATCTGTGACCTCTTCCCTAGTAATGGGTTCGGGCTCCGCAGTGATCGGAAGAGACAGAAAGTCTTCCACTTCGTTCTCGACTTCTTCATCGAAGTCCCAGTCCATGGGCGGGTTAGGAGCGAACTGACGCTCGAAACACGCGCCCAAGTACTTGGCCTTCGCCTCCGGGCGAGCCAGGATTTGACCAAAGGGTCCAGCAATGGCCGGGATACGAGGTCGGCGCCTCTTCCTGACCAACGCCGAAGGTATCCGGTAAGGGCTACTTTCGTCCGATCCGTCCCCTGCTTGGGCCACGGCGAGTTCCCAACAGCGTCTCCGGTAGGCCTGCATTTCACGACGGGAGAGTCAAGGTTGCACTCACATGTATACCTGCTACCCTGCCCCTGTCAGTCGCGTCAGGCCACTGACCTAGAGTATTGTTCTCTGCGCGTGCACTAAGTTTTTGTTTACCAAATCGATCGTTTGTGTACAGTAGAGTGTTTGTGTGTGTGTCAGTTTGTCTATGTTTTGTTTTTTGTAACACGTTACAGTACTGTTCTGTACCTGTGATGACGTCGAGTTCGAAGAAAAACACACTTTTTTAACCGTTGAAACCAAGTTAAAAATTTTAGAAAGGTTAGGAAAAGGTGAAACTGTGGTATCATTTGCAAAGATTTATGGGGTAGGAACTTCCACAATAAGTGATATTAAGGCGAAAAGAGCCCAGGTGGAACAATTTGCGTCAAAACTGAACTCTGAAGAAGGGACGCTGAAAAGAAAAACTGCATGTTCAGCAAACAACAAAGCCTTAGAAGACGCAATGTACCACACGTTCACTCAAAGGAGAAGCTTAGGAGAGCCAATTTCAGGGCTTTTGATTTGTGAAAAAGCCTTACAATTTAATGAACAGCTTAATGGTCCGAAAGATTTTCAAAGCCAGTTCTGGCTGGCTTAAGAACTTCAAATCTAGGCATGGGATTAGAGAGTTAGACATCGAAGGAGAAAAACTTTCCTCAGATTTAGCGGCTGGAAGAGTTTTTAAAGAGAAGTTTATTAAGGAAGCACTTGAAAAAGGTTATTCTAGGGATGACGTATACAACGCTGATGAGACCGGGATAAACTGGCGAGCCCTTCCACGCAAGTCACTGGCGTCAAGACGCGAACAATCTGCTCCCGGGCTTAAAGTAAGCAAAGAGAGAATAACGGCTGTGGTATGTGCTAATGCCAGTGGGGAGCACAAGGTAAAATTGTTAGTGATTGGGAAGAGCAAAAAACCACATTGCTTTAAAAATGTGCACACTCTTCCTGTTTTGTACACGTCTCAGAAAAGTGCTTGGATGACTTCAATCATTTTTCTTGATTGGTTTAAAAATGATTTTATCCCTAGTGTTACAAAATTCCGTGAGGAGAAAAAGAAAAGTGGGAAAGTTCTTCTTATCATTGATAATGCACCCACACATTCCCCTCTCGAAGTATTAAACGAAATCGATCAGAATTTCAAAGTGCAATTTCTCCCACCTAACGTTACTGCAACTCTGCAGCCATGGACCAGGGGCTGATCAAGAAAATTAAGAGGATCTATAGAAAGCAGCTCCTGCGTCGCCTTTTATTGGCAGAAAAGGACGAAGAGAGTGTAGTTCAGTTTATAACAAAGTTGAACGTTAAAGATAGCATTTACATGCTTGCCGATGCTTGGGAAACTCTCACCAAAAGTAATTTGCAAAGAGCCTGGAGAAAATTATGGCCTGATGAAGAAAGCAGGATTGAAGAAAATGCAAATGAAAATGAAGATTCCGTTGTAAACGAGGTGACAGAAATCTGCAGCACGATCCCGGGATTTGAACAGTGTGACGAAAATGATGCCAGAGAGTGGTTGGCTGTTGAGGACAACGATCCTGGGTACCAGATTTTGAGCGATCAAGACATAGCTGACATGGTGTCTGAAGGTATGTAGCACTGCTTAAACATACAGTAGGCCTACTGTAACTTTTTTTATTTTAGCCAAACAAACTGTTTGCATTATCTGACGCTGTACTGTTAGTCGTTTTAAATTCACTGTTCTATTTTTAAAATATTTAGCCAACTTTGTGCTTGTTCATTTTTTCTATAAAATTAGAAAAAGAAAACATTTGTTTCGTTTGTTTATTTAGGCGTACTTTTTCATTTTAAGGGGACGCAGAAACAGTAGAATCTGATGGGGACGAGAATGAAAATGACATTGAAGAAGTAGGGCCGACACATTCCGAAGCATTTATGGCAGCAGAGACACTGGATGTCATGGCTTGAAAAACAGACTGAGAGCACACCAACCCAGCTCATTCTCCTAAAACGAATCAAGGACTTAGCTGCAAAAAAACGAACCACTACCGCTGTTCAAAAGTCCATAAAAGATTTTTTTAAAAGCTCAAATACTGTATGATTTACTGTAGGTATTTTATTACTGTACTTTACTGTATTTTGTTGTAGGTCTAGATTTACTGTACATAAAATAAGACAGTCTGTAAATGCAATACTGTACATACAGTATTTTTTTCTGTAATTGAAAAATGTAAAATTTTAACTAAATTAATGGTTTTATTCATCCGCTCCACTTCTGTAACCATCAGAATGAATTATGAACGATTTTAGCAAGTTTTTTTTTACTGAAGACGTTTACCAGCGCTTTTATTGGTTCATTTCGAAAATCCGGACAATTTGATAATCCGGAAGGGGTCCGGTCCCAATTAATCCGAATTATTGACGCTCTATTGTATTATGTTTGAAGGTAAAGAATTTTAAAGATGTTTCATGTATTTTACAGTGTAACTTTGTGCAGTGTATATATGTCAAGGTCGTTCACTTGACCCAGAGAGATCAGCTGATGACTGATGTTAGAGACAGAACCATTTTCTGATAATTAATTCACACGATGGTGTCACTTAATTGAATTAAATGATTTTAAATTTTTCTGAGATTGATAAAAGTAATATTAAAAAAAAAAAAATAAAAAAAATTATGCCTGCCATATAGATGATGTATTGAGTTACAAGTATCTTATTGTTTATATGTATTCCTAGTGTGTTTATTGAATTACATTGTTTAGTATATATGTGTTATAAACAAATATTAGTATAAGCGAGTTTATGATTTAATAAGATGTTCAATTTGTGTTTTTCATGATCATTGGTAGTAATGAAGGAAATTGATAGATTTGATAGAATCTATTAGAAGATTTTTTTTATGAAAGTAATGGTAATATAACAGTTTGATTTTAAACTTAAACGAATTCTTGAACGAAATTTAAATGATTTGAATTTAATTAGCTGATGTTTTGATTTGAAAAAACTTAACGTTAATTTGCAAAAGGAAATTGAAATTTAAAGATAAATATTTTATGAATTTTAAATAAGGAATTTGTTTAGAATGTATTAATAAGTATGTGTACGCGCCCAGTACTTGCTAAAGGCAACCCAGTATGCATGTAAGGGGGAAACATATCGGTTGAGGATTTGGTATGGTATAAGGCCAGGGGTTTGAATTTTGGGGTGGAATGTTTAGAAGGTTGGGTGTACTGTGGTGAGTATCTGTCCGAGTTTACGGTGTTGGGATCTCGAGTAGAGAAGTCCAGTAATCTCGTTCAGGTGCAGCCATAGTCGCCGAGCTAGGGGGGTAGTTTACCCATGATGCGTTAAGAATTAATGGGGGGTTGTTGGCACCATATCCTCTCCGATCCTCTTAGGGGTAGCAATGAGAGTTCTTCTGTCTCGACATAAGACCTCTCATTGGGGGGGGGGGGGGTATTGTAACGGGGCTATTTTGAAGGGTATATTTTTTATTCAATTTATTAATTATTTGGGACTGATCAGTTTGGACACCATTTACAGCCACTGAGACATGCCTTGTTGGATACCCTGTATTCAAATCTGTGCCAGTCAGAGCAAGGCACGAGAAAGATAAAACATTGGAATGCGGGGGTATGTGCACTCGTGTGCCGCTGTCTATACTCTCGACACCAAAGTCGATCAGCAGAACTTAACAACACGTGGCTAATTAAACCGACCACGTGGGCGCAGCAGCCAATCGGAGAGCGAGCGGGCGGAAGTGAGCATCACCGACGCACATTGTCGCGTCAGGCAGTCGGAAAATAACATCTCTAAGTGCTGGACGCGAGCAGTGTGTGCGTCCGCCGACTGGGAACAGTGTTCATCTCGCCCGTACATAAAAACGGGAATGTCGGGTAAAGACAGTTCGACGTCTAAACTCGGAACCGAGCCGTTGTGTTAGAGCGTGGTTCGCAAAAAACCGGACATCAAAAAATGTGAACCGACCGGCCAAGACAGTAAAGTGTTTAGTTCGTATTAATAAGAGTGCAACAACAACGTCAGAACCAGAATTACTAAATTACCAACAGTTCAAGTTATCTTTCGGACATTCAAACGTAAAACAATGTTGGCGTAACAACGAACACGATGAGTACAATTTAAAATCTTTATTAATAAATTAATACTGCAGTATACGTGCAAACCCACTAAAATGTATAAAAAACAATGGAGAGATTTCTAAATATAAATTATGGGGATGTATGTAGATGTATGTGTGAGCAAGATGCTGGGTTGCTTTTCCTAATTTAGTTAGTTATTTAGGTTAAGGTTTTATTTACATTGGTTGGGCATGTAACAGTAACCGAAAGGATTTTTATACGAAAAAAATAAGTAAATTTTAAAGGAATATTAAACTAAATATTGGATTTAATAAATAAGATTTGTTTAACAGTATATAACCATGAGTTAGTGTAGTTATTTCATCGCTACCACTTCCTAGTATTCTGTGCTGAAAGATTCGTCTAACGATCCCGGCTTTCTTCTGAATTGGGGTAGTCAGATTGCAAAATTGTCCCTTTTGTTTTATTAAGTTAGAGTGTTAAGGTTTCGGTGTATAGCCTAAAACATCGTGGCAACTCTGAACTTCTGATTATAATTTAAAAAGGTAAGTAAGTGAAAAGATCGCAGGTAAGTTCCTGGCAGTATTTTTATTTTATTTATTTCGATTAAGATTGTTTCTTAACAATTGGCGACCCTGCCAGGATCCCTGGTTATCAGAAGATTCCCTCGTAGGTTACCACCACTTTTGACAGGCGGAATGTGGAAACTGCAACACTATTACTGTGAAAACAATATAGTGATATCAAACTTTCCCTTATCAGAATTTCCAGAATTCGGCTAGACATACTCGTTGAGCACAGGTTAGGTTAAGGGGAGATGACATTGAAAATAATTTAAATCATGTTCATTATTATTCATACCAATTTATTCATTGATGTTAATAATATAAAATATTCCACAAATTATAATAGGATGTTTTGTAAATGATGTCATCTTTTATAAGGTAACCTATTTGAACGGTTACCTTATGTGGTGCAATCACCTTCTACGTGCTAGAATTTTGAGAAAACTTTACTGTAGTACAATTAAAACATTTATTGTCAATATAACATAAAAAGGAAATCAATTGTGAAATCAGTACTTTTTTATTTACACTCTCTCTCTCTCTCTCTCTCTCTCTCTCTCTCTCTCTCTCTCTCTCTCTCTCTCTCTCTCTCTCTCCCCTTTTTCTTTGCGTTTTCTCTTGTGCTCTGGTTCTCTAGCATACGCTTTCTGACACTCCCAATTATTGTTTATTTAATATTTTTTTATTTTATTTAGCCAAAATTTTCCCACTTTTGTTATGATTTTGTTGTATCCTTTATTCTTTGCGTAAATGTTTCCTTGCATGAAAGTCATTACTACACACTAAGTTTACTTTGTCCTTTTGTTACGCCTTTTGATATGTAACCTGTTGAAAATACAATAATGTGACCTAATTAGATCAATGAAACTTTAGTTGTCAATCACAGACTTCTTTAATATTAACACCACAATGTAAGCCAGCCTGCATTCTGCTACAATTTTACCTATGCTTGTCTTTGTGAGAGACATAGTTGCTGGCCCTCTCTGTATGGTTTCCTAACCCCAACTGACTATACTACAATTAATTACTTTCTTGCACTGGTTTCTTAACTTCAACTGACTATAATATAATTAATTACTTTTTCATAATACATTAATTATTACTGTAATAGATATTCCTATTATACATTAATTGTATGTTAATACATACTCCTATTATTACTGTTTTAAATTTTTTGTCATCATGGTCCAAACTTTGTGAAAGAGACACAGTTTGCTTATGCCTGCCTTCACCGATTTTCCAGTTGCAACTAACTCACATGCGCCTCCTCACTCCTCACATGCTCACCATTACTCATCCCACTCCTCCGCATGATGTTGTTTATCTGATCAATGCATCCTGACCTTGCAAAACTGATACTGAGTATGCACAAATGTCTTCCCAGGCCAAGGTCATGTACGCAGTTTGATGCTGCTCACACACATGAAAATTAAATTGAAATGTACCATTACTTGTTTTAATAATCATTTGTGTCTAAATCACAATTTACATCTAAATGTGTACGAATCTAATTCACAATTTCTTGTTCAGAAATATAACTTTTACTAGAAGTAAGACAAAAATTACATTTAAGCAAAATTAAGAGTTACTATTCTAATACAGTGAAACTTCGATTAACCGTCACTATTTTAGCCGTCAGTTTCTGTTAACTGTCAGTCCGTACTCTATATACAGTAACCAGATTGCCGCAAAAAATTATCCTCTCTTACTGCTGAGCGGCGAAGGCGCCAGAGTGGCACACTATTGTTCTATTGATGAGTCATGTACTTGGCCTGCCTAGCTATCGCACACGTGGTGAGTTTCAGTTGTGGCTGAAAAGCTGTTGTGCTCGGTGCTGTACGTTATTTGTTGCATAGTGGCTTAATTGTTTCGTCATATGATAGTGACATTCACACCATTAAATTTTGTTTTTAAGGTTTCTTTTCTTTTTTTTTGTGCAACAGCTAAAAAATGGCTGAAAAGCGTAAACTGGTCGTGTTAGATCTCAACCAGAAAATTGGGATTATTAAACGTTTGAAAAAAGGTGAAACTCCCATTAGTATTGCTCTCATTTACGGCGTTGGAAGAACCACAGTGAATGACATTAAATGTGATGCTGAAAAAATAGAACAACATGTTTCAAAAATGCAAGACATCGATGGAAATCCTAAGACTCCTAAAACCATGAAATCATCAAAATATGACCAACTGGGCACTGTTATGTATCAATGGTTTATACAAGCACGGAGTCAAGGAATCCCATTTTCAGGCCCCGTAATAATGGCCAAGGCGGTTGAAATGAACAAAAAACTTGAAGGAGATCCTAATCTTAAAGCAAGCATAGGATGGCTGGATAAGTTTAAGTGTCACCATGGCATTCAGAAACTAGACATTAGTGGTGAAAAACTTAGTGCAAATAGCGCAGTTATTGCCGAGTACAGAGAACAATTTAAAGAGAAAGTGGCCAAATTAAACCTTGTTAGGGAACAAGTGTACAATTGCAATGAAACCGGGCTCAATTGGAAAGCTTTACCACAAAAGACATTAATATCACTTTCGGAGACATCAGCCCCGGGTTTTAAAGTCAAAAAAGATCGGATCACTTTAATGGTTTGTGCAAATACCACCGGCAATCACAGGTTACCCCTGTGATTGGAAAAGAAAAAACACCTCGTGCATTCAAAAATTGTAATATGAACGCATTGCCTACTACCTATTATGCTCTAAAGAGTGCTTGCATATCTCAAAGATACAGTATTTTTTCCGATTGGTTCCATAAAGTGTTTGTCCCACAAGTTAAAGCTCATTTGGCTGAAATGCAGTTACCACAGGAAGCATTGCTGCTAATGGACAATGCTCCAGCACATCCCACTTGTGGAATTAAAAGTGATGATGGAAAAATAACATGCCTCTTCCTTCCGGCAAACACAACACCACTAATCCAGCCTATGGACCAGGGCATAATCGAAAACATGAAACGTCGTTATAGGAAAGCTTTTATTTGAAGTTTGATTTCATCTCATGATGAAATGTCTGTAAAAGAGTTTTGGGAAGCGTACAACATAAAAGATGCAATTTTCAATGTTGCTGCTGCATGGGATGGTCTTCAAGTGTCAAATCTTAAAAATGGGTGAATAAACTCTGGCCTGAAGCTAATGATGGCGAACCTAAGGAAACTGGGAATGTTAGTGTCGATGAAATTGTGCAACTGTGCAGTAATGTACCGAATGCTGAAGACATAATGCCAGCAGAAGTAACAGAGTGGTTGGGATGTGACAAATTGGACGGAGGCTTTGACATTTTGAACGACGATGAAATTGTTTCCAGTGTGATTGACAATGAAGAAGAAGAAATTGATGAAGACGAGTGTTATATTTTTAATGAAAAAACTATGTTAAGCCATACAGAAGCAGAAACAATGTTATCAAAATGCATTGAGTGGTTTGAGGGGCAAGAAGAGGCAAACACAACGCAGATACTTCTCCTACGTAAAGTACGGAACATTGACGCTCAGAAAGCATGAGAGCCTCGAAGAACAAAAGGAAGTGCCAGACTATTATAAAATTTGAATATGTATGTACGTCTAGAGCGTAAGATCATGTAACAATATGTACAGTACATATGTTGTACTACATATAATGTACTTAATGTAAATTATATATTGTTTGTTTCTGTAAAATAAAATACATGTATGTACAGTGTATTTCCAGTTCGTAAACATGCATTTTTTATCATTTGTTCATATGCAATGGATGGGGATGGGTTGTTGTTTAAGGTTTTTCTGTTATCCGTCTCTGTCTCTTCGATTAAGCGTCATGGTCCCTGTCCCGACCCTGATGGTTAAACGAAGTTTCGCTGTATTTGGTTCCTAATCATAGGTTTTAGCAAAACAACATTTACACTTTGGTGGTGAAGGGAATAGAAACATTTAAAGGATTTTTAAGGAAAGAAAACATTAAATTAAAATTGAAATTATTGTTTTTATTCTTGATCCTTGTTACTAAATTATCTATTAAGTATTGGTTATATCCATTATTTCTGGCTATTGTTTTTATTGTGGCTATTTCTTTTATGTATTCTGTTTTGTCTAGTTTGTAATTAAGTAGGCGGAAAACCATGCTTCGAAAGGCTGCCAGTTTGTAAATATAAGGATGGTTTGAGTCATATGGGATAACCAAATCTGTCTGTGTGGGCTTCCGGTATATTCCTGTTTTTATTTCTCCATTCGTTTTGGTGAAAGTAATATCCAGGAAGTTTATTGCATTGTTATTCTCAATTTTGTGCTTGATCTTAATTTTTGAGTGGCAGGAATTCAGATATTTCACAAATGAATTAATATCTTCCGCTGTACCCTTGATTATGACAATGGAATTATCCACGTATCGGGTATAAAAAACAATATGTTATTTAGAAATGGATTGCTTTCTGACAGTAGCCTATATATTTCTGTTCATAATCTTCCATAAACAGCTCTGCTAACAACGCGGACATCACATCTCCCATGTGGAGGCCATATTGATTGTAGTACGTGTTGTTATTGTATTGAAAATAACTTTGACTGATAATTATTTTGGTCAGTTTTATGACATGACCGATTTCGTCTTTATTGAAACGTTTCGACTCACGTATTTTCCTTTCTAAAACTATTAATGCATCTGTACGTGGTATATTACCATACATGTTGTCAACATCGAAAGATACCATTGTAAGTTCTATGTTTTTCTTTAATTATGTTGCTTAAATATTTGGCCAGTTTATATGAAGGAGATGGAATGGCGTTAATGACAGGTCTTATTGGGTGGTTGAGTTTGTGGGTTTTGATTAACGGTTGAAGGATGGGAGGCTTGGCATGGGTATTAGATATTTATTCAATTCAGGAGGAATGATGCAGTTATTATTAAGGGAAATTGTATTTCAAAATTGTACCTTTTAGTGTTATCTGAAACCTTTTCAATATTATTCTGTCGAATGTAATCTTCGATCTTGCTCTGTAAATCTGAATTAGAGATGATGACGTTACGATTTGACTTATCGGCAGGTGTCATTAGAGCTGTGTTATTTGACAACATATCTATAATTCCGTTCAAGACTTTGATGTAGTTTGACATATGATAATTGTTTTTGTTTTTATTTTTATATTTTGAATCGCCTGTTTTAACTATATGTTCTATCTTGTCCGCTATTGCAAATCTGATTCTTTCCTGTTTTCCTTTGGGAATCTTTTGAATGGCTATTTCTGAATTTATTACAATATCTTTAATATTAGCCATATTATGTTTTAATGGTTGCAGACAAAAACATGTCACTCATGATCACGTCTTCCTGGAGACTCAATCAAACTCTAAGCACTAGCGATTCCTCAGAGCAAGCAAGGCAAGCAGTGCTTGCCCAAAGACAATGAGGCAAAAGTAAATGGTTACATATCGAACAAAATGCCACTGATGACTTGATTTTATCAAAGTCATTAATATCAGTATCACTTCACTTCCTGTTTTAACAGCTGACCGAGCGCTTCGCTCCCAAGGCAAGCACTTTAAAAAGTGCTTCGGTGCACTAACCTGTTTGAGGTTAGCTTTTGTATTGGAAGTTACAAGTAAAGTGCCGGTGTGCGTCTGTTTGTATCCGTCCTGTGAATCTGTGTGAATTATGTGTGATACAAGTTCAGCAGCTTCGACGTCGCAGTGCAGCTGTGTTATTCAATCCCTTATACAGAAACCTTTTAGAATGCGTTCCTATGAAGAGAAAAAAGAAATAGCAGCGTGTCCACGACCACAGTCTGAATTAACTACCTTAACCAAAAAATTGAACAAAACGCAGGTAACAAGACATTTCAATACCTCTTACTACAAGAAATATTCTTGGCTATGTGGGTGTGCATCTAGTTCTTCTTTATTTTGCTGGCCTTGTATTTGTTTTGCTAATCTAAATGATATTAATAATGTTTGGTTCAACAAAGGTTATACTGACCTCAACAATTTAATTAATGCTAGCAACCGTCATCAAAAATCAGAAGGTCATGTCAGAGCTTTTTGACGTTTAAAGAATTTGGTAAAACTCGAGTAGACACCCAGCTTGATATTCAACGTAAAATTGAAATTACTAGGCATAACGAAAAAGTGACAAAGAACCGACTCGTCCTTAGACGTTTCATTGAGATTACCTGTTTTTTGGCCAAACAGGAATTAAGTTTCGGGGTCATGACGAATCAGAATCATCTACCAATCAAGGCAACTACAGAGAACTTGCTTCTTTGCTTTCGACATACGACCCATTATTAGCTCAGCACTTGGATGAGGATACCGTTTTCACTGGTCTTTCATGTTCAATACAAAACGACTTAATTGATGCTGTGAAAGATGTGGTATTTAATAAAATAAAAACTGAAATAAATGCAACTGATTTCATTGCAGTAATGATAGATGATCGTCTGACTGTTCAAAAAAGTCTCAGTTAACCACGATATTTAGGTACATAGATGAGAGTGGTACAGTGCAGGAAAGATTTCTAGGTTTTTCTGATGTCAGTTCCGACCGTTCTGCTAGGGCAGTTTCAGAGCACGTCATTGAAGTTGTAGAAAGGTTAGGATGCAGTTCAAAAATCGATTGTCAAACGTACGACGGGGCTTCAGTTATGTCTGGAGCGTTGTCTGGCACACAGCAACGAGTCAGAACTCATTTTCCCTCTGCAATTTTCGTGCATTGTTTTGCCCATGCGTTGAATCTCATCGGCTTCAGTTATGTCTGGAGCGTTGTCTGGCACACAGCAACGAGTCAGAACTCATTTTCCCTCTGCAATTTTCGTGCATTGTTTTGCCCATGCGTTGAATCTCATCTTAACACAGTCGGTAAGTTTTATCTCAGAATGTCGAATTGTTTTCTCCACTTTGGGTGGTCTTGTTTCATTTTTTTCTCCCTCTTCTTCCAGAACGTATTTACTCGATTCAGTTGTCCGTAAAAGGCTTCCGCCCATTGGCACCAACTCGGTGGAATTTCAATGATAGACTGGTTGAAACCGCGTGTCATTATAGGCTTGACATCATACATTGTTTCTGGGAAATAGTAGACAATGAAAGTGAATGGGAAAATGGCGCTATTTTTAAAGCTAGGGGTTTCATTAACTTTCTTCAGTCTTTCGAAACTGTATTTCTTTTACAGTTATTCGAAAACATTTACTCAAAAACTGGTCATGCGTATAATATTCTGCAGACAAAATCACTTGATATTTCTTACTGTCTCTCAGAAGTAACTTCTACCAAACAATATTTAAATGACTTGAGATCTTCTTTTTTCGACGACCTCTTACAAGAAACTACTGTTCTTGTTGGGCTGCCCACCACCACCACCAGGAGACAAGCTGACGTAGATCCAGTTTTGCGGTTAGGTGATTGTTTAATGAGATCTTGGATGTTCTGATTGTCAGTATTGATTCTAGGTTTTCAAACCTCTCTCAACTTAAGTTTCTCGAAATTTTGGATGCTACTAAATATAGTGATTTTAGAAGAGTATTTCCTACTGAAAGTTTGAACTGCCTGGCTACGACTTATTTGGGGAAATTTGACATACCCATACTTAGGACAGAACTGAACATTATTTATAGCCATGACAACTATCAGAACAAGTCACCAGTGAAAATATTAGAAACTATTGTGCAAAACGACCTTCAAGAAGCTCTCCCTGAGTTGTGTAAGCTCTGTAAGCTTGTTCTTACAATCCCAGCTACTTCTGCTAGTGCTGAAAGGTCGTTTTCAGCCCTGAAACGAATTAAATCAATTCAGAGAAATACAATGGGGCAGAACCGTCTGAGTTCCTTAAGTTTCTTGTCATGTGAAAAAGAGTTATTGGAGGCTATAAGAATACCTTGAGAAGGGTTTGATTTTTACGATGAAGTCATTAAACAGTTCATCAAGAAAGAAAGACGAATGGAATATATTTTCAACTGATTCTGGTCAGTATCTAGTCACATTGAAGAAACTACTCTACTGACCAAAAAATGTCTCAGAGTATTTTCTTCTGTTTTCTCTTTTGATCCACATGGTTGGGAATTGGTTGGGGTGGATCAGGCAGGACACATGTGGCATACCTCCCCGCGGTGTGTCATGGGTACTGGCTGCTGAAATCATAATTTTTGTAAAACTAGGTAGCTTGCTAAATGCCACTTTTATAATCCTCATACTAATTATACTTGATGAATATTTTTCTCACAACGATACAAACAAGTGTGTACCTGAATATTTTGTAATGCTTTTCTAGCACTGGAATTTTATTTATGTGTGCCTATGTTGTGCTTAGAGTCAATGCTTGCCCTACCCATGAGGCCAGGAATCCACTGACTCTAAGTGATGGTTTCGGTGGTTCGGACATTTTAAAATAGTTTCCATAGTTTCATCATTGTGTCGTCATATGGTATGTTTCTTGACCTTTCCTTACTCTTTGTATCCAATGGTGTATGATGGCCAGAAATCAGCCCTCTCACATTCACTTCAAAGTTATTGCTATTGATTCAATAGCATAATATCAAGGTAGAAAGAGTCCCCAGAAAAATTCTGAATGCACATATTCACAGAAGCTCCCAATCAGTTACCTTTCATGTAGGTTTAATTTTGAAGCAAATTTTTTGTTTCATTTTCTCCATAGGGTTATTGGGACATTTTTTGAATGATGGTAGTTAAGATAAAGACTAGTGCTGGTGTTTGATTTTGACAAATAATTAGTTTTGTAGTGGAGCTTATGTGGGGCAAAATTTAAAGCAGTAGTAAATTTTTGTAATAATTAGGCTTTTCTTTTCATATATTTTTTTCGGTAACTTATTTTTTGGATCCAAGAGGTTCCGGAATTCTAGCTCGTTCCCCTGAAATCAACCCCTGTGAATTATGGACAAATATTATTGCTTATAATAATGTTAGCATGCATTGAAATTTACAAAACTTTTAATTGCTTAATATTTTATTTCATACTTTTATTATTCTGAACTGGTAGCTGTACAAATTTGCAACCATAAGACCAGCAGCAGCTCTAATGATCTATTTGAACAATATACAGTACTATTTCAACAACATACAGTACATTTTCTTATATCATGCTTTGTTTTTTAATTAGCCTATTAATGGTATTTTAAATAGCAAATTGTTTTTATTTTAAGAAACGCCTCTTGTTTCTCTCCTAAATATTTGGACACTCGATTCAGTGAGAGAATATGAAACTACTTTGAGAGTTTTTCTTTCAGATAACAGAATAATATAATATTCTGTTTTATAAAGCCGGTAAGTGAACAAATTTAACCAAACACACTAACCTACTTCTGTAGTTAATATGTTTAATCTTAAAATGTAGGAATACAAACACTGTTCTTTGTAATTTGTACATACCAATACAACTATAGACACCCTACTTGACTGTTCGTCTGCTTAGCTTGAGAAGCAGAAAGGTACCATATTATAATTTTATTTATATTTTATGTTCCATTGCAATAGATAGTCAATCAAAATAGGAATAGATAGTCATTGCAAAATACTCACATCAAATGCTGCGACCTGATTATTATTATTATATTTTAGTTGAAAGAGAAATGCCAGACAATATGACACACAGACTGAAGAAAAGTGAAACTGAGAATATAATATGTGAAATTAGTTTTGAAAATAATATGCAAAAGAGGGTTGAGAAGTCTGTAGAAAGAAATGTGGATGCCAATCAAGGTCATCACAGCAGTGAAGGTGACAATCACCCAGGTAATATGGATACCAATCAAGCTCATACCAGCAGTGAAGGTGAGTATCACACACATTAAATAAAGCACTTCCTAAGCAAACATGTGCTAATGAAACTCTCCATTCTATGCTAAATGTTACTCTTCTATTAATAGCACACAATTTTTTATAAACCCTCTATTAAAATGTCCTTTTATACTTTCTATTAAGGTCACTTGAATAGTTACCAAAGCAACATGTGTAGCTTAGCAGTAATGCTAAACCTTCTGGTATGTTGTAAGTCCCATATTTCTTATAAACACCAGGTAATTTTAAAACATTGAAATTTACCTATGCATCATGTGTGTTTGAAAAATGGTAAGATCCAAACATTTTGCTGTGATTGAATTATCTTTTAAAATAGGACTAGCACCAATGTAAATTCACAGCAAAATGGTGAATGGTAACTGCTAAGTAAATTAAACTTAAGTTTGAATAGTATGTAAATCTAAATTGGATATGTAAGTTTAAACTTAGTAGTACAAGCATTGAAGATGATCCCCGCAGTTTAAAACCAAAAAGTGCAACAAGACTGATAATTGAGAGTGGTTGGCATAGCTGAGATCATCAGGCCCGGATTTCCCACTAGGCACGTGCCTAGGGGCGGCAGGCTCAGGGGGGTGGCACGAGGTGAAAAATTATTTGTTAAAATTGTATGTTTTCGGTTTTTAATTACAGTAATTGTATTGGGCACTTGCATTATGGCCAAATTGAAGATAATGGTTTTGAAATAACCTGTAATTATATAATTGAATAACACGGTATTGACACTGGGCCTATCAATAGTGGTGGTCAGAGCGGAGCATGGTCGTATATATAGGTCTGGACACTCCAGTGCAATTCTTGTCCACTTTTTTGCCGACTAAAATAGTTTGTTTCGATATCACTTGGGGCGCCTCTATCTAGAAGTCAATCTGTACTGCGCATGATCATATATTCAAAGCATAATAGAGAATGTTGTTTAAATGAAGGGAAGAACTTGATACATTTAATTTAGTTTTATATTGTATAGTTATATAGTTAGTTTTATATTAGTTTTATTTTTAGTTTTATATTAACTAAATTAAATGTAACAAGTTCTTAAATTAAATTAAATCAATCACTCTTAAATTATTTGTTCTGTTCATCAAATTTACATTACTTTCATTGATTTTACTATGTTTGATGATAAAACCAAACCATGTATGTCTATAAATAAACCTTTAAAAAGAAAGTAGGCCTACGTATATTACTTGTTATAAAACTAATCTATGTACTACTAGAGTGTACACATGAATAAAATTAATAAAAGTTAAAAAATGTAGTCTTTTCCACAATTCCATTACATTTCCCTTTTAGATTGAAGATCAAATGAGATATTTGCATTAGAGATAGTTGAAATGACTATTTTCTGCAACTTTTTTTCAGCAGTCAAGAATAAAAGTTACATTTGGGGGGGGCTAACAAAAGTGCCTAGGGGCGGCAGGACACCTAAATCATACACCTAAAATGTATGTGTGTTCCATTTTAAATCAAGAATTGTTACGAAAATACATTGTACAACCTGGGTGCCGCATTTGGAGTTGTCACACTTTTTGGGTGTCCACATGGGGATTGTTTTCAATGCTCCACTAGGCACAACTACCTTTAAACTCAACTGTCACTTACAACCCACTTGTTGAACTTACAGCACCTCCTAACACTTTTACCATTTCGTTGTGAATTTCCATTGGTATATTTCGTTTTTAAGACATAATTCATGTTTTCTTTTTCATTCAAAATATACATGACATGCAAATTTCAAACAGCAGGTAAACATTGGAAAAACTGACACATGGATTTGGATAACAAGACGTGCCAAGGACACTTTTCGTAAGCTGACTAGTATTTGAAGACACTATAATCACTTGTTTCATTAACATTAAAATTTTCTTTACGGGTACAATTTGTAGAATAAAATTGGATATAATTACGGCAGTTATGGGCAAGTATATAGTCAGTTGCTACAATTATTCTGTGTTTCAAAAAGGAAAAAGCATAACAATATATTCAGAAAAATATATAATACAATTAAATGTTGCTGTTAGAGAAAGCAGTTTGAAATCATAAGAATCCTTATTCAACACACATTTATCAATATTTCTGAAGAATCACATCCCCCTTTTTGCTATTGATCTTTCAAATGATTTGTTGAATCTGAAGGCCTGTCTTATTACTTTTGATGATGGTCTATATTATAAAGGATTTTTAGTACTTACAAGTACACCTCTAGGTATTCCAGTCGGTGATTTTCTTATTTTTTCATCCGAGATGCATTTCAGAACAGTTGTGTTCCATCTTCAATTGGAATCAATTTAGTAAACTTACATATATAAAATATGTCCATTCGGGTGAGCGTCGTCGACACACGTACATAAAACATAACACTTAAAATTTTTAAAATAATGTTAACATTACAATGAAAACCGAATTCGAACAGACAATTTAAATAATCATATCTTGCCAGCATTTGTTGCCCGCACGTCATACGGAAACCGACTAACAATAACCTACCCGACGTGCTACATTTGTGCGTACTGTTCGAGGTAATCTAATATTTTAAACGTAACTAAGTCCCTTATTATTCTGATAAGCAGTGTTTTTTCACCGACTCTTCATTTGTATTTGTAAATATGGTATTGCTCGTATATTTTTTATGCTTATTTGTTTGAGCTATATCTTAATACTTCTAATGAAGTGTTGAAATTGATGTTGTGTTGTGGGTGGCTTTTCAGGTGTTGCGCCACAACTGACGAAGGTTTACGGTGATTTTTTGCAGCATGTTCATTGAATCTTTTACGAAAGGTGCGGTCGGTATAGCCGATGTATTTCTTATTTCAAACTTCTTCCCCTGCATTTCAAGTAATCATATAAACGCCTTTGGCTTCTTCTTTTGGTGTAACTTGTTTTTTTGTTTAGGTTGTGCCTTTTTATTTTGTAGGCTGGATTGAAGCCAAATTTTTTGAAAGTGCTACCTATTTTTAAGGAATTTTCGTCTGTGTAGTGCAGTGAAAGGAAGTTTGTTTTTTTGTTCTATTGCTAATGGATTCTGAGCAGTTGTTAGTTGTAGGCCTATTGTTTTTATTCTTCACCCTTGTTACTAAATTATCTATTAAGTATTGGTTTATTAACTATATCATAAGTATGTAACTTTACTAATTTATAAATATCACTATTACATTAACGACTCTGAACACTAGGTTTTTAATAAGTAAAAGCATAAAGTTTTACCTTACAGCCTGAACGGTTTTCTCCTTTTTTTCCAAAAAAAACTTTATGCTTTTACTTATAAAAAAACCTAGTGTTCCGAGTCGTTAATATAATAGTGATATTTAGTTAAGTAACAGACACGTCATGGACAACGAAATCCAAGTACTAATTTATTTCAAATACTAAAATCGAGTCCCTAGTTCGGGGGTCACTAAGACTTTACTAATTTATTGTAAATAATGACATTTAATAAATTTATAAGACTTTGTTTTTCTTACCTTTGGGTTTCAATTCCTGGGTCGTATAGACGAAAGCAGTTGCAGAGGGGTTATCTGGGTTTAAGTGCGAAATAATTATGCTAACACAGTCTTTTTTGATTCTAACAAATTCTTTCTCTTTTATTAAGCACAAACTTCTTTAATTTACTTTATGAACTAATAACATAACATATTATTGTATTTTTACTGGCTCTACCTTTTCTTGCTATTACAACTTCAACTCTTATATTACATGGAAAAAATCACATGGTTTCTTGCTAATCGCTTAAATTCTCTAATAATAATTACCAAATGAAAACAAGTATATATAAAAAAAACGACTTTCCTTAACTACATTTTAATTACGTTTTTACTAAGGAACCAGTACTCTTTATATCTTCTCTCCTCCCTCTTTCGTTTATAAGCCCCTTTCCCTTAGAGATCTCTATTTATGGAGTTACATTTAAAATTTTCATTTTATAATGAATAATCACCATTTACATAAAATTGGTTTAAGTATTAATATCCTGTGTTTTTAGTTACCCATCCGCTACGTGTTCATAAGGTTTGTTGCACCACCTCGTATTGACCGCTTTCTTCATTTGACGCACTCCGACACTAGTTTATATTCAGTTTAGTTGTTGTTTCTTTTATTACCTTTTGGTTACTTTGATTTAATGTATATACACATTATAATTTATAGTCGGCCGACTTTAATTTGCTCGAGCACTAATATTTGTTGACCGCACGGTCTGAAAGATTTTGTCAACTGCCGTATATTGCTCGTACACTCTATTAGATAGGCTGATCATAGTGTTTTCGGCCCATCTTACATGCCCGAGGCCACCGTTGACTTGCTGACACTTTATTTTAATACTGCTTTCCATTCTGCTGTTAGTCAACGACCTTTGAACATAATGAAAGACAAGTTATCAAATAATGCAGCTCTAATGATACCTGCCGATAAGTCAAATTGTAACGTCATCATCTCTAATTCAGATTTACAGAGCAAGGTCGAAGATTACATTCGACCGAATAATATTGAAAAGGTTTCAGATAACACTAAGAGGTACAATTTTGAAATAAAAGAATTCTTTAATAATAACTGCATCATTCCTCCTGAATTGAATAAATATCTAATACCCATGCCAAGCCTCCCATCCTTCAACCGTTAATCAAAACCCACAAACCCAACCACCCAATAAGACCTGTCATTAACGCCATTCCATCTCCTTCATATAAACTGGCCAAATATTTAAGCAACATATTAAAGAAAAACATAGAACTTACAAATCAACACACCATAAAAAATTCTGTGGATTTAATAAATAAAATAACATTGCTACACATAAATGACACATACACGATGGTATCTTTTGATGTAGACAACAAGTATGGTAATATACCACGTACAGATGCGTTACTAGTTTTAGAAAGGAAAATACGTGAGTCGAAACATTTTAATAAAGACGAAATCGGTGATATCATAAAACTGACCAAAATAATTATCAGTCAAAGTTATTTTCAATACAATAACAACACGTACTACAATCAATATGGCCTCCCCATGGGAGATGTGATGTCCGCGTTGTTAGCAAAGCTGTTTATGGAAGATTATGAACAGAAATATATGCTGTCAGAAAGCAATCCATTTCTAAATAACATATTGTTTTTTATAGCCGATACGTGGATAATTCCATTGTCATAATCAAGGGTACAGCGGAAGATATTAATTCATTTTTGAAATATCTGAATTCCTGCCACTCAAAAATTAAGTTCAAGCATGAAATTGAGAATAACAATGCAATAAACTTCCTGGATATTACTTTCACCAAAACGAATGGGAAAATAAAAACAGGAATATACCGGGAGCCCACACAGGCAGATTTGGTTATCCCGTATGACTCAAACCATCCTTATAGTTGCAAACTGGCAGCCTTTCGAAGCATGGTTTTCCGCCTACTTAATTATAAACTAGACAAAACAGAATACATAAAAGAAATAGCCACAATAAAAACAATAGCCAGAAATAATGGCTTAATAGATAACCAATACTTATTAGATAATTTAATAACAAGGCTGAAGAATGAAAACAATATGCGTACAACTAACTACTGCTCAGAATCCATTAGCAATAGAACAGAAACAAACTTCCTTTCACTGCACTACACAGACGAAAATTCCTTAAAAATAGGTAGCATTTTAAAAAAAATTGGCTTCAATCCAGCCTACAAAATATACGAGCAATAACATATTTACAAATACAAACAAGGACTTGGTGAAAAAAACACTGCTTAACAGAAAAGAGGATTATAGGGATTTGGATTACGTTTAAAATATTAGATTACCTCGAAAAGTACGCACAAAGGTCGCGCGTCGGGTAGTTTATCATTCCCGTAGTTTATCATTATATTCCGTATGATGTGCAGGCAACAAATGCTGGCCAGCTATGATTATTTAAATCATCTGTTCGAATTCGGTTTTCATTGTAATGTTACGTTATTTTTAAAATTGTTGTGTTGTTTTTATGTGTTTTTAAGTGTTATGTTTTATGTACGTGTGTCGGTGATGCTCACCTGAGTGGACATTTTTTATACATGTAAGTTTACTAAATGATTGTGATTGAAGATGGAACACAACTGTTCCGAAATGCATCTCAGATGAGAAACTAAGAAAATCACCGACTGGAATACCTAGAGGTATACTTGTAAGTACTAAAAATCCTTTATACATTATTAAAGATATTAAATATCACTATAATATTGACGACTCGGAACACTAAGTTTTTTATAAGTAAAAACGTAAAGTTTTACCTTACAGCCTAAACCGGCTTTCACCTATAGAAGGCTTCATCAGAGGCTGTCGTTAGTAGCGCTGTTCATCTTGTTGTTGGCGACGAGATAGTGTTTCGAAAGATCGAAGCTGTGTGTGTGTGGTGAGATGTGTTCGAATAATGCGTGCGATTTGAATTGTGTCTGTTCGTTTAGGATGTCGTTTTTATTTGTTTTTGTGTGTTTGTATATTTCTAATTGTTCTAGAGTGTCTAGTTGTCTAGGCCTCTGATGAAGCCTTCTATAGGTGAAAGCCGGTTTAGGCTGTAAGGTAAAACTTTACGTTTTTACTTATAAAAAACTTAGTGTTCCGAGTCGTCAATATTATAGTGATATTTAGTTAAGTAACGGACACGTCATGGACAACGAAATCCAAGAAATTAAAGATATTCTTTGATTGTTTCATAAAAAGGTCTACATTACTTTATATTGCCTCAATAAGTAGTAATGTCTTGCTAAAATAGAATAAAATCTTGGATTTCGTTGTCCATGACGTGTCCGTTACTTAACTAAATACAACTATTTCATTAACGACTCGGAACACAACGTTTTTTATGAGTAAAGGCAAAAAGTTTTACCTTACAACCTGAACCGGTTTTCACTTTTAAAAAGCTTCTTCAGAGGTACAGGTTGTAAGGTAACGTCTGAAGAAGCTTTTTAAAAGTGAAAACCGGTTCACGTTGTAAGGTAAAACTTTTTGCTTTTACTCATAAAAAACTTTGTGTTCCGAGTCGTTAATGAAATAGTTGTATTTTGAATAAAATGTTTTCTCAAAAACTTGTCTTTTGTGATTTAAAGTTGTTAGGTATTACAAATATGTTATTCCATTATAGCACAATAAAAATAACCTCTGGGTTCTTAAGTTTAGTGTATGCTTCCCAACTACTCCTTCATTATGCATAGACTGTTTTAACAAAAATAGCGAGGCATACGTTAAACCAAGAGGATGAGCACTACGCGATCTTTTGTTACATATTAAGTCAACTTGCAATAATTTATTTTTGTCATAGATCAACTGAAATAATAAGTATTAAATAGACATGGATTGTAATGGCAGGTCAGGTATGTATTAGTTGTAACATCAGTCTCAGATAATTGCAAGAATTGTCTAGAAACATGTTTTATTGCAAACAAGCTCAAGTCATACTGCTTTCACATGTGAAAAAATAGATGAAGGTGCCATCCAGGTAGCTACACAGCAGTCTGAAAGATCTTTTTGCTAATATGTTGTCACAACTTGGTTATTAGCAATATCACAAATAATTTTTTACAAGTAACACACAAATATCATATTGAGCCACAAATGACATATCAAACACAGGCCACTAACTCTGTAACTTAATTCGGTGAACTCAGAATCAAGACTGACTAAAACTGTCAACCACCACTGTATAAAACAGTCAACCATTGTGACTATAAATGTATTTGTACATTGATGCAGAAAATTTTAGTATATTGTTACAATTAACAATGCTCTCAAAAAGGTGAGAGTGTCAGGTGAGAGCATCGTTCCATACGCTTCTTCACTAGCCCAATGTGGCTCATCTGTGTAGCACTCCAGACTATTCAATAGCACCTGTAACTACGCAAATTAGGCTGTGGTTGCAGCAAGGAGAATGGAACATTTTTCTGAAACTTTGGCAGGCTATATATAGGCGTAAACAACTGTGGCGGAACTTTGTCACTTAGTTACAACTGCGAGATTGTAGAGCCAGAACAAGTGATTATGGAAAGTGATTACTGTGTTATAATTAGTGTGGAACTCTTAGTAGTTGATGTCTGAGGCTCTCACGGCCGGTGTCGAAGCTAGAGTCTTGTCTTCCGGGCTTCCGGGCTGTAAGGCCACCGTTGTCCAAAGTTGTAAGTTGCAGATGTTTTGGTCGTACCTTCAATGGCCATCTTCAGTGCATAAAGCTTGAACAAGGTGTAATACAGACCAAGTTATCACAGTCAGTAACCATAATGCGAAATGACATAGATGGAAAAAACATAGAAAGTAAGACAATAAGGAGAGTTACTTTGCAAGCAGTTGGGACAGTTCATGTCAAGGACACAACTTATGGAAGCACTCACTGGACGAACCACGGCTGGTAACAGGCCACACCCTAAATCCATCCCATCTATCGTCCCTGCAGCAGGAGCTCTAATTGAAGCTTGGGACGCAGCATACGAGCAGGCGACGGGTTGCCCTTCGTCTCGCACAACCCCACTGGTCAGACTGGACGAGATATATATATATATATATATATATATATATGTATATTATAACTTTACAACTTTGTTAACTTCGGGAAGCCCCAAGTTCAGGGCAACATTTATAACTTTACTGAACTTGCAAATTATGGTGTGTGTGAACTGACCTACCTGCAATGCGTTCTTTCGTCTTCTTCTTCCAAATAGGGCTGTAGGAATTTGTGATTTGAATTCGCAAGTAGGTTAATTCAAAAGTACAAGCACAAAGTGTATCGTTATAATAATTGTGAATAGTTTTGTGATGTTGGTAGATTTTGGAGTATAGCAATAACAAAACAGTGTTGGGTATAAAATTGGGGTTTATTATTCTAATAGCACATAAAATGAAAAACTTACATCTAACATAACTGATTTACTACTTCAGAATGCTTTTCTTTTAAAAATACTGTTAAATAAATTAGCCGTGAATCTTGTTCAACGTGCTTTTTATTTACGTGTGATTGGTTTCACATATACTGCAGTATAAGTTTCTTAAGTGATTTAATATTAAGATTTGTATAGCGCTTTTTATCTACTCTACTCCTTATCTATTGCTTCTTACTTAACTTATACTTGTTCTACAGATTATCACAATATTGAGGTTCTTATTAACTTAGAGTCTCTGTTTTTATAGGCATCTGAATGAAATTGACGTTACAATTGATTTTAACAAAAGAAAGAAAAATGATATTTTTATATAAAAGTATAAGTGATTTTTGACTTTCCTGGTACTGAAGTTCTCGAAGATGTCCTCTGGGGTCCCTCGATGTCCTAGTCCAATCAGCTAGTGGCGATGATTTCCGCTGCGTCCTGGATTCCAACGAATAGTTCAGGGATCAGCAACTCCGTTCCTTCAGCAACTGTTGATGGATTTAACGTCCGTGGCTTAACTGCTGCATCTGCTTCAGGCCCTCGGTCCGGATACTCTGCACTCGTGTGTGTGTGTGTGTGTATGTGTACCTCGTCTCGGGTGTCGCTCTGCGTCGGCAGTTCTTCAGCTCATACCACGATTTAGACGGCCTCATTCTGTTGTACTCTGGTTGTCACTTCTCATAGTATATGGTCGATTTCTTATATGCGTATGCCAACAGTTTGGGTGTATTGCGCAGTACGCTTATTTGTTGATGAATAAGACTATCGCACGAAGACGCCGTCATAGTCCAGTCGTTATAGAAGAGTGTCTGTGTTGTTCTGAAGTCGAATCTTTACAGAAGTGTGTGTGTGTGTGTGTGTGTGTGTGTGTGCACAGTTTGAGTCCTTACAGATGAGTATGTGGTTACTGCTTGAGTTCTAACAGAAGAATATGTTTACTGGTTGATCGCCAACAGAAGAGTATGTTTGCAGGTTGAATGTTGACAGAAGAGAGTGAAGACCGTTCAGCTCGAAACCAACGGTTGTTCAAAATTTTTAGAATGATCTGATTGGCTGAAACATTCTCCCTTCTACTTAAAACTTAGTCACCTCATTCCGTGAGAATGAAAAATAATTCCCACAGTCCGAGAATTATTATTATTTTTAATATTCTGGAATACACCGGAACCAATTGTCGGTCGGACATCCGGTTGCAATTTGTATTGCGATTATCTTGGCTGCAAGCCAAGTTATGCTTAATCTAACATATACATTTGATTTGTAATTTTTACAATTATAACATATCCAAATCTGAACTCCCTAGCTCTCTTACTATGGAAGTTATTTAAATAAAATGAATTATCTCATTAACTGTTTAACTATATTTAATGAAATTTGCACACCCTATTATTAATATTTCGGCAAACATTTTGGCTATTTTGGATTTTGCCTATATTTATTCGTTTCCGAAATATTAATGTTTTAAAGTTAGGACGTGTCCCTAATTTATAACGGTGCGTGTGCTATTACATAACACCGCCGGAACATATCCGCTGGGCGTTTTACAATTGTTTCAAATGCTTGCTACAGCGCGATATATGGTTCTATCGATATAATTTATTTTATGTTTGATTTTTAAAACTATCTATATATAACCCCAAATCTATGGGATTTGGTATGTTATATACACCCACACCTGTTTAAAAAAAAAACAAAATGTAGATTATACAGTTATTTTTTTTGTTTTTTTTTCTACATGTACATTCTTCATGTTTCACAAATATGCATTGTGCTATTTACTTACAAAAACACATACTGATATAACTATCTTATTCATACAAGCATTATATATATAACTTACTTCTAATACATTAAGATATTGTGTATAAAAATATTGTGAGACAATGTTTGTAGCATGGGTAGTATTTAATAGTGAGACAATTTACAAGGTATTTCACACAGATGACAACAGACAATATCGGCGCGGGCGCTTAGGAATGTGCTTCCGTTTTGCTATCTCTGTTATCACGTAGTAAACGTCGTTAATTAGACTCTGCCTTTAAAAACCAGCTGAGTGCGGCTTGTGTGCGCGTCGTTGCTTTGTAAACGCGTTTCCGGCCACCCGTCTCCCTGTCTCTCACACCTCGCTTGTGTGTTTGTTTTCCAATGCTACGAATGATTGTTATTTATTTATAACTTGCCCACAATTATTATTATTTATATCTAATACTTTAATTTATATTAAACAATTATTATTGATATTTAAATATTAGCATTCAAATTATTTCTAACTTTACATGATTTATATTTACAGTGCCTCTAATATTTGGTAACTCTCTTTATGGGTGGTTCGACAATATTTTTCTATCCACTTGTAAAATCCTTCGCTATCCCCGGATACCACACTAGCGGCATCCAAATGTACCTCCGTGGGAACGCCATCTCTGTGTTCCTGTACTACCAGACACGCTGTGTTAAGGGAGCATTGTTGTATTGTTTTTAACTCGAACAATCCGGTGTGAACACCTTATTAACTGGCACACAAATTTCATGAGAAAAATCACCTTTCTTACATCTACTATTTTTCTTATTTCTACCAATCTTATTCCTAAACATTTTTGCAGGGTTTATTGTTGCGCATCCTTTTTGGATGCGCCCTGTTGCACGTTTTTTGTATGGGGAAACTGTTTTACTTTTGCAATAGGGTCTCTAACATTTTCTATTTCGCTAGTTTGTGCGGTCATACCGGTATCTGATACCGCGACTTTTTGTATGGCTCTCATTGGAGTTCCATCGTTGCCTTTGCTTATCGGTTTCTGCCTATTGAAACTCATCTTCCCCTTATATTCAAAGGTTTTATTTTGTGGTTCCGGCGGTGCTTGTTGTGGAGCCGAAATAGTACTAGGCCTAGGGTCCGTTTGGGTATGATATTGCCCACGTCTATTTTGGCTATCATTATTTGGATTATAGTTCGGGCTATACCTCCACCCGCCAAAATCGAAAACGGTCTCACTCTGGGATATTAATATTAATAGTTCGTCAACCATACGTATACCTTGCATAAATGTGGCTACACGAATATTATGATTAAAATGGTACGCCAATTTCGTGACTATATCTACCTCAGAAAACGCTGGTGTTAAATATTTAGCGCGTTCAACCTGTATAATATAGTTTTCGGGCGTTATACCCTGCTTCCGGTCATAACGTCCGTATTCTAATTCATTACGCAAGAGTCTTTGCGTTTGCGAATTCCAATATCGGTTTTCGAACATTTGTCTAAATTCCGTGTATGTGGTAATTTTATCACGTACAATGTTATACCACTGTCTGGCTGAATCATGCATCGCGTTAACTACCCACTGTACCCGGTCTTGGTCCTCTAATCGCGAACCTACTCTTGTCATTTCGTTTTCGCAAGTTAGCAAGAACTCGATCGGGTTTTCATTATTTTCACCAGTGAAATAGACTCGATTCTTTTCGTCTACTTGCCCTTGTACTAGAATATTTGGTGCCGATTTCCTCCGTACTTCCTGTCGCACTTTAGAAATTTCCTCGCTAAGCGTTTGTAATACATTTACTCTATTTGTGTCGACATCAGAACGAACTTCTACAATCGACGCATCTACTCTAGCAACTTGTCGTTGTGTTTCGCTTACGTCGGTTTGTATCCGTACTTCAAGATTATCGACTCTTTTGGCTACATCCGCGGTCTGTTTTTCACACTTGCTGATGTGTTCTTTAAATCGCCCCTCCATACGCGAAATCTGTTCAATAAACGATTTATGCATTGTGGTCTCAAAAACCTTAAAACGTTCATTTATTTTAGTCTCGACTGTATGAATTTTTTCTCCGACTTCGGTAACTTTCGAATCCAAGCTTTTCATACTTTCTTCGATTTTAGCATTTGATGCAGCTATTTTAGCATCAGTTTGTCTTATCTCCGCGTTTATGTCCACGTTAGTTTGTTCTAGTACCTCGGTTAAACTTGTTTTCTGTGCGTCTATTTTAGCTGTTAATTCCGCGATATTTATTTCAGCTTTAGCCGCTCTCTGTTCAAATTTCGCGTCTATTTTATCTGTTAACTCGCGTTTCAATTCCGCGTTCGTTTGTTTCATTTCTGCCACGTTTTGTTTCATTTCTTGCAACAATTGTTTTAACATTTTGTCGGTCTCCATTGTTACACAATATTCTTAACACACTATTGCTGTACTTACTACCAATTCACAAAACTTTCTTTAGGGATTGTTTGAGTTGGACGCCAGCTGTTTTACTAATTAAAACAGCAAACTTGTTGCAATTTAATTTACTACAGTTAAATTTTACAAATTAAAATTTAATCAAAATTAAATCGGGCCCCACGTTCCGGGCGATATATATAACTTTACAACTTTGTTAACTTCGGAAGCCCCAAGTTCAGGGCGACATTTATAACTTTACTGAACTTGCAAATTATGATGTGTGTGAACTGACCTACCTGCTGTGCGTTCTTGCGTCTTCTTCTTCCGACTAGGGCCGTAGGAATTTGTGCGTTGAATTCGCAAGTAGATTTATTCAAAGTACAAGCACGAAGTGTATCGTTATAATAATTGTGAATAGTTTTGAGATGTTGGTAGATTTTGGAGTACAGCAATAACAAAACAGTGTTGGGTATAAAATTCGGGTTTATTATTCTAATAGCACATAAAATGAAAAACTTACATTTAACGTAATTCTTATGCACTAAAGAGTAATGAGTAATTTGATCAATATTTTCTGAATGAATACTATAACGTCGCCAAATTCAGATCAATTTTAATAACAATAAGTATGTATAAAAAATGCTAAATAATGCTATATTTGAATAAATAAATAATGTGGAGAGTAAAAATTATATAAAAAGTAATTAACATGGAAGGAGGAGGAGTAATAAACCAAAAGTGATTAATAAAGAAACTCAACTAATAGACTTACAGACAAACGACATTGACCCAACCCCAGAGATTGGCCAGTTAAGAAACCAAAATAAAGAAAACAAGACGAACAAAGGAGAAGAAGAATGAAAACCAAGAGAAAACAAACCCACGAGGAAGAGAACAAAATGAAACACGTCAAGAAAACTAGACAAGGAATAAAAAATAGAGAAGGGAGAAATAATGTAATCCAAAATAATAAAGAAAATGAAACCGGTTAAGAACCAAAACTATTAATGAATGTTAGTATTGATTGAATGACAATTGTAAATAGTCAGTAATAGAAAACAATAGATAAAAGTGCACTAACCAAAGAGTTAGGGATATATGTAATTTGTTAACAAAGAAAGACATAATATTAATAACTTTATATAGATAGTGTGTAGAGAAAGAGAATAAAATGTTGAGAAATAAACAGAAGTTGAACTAGTGAAAGTGAATTATCCTAGAGTGATATAATACAAAAGAAACACTAAGTAAATTATAATGAACACTAAATAATTTAAGAAAGTGCAAGTGAGAAATAAATAAAAATATTGTCTGTAATAAAAATAGTAAGAGGAGAGTAGGCTAAGATAGAGACTTAGTAAAATAATCTATGTTTAAGTTTTAAGAGTGAACAATAACATTTAACAAAGTTACAATGAATAATATTTAGAATAGAACATTGATTCAGTAAATAATGAACACTAAGGAGTGATATTAACTGTGATGACTATGAAATAATATTGTTATAAACTTAAGAATGTATTGTAAAAGTTTAAAGGTGTGAATCACAAGGAAAAGTAATAAGATGATGTTAACACGGAAGGGAGAGCAAGGAGCATTAGAAAATAAGTATGTATTAACATTAAGTAAATACCCATGTTATAAGGGAAGTTTAATGAAAAAAGCTCAATAGAGGTGAGATTGTTTAGCACCCGAACAATAAATAAGAAATAATGAATTGCACACACATATTAAATAATCAGTGTTGATGAATTGTATAAACAATTGTTTATGAATAGAAGATGGATGGGGTAAATATCCCAAACATAAACCTAAATGTTATATGTTATATTAGAAATAAATAGTAATTAATAGCCATGTTATTGAAAGCGGCAGAGTTCTTAAAATAAGGAAAGAAAACAATGTTAGAGTTATAGGGAAGAAAACTGTTAGTAAATAATTAGCAAGTAATATTGAATAACACAATTGTTACAAACGAAGATCACAAACAGACTAAATTAAAACACCTACAGAGACATTAAACCTAAATATAAAAGCAAAATAACGATTTAGGACTAAATGAAATGTATTGTGTATGAAGCCATAAAAAACCAGTAATGGCTACTTAGATGTGAAACAGGCCTAATCGGTCATACATAAACAATTACTGATTGTATAAAAATCACCATGTAATGGACAAATCCAAGGTGACTAATTCACCAAGGATGAATGATAACTATTGTTAAAAACAAAATATTAAATTAAGGAATTATATAAACAGAGAAATGTAATTAGTAAGTATGAAGTTAATTGTAAACTTAGAAAACTTGATAAAACCCAATATTGGGGGATATCAAAATAATCTTTGTGAGAAAATACAAATGACAGTGCAAATAGATAATAACTAAGAAGGAAGATAAGAGGAGGAAGGAAGTCAGAAAATATAGGAAGATTTGAAAGGAATTCAAATATTGATAACAATGTATTCATGTCCGGCTCGCCCAATCAAATTAATGATGTAACCATGGAAACGACGGTTTGACGAGGTAATTACCATTAAATACAATTACTTAGAAAGTGATGCTCACGCAAACCAGAAGCGAGAATTCAGTACAACATATTTTCAGATTTAAAATACTTTAAAAGTAAAATAATGTATAGAAATTGATCGAAAGGGAGTCTGATGAATGCTGAACATCAGTACCTGATGAAGAAGACGTTTAATTGAAGACAAAGTGTATATTTAAATCCAAACAACTTTGAAAAAGGTGCCGAAGCTTGAATAAAGGACAAATGAATTATATTGCTACCACAATCCTTCCTTCCCGACCTACAGAGAAATTATGTACTACAACGCTGTTAAGTATCAATTAAATTATTTCAACTTCCAAAAATAAACGCACTTTGAATATTTCTCAAAATATGTTGAATACCACTGAATCACTTTTATTCTCTTCCAAAGATTAAACCGTAATATTAAGACACGGAAAATTTGTTAAACTATAGAACTAACCTCATATTTATGTACGACTTTTAAACCACTTGTACAACACTTCTACCAACCAATTATCATTACACATTACCATACTTAAGAGAAAACATTGTAAGGTTGTGTATTTTTAATATTGTAATTGCATCTGAGCCTTTTAACGTGACCAAAAGGGCCCACAACCGTCGAAAGTAACATTTGTTGATTGGTGTCATAGCACGCCATGCCGTATGTTTATGTGCATTCAAAATCCAGAATTCAGTGGGTCAGTGCTGACTAACTTGAGGAACAAAGCCCCTAGACAATACACATTTTCGACACTTCAGAAAAATAACAGGAGCTTTGTAGTGTCAGGATTTTGGCATTATGAATGCATATGGTTTTATTTTCAACTTCAAAACAATGTCTTGAGAATCAGGAAAGAAGAAATAATAGTCTCTCTAACAAATACTTCAAAAAATTGATTGGGTGGATAAATTGTGGGGCCAACTATCCTGCTAAACTCCAAAAAAACCATCATGGTAGAGTCTAGGTTATAGCAGTCAAAAATTAAAAATTTAATTTTCATACTTGACCAGTTGTTCTCATGCTACGGTGGCAGTGACTCTAAGAACAGAGCCATAAAACAAAGTAATTGGGGTAGGTGACAGCTAACGCCCTATCATACAATAGACGCGCGTTCAGTACGAGGCAACAATAAGAAGTGACACTTAAGTTGACAGGAGCGTGCCAACGGATAATTATGACACCGTAACTATTTGAACAATGTACTTGGCTTGGCCGGACGTTTACGCAGAATTGAAGTGAGCGTGTGTTGAGGGTGCAGCTAAGGAACGAGGTCACTTTACAAAAAACGAGACGAGAGACAAAGGGTTCAGGACATACTGCAGTCTTTAGAAAAGATCCAAACAACAAACTATGAAGAGAACCAGCGCCAAGTCACAGCGGGATATACGCCTAAGTGACAAGCTACAATTTACGACGAGAAAGCGTGGAGGTTACAACCGTTGACACTTGTTGGAAAACTGTTAATTGCCATGACACAGAGTTTCAGTAACGAACAATAACCGGGACATTAAGAGTAAACCCTTGCTGGAGACTCGAACAATGAGTTGATTGACACGCGGGGAATAGCTTGCATTTCCCAGAACGAGAGTGACGCCTGGACAAGATGACTCAAAGGACATCTCTAGCTACCTATCAGGACGAAGTATTTCACGAGAGAGAGCGGAAAAGAGGCCCGTTTCCATACCAACTAACAGAAGAACGAATCAGAGGGTAGAAGACTGGAAGACTTCGAGATGGAAGGAAACGACTTCGAGAGAGGGTAGAGTTTCAGCCTATCATGGTAATCTTAGGCGTGGACAAGCCAGAGACAAATTTTCTAGTAGGGAGATGTTAATAAAAAGTAAAGGTCGAACGCGGGTCGAGTCAGTCTTATTATAAATTTCAGAGTCTTATTATAAATTTCAGCAGTCTTATAATAAATTTCGGAAGTCACGTTACAATTTTCGGCAGTGAAATAATAACGTTGAAAGTCTTATAATAACTCTCGAAGAGTTCGCGAGTCTTATATTCAACCGGACTAATGATGTTATAAACAATCTCGCAAGTTTACTAAGTGCCGTATTTCTACTAAGAACATTCACGCGAATTTCGAAGTGCATCGGCATATCAACTACCGTGAATTCTCAAAGTACGCGATTGGGAACAGAACTTGCTTTAACTAAGAATACATAATCGCTTATATATTAGAAAACAGTAGGCTACAGCGAACAGTAATTCACAATGTGCGTTAACGTTGTAATCATATCTATAAATCACTATAACCAAGACACTTTTATTTAAAGGAAATATTAACTAGCCACACAATAATACCTTTGCGTAGTCATACAAAGAACATACAGAACATTTAATCAAACATGGATATGCGCGGAGACAATTTTGAGCGTGTGAACATAGAATAACACAAAATACTATTCTGTTAGCGACGCAAGTGAGTGACAAGTGAGAGTGATCATCACCATCGAATTCAATGGAGCAACATCCCCAACGATCATCATCACCAGGAGATAGCGCTGATGGATTAACGGATTAGCTAAATCAAGTAACTCTTTATGATCTTGTTAACATAATTAATTACTGTCCTGTCTCTTTCCAAGAATCTAACCCTGAGAAAATATGAGAAAAGTTAGTAAAAGAAGGTTGCATTCAGTATATATATTTATGTTCTATTAAAGCCATCCATCTGGGTGAATGAACGCATTAGGTAGAATAATAATATTTGATTTATTGTATGCATTTTATATGTTGTATGTATTTACAGGAAACAATTAAGGAGGAATTTATGTTTTGATATATGTTGTATGTATTTACAGGTACCAGGAAGATATTTATATGTTTGTTATTGAATACAAAATGTTTAACATATAATAAATTAGTACCTAAGCAATCAATCAATAATGCGTTCATCATTCTCAATAAACCCTGTGTTATTCACGAGTCACATCACTATTATAATTTAATATTAAAGAAGCAACCTAAGTAAATTAGTAGATTTGTACCTAAATTACGTGGTGGTAATTAGCTGATGAAGGGCCTACTCATTAACCCTTACATCATTAACAATTAAGCAATTACAAATATTAATTTATGATAATAATTTGCATATTATCACCCAAATCAACCGTATATTATTGCCGCCCAAAGAATGTGAGGCAGTATAAATAAGAATTACTTTAAATAATATTATAAATTATTGGCGCTCCAAGATTGTGGGGCACGGCAAACATAATTCATTAATTCATTGCCAATTCCAATAATTTACCCATAAGGTAGATACTAGATGGAACCAGTGTTCTATATTCAAATCCCAGGTAGTCAGCATACTGGAAACTGAAAATGTACCTATTAGGGAGACAAATATTTTGGACCAGGCTGTCATTTTACAAAGCAATAGGCACATAGGTAAAATGTCTCTTATGGCCTGGGTAGTCAGAAGGACTTAACAAAGATCACAACGGAAGATCCAGTGCTTAAGACAATTCAAAATTACCAGAGGAACATCAGGAAATATTGACTAGATGTGCTGATGATCTCTCAAGTGGTGAGGTAAAAGAACTCAGCCTGTTTTTACGTGAATTTAAAGATGCTTTTGCAGTTTGGTGCCAGTCATTGGGAAGAGCCTCTTATGTATAACATTACATCAATATAAGGAATAGGCCTATAACATCCCAGTTGCATCCCATCCCGGATCCATTTGAAAGATTGATGGATCTGGTCGTTCGAGTCCAGACACTGAAAAGTTGCCTTATTTATGTAGACAATGTCATAGTTATCATCATCATCTTCATCATCATTGGAAGGACTTTTAAAATTCTTTGGAAAATGGTCCCTAGTTGGACCTTAGGGAGGTTACAATTAGAATTCATAGTGCCCAACTGAAGCTGAGCCAGAAGAAGTGTTCTCTATTCCAGAAGGAAGTACAGTATCTGGGCCATCTGCTCTTGGCAGCGGGTTAGTATGAATCCCAATAAAGTAGATGGCCAGCTCCGAAGATTAAACATGACGTTCGTAGTTACCTGGGGTTATGCTCATATTACAGACCTTTTGTAAAACCTTCGCTACAGTTCCATAAACCACTACATACATGAGCTAACAGAAAATAACTGAACCTTCCAGTGGTTGAAAGGGTGTGACCAATCATTCAGAACTTTAAAAATTGCGTTATCTTCACAACCAATTCTTGCTTCACGGCTTCTGAATGGAATTACATCTAGACACAGATGCAAGCAACACTGGTCTAGGAGCAGTTTTGTCTTTAGTGCAATTTGGTGAAGAATGAGTAATAGCTTGTTACATCAAGAGGCTTTGAAAATCAGACAGAAATTATTGCATTACAAAGAGAGAATTGCTGGCTATCCTCAGAGCTTTGGACCACTTCCATAAAAATCTTTATGGGCGAGAGTTTTCAAGGTTGCAGCAATTTTAGATCATTTGTGATGTCGATTAAAAACTATTCCAAAACTGCAGAAACTATTCTAAAACTATGTTCATGATTGCATAGTAATATATGAACATGTCCGATGTAAGGATAATGTTAATTACAAATGGACACTTGCTGATACATCAATGAAATCAGTGATTAAATGCAAATTAATGGTTGACAGAATTTTAGACGAGAAATTTAAAATTTCCTAGTTCACAAACTGTTAAAAGTAAGATTTACATAATTTAATGTATGTTAATGTAAAAGTTAATAAAATACTTTGCATTTTTATAGAATGGGGATAAACACAGTTGGCTGTACGCAAGGCTAAAAAACCCATATATATCAAGCCTTGTTACAAAAATGCTTATAAACAGCCAAAGTGACATGCTGATAAAGAACCTGATATAAAACTAAAAAAAAATTAAGCCAACCAACATCTGTATAAAAAAAGAATAGTGCTTCACTGCATTAGAAAATCAGGTTTGTGATGCAGATTAGAAACTACTCCAAAACTACAGAAACTATTCCAAAACTATGTACATGACTGCATAGTACCTAGTGTATGGACATATCTAATGTAAGGATAATGTTAATTACAAATGGAAAATTACTGATAAATCAATGAAATCATTAACTAAATGGAAATTGGCATTGACAATATTTTAGACCTGAAATTTAACAGTTTAGGTGGTAGATGTTTCAGCACAAAACTTCTAGAGTGCCAGCTGCTGTGCAGAATACTTCTATAGGGTGCTGGCCATTTTTAATGTTTTTCAACAAATTCTGTGAAACTATAATATAACATAGAAAAATGGCACTTACGTTATTTTATATGTTGGACCTTCCTCTTCATAATGAAATATACAATTTTATTGTTTTATATAAACACTTTCAATTAAACTTTGCTTTTTTGTACACAATTTTCATTTAAAAAAGTCAAAACTGTTATAGCATACTTAACAAAATTACTTTAAGTAGCCTAGAAGTAGTACATTTTACTGTTAAAACACAAAACATAAGAAAATGTACCACTAATATTAGTTTGTATCATTTTTTTATTTCGAATGAAAAACTTTGAAGCATGGTGGGTCTTCACACATAGCAACTGGAAATTTTCTTGTAAAATTTCTTCATACTTTAAGTTCGGTTCAGTTGAGCTGTTGGCAATTTCAAGAACTAAGAACACTAATAAACATTACGCGACAGCGAAAATGACCTTCATTAGAAGTGATCCCATATTGGCACTCTATGAAAATTTTGTCACCACGTCAATCGGTGACAAGTCTTGAAATTTCTTAGTTCACAAACTGTTAAATTAAGGTTTAGTTAATTTAATGTTGTGACTTTGAATGTTGACGCTATACTTTGCATTTTTATAGAATGGTCGGAAACATGTGAAAATCTACAAGCAGAGTTCACTGTACGCAAGGCTAAAAAAAACATGAATGTCAAGCCTCGTTACAACAATGCTGATAAAAAACCTCCTAAAACAAAAAATTTACCATTGATTAAGGCCAAAAATCAGAAAGCGGGAACATCAGCTGGTAGTAAACCAAGAAAATTAATTACTTTAGAGGAGTTAGAAAGGCGTGTGGCAATGCTCCAGGCCAAAGGGTCAGTAGATGGTAGGCCTTGGTATGATGTTCCCTGGCTACAGCCCATGGTAAAAGTAAGTATAAATGTGTATTCATTCAAGTAAGAACTATAAGTACGAGTAAATTAATTTACTTTCGATAATCCACTGTGTGACTTCTTATAAAACTTTTCTATTACGCGTTTCAGAGGCTATGCTCCATCTTCAGATAGTAAAATAAAAAATAAAACTATGTCACTCTTACGAGATCGTTAATTAATAAAATGTTTGGATTTCGTTGTCCATGACGTGTCCGTTACTTAACTAAATGTCACTATAATATTGACGACTCGGAACACAAAGTTTTTTATAAGTAAAAACGTAAAGTTTTACCTTACAGCCTAAACTGGCTTTCACCTATAGAAGGCTTCATCAGAGGCTGTCGTTAGTAGCGCTGTTCGTCTTGTTGTTGGTGACGAGATAGTTTTTTGAAAGATCGAAGCTGTGTGTGTGTGGTGAGATGTGTTCGAATAATGCGTGCGATTTGAATTGTGTCTGTTCGTTTAGGATGTCGTTTTTATTTGTTTTTGTGTGTTTGTATATTTCTAATTGTTCTAGAGTGTCTAGTTTTCGGCCTTTTGTGTGTACGTGTAGAATGTTCATGTTATTGTCGATGTTTTTGTATGTGTGGTTTGCTTCTATGAGGTGGTTTGCAAAGGTGGATTCTGTAGTGGAGTGGAGTGCCTTTGTGTGTTCAATGTATCTCTGTTTGAAGCTACGTCCTGTCTGGCCTATGTAGAATTTATTGCAATTTGAACAATTTAGCTTATATACACCGGGTAGATCGAATTTGTTTTGAGCTTTGGGCATGCGTTTTGATAGTGTGTGTTCTGTTTTGTTAGTAGTTTTGTAAGCGATTCTATATCCTGCTTTTTTGAATTTGTGGGCAATTTTTTCTGTTTGTTTGTTGATGTATGTTAGTGTTATGAATTTGTTGTTTTCTGTCTTTGTCTGTTGTTTGTTTTGTGTTTTGTGTAGGAGTTTATTGACCATTGTTCTGTCATAACCGTTAGATTCTGCTAACCGTTCAAGTTCAAACTTAACGATCTCGTAAGAGTGACATAGTTTTATTTTTTATTTTACTATCTGAAGATGGAGCATAGTCTCTGAAACGTGAGTAGAAGAGATTTATAAGAAGTCACACGGTGGATTATTGAAGGTAAATTAATTTATTAATTTGATTAACTGACTTGGATATCAGATTAAACATGAATATTATAAGTACTAGTATGATCAATGAGCTGCAGAACTTGGCAAAGTACATTTATTATTGGATAGATTTTGATATTAGATAGTTTTTCAATTATCAGAAAAATTAGGAACTCCCTATACAGTAATTCCTTTTTTTTTTTAGTAAAGTAACAATTCAGGAGCTGGGAGTAGAAAGGGTCATGAAAGGGTTATGAAAATCATGGTGTTGGGAAATCGGGTTTAAAGTTTGTGAATACTCTCAGGATAGAAAGGGCAAATATATTTTTCAGTATTAAAAAACATAGATTCTGATTAGTTTACACTTTTATTTTTAAATAATTAATTACAAGTAAAATAAAAAAATAATATTAAATATATTCGCCCTTACTCCTCCAATATTACAGCACTATGCTGTCAGCTAGTTTTATGCAGTCCATACTGTGACTCTACACTTTGTAATTAATACAATTTTGATGTATAATATATTCAAATACCATCAATTTCCAAAATTCTTACCTTCATAGGGATCCAGGGTCCTATACGCGAACTCGTGACCTGTAAGAGTGGTTATTGGGTTTCGTTACGTAATAAACATTTGCCACATTTGAACAACTTTGTTTATTAAAATAACTTCAACATGCCCTCTTTCTCTATTTGCGTTCTTTACCTTTAATTTTATTACATAGTATTTTATTATAATAAACCCTACTTCTACCCCAGTACTTTTACATTTTATTTTCTCCTTTTCTTTGTTATACATACACACATTCTCTCACTCTATCTTTTTAGATTTCTTTACCCCCGTTATTTGAGCTCATCAATTTAAATAATCCACCCTTTTGGCCACTATATACATATTCATGGTACTTAACTGTCCGAGTTATCCAAAATGATTCTGCCGGCTTTCAGTTTACGTTCACTAACACTGTTCTAATGTTTCACATTTACATGTTATTTAGATTCAACTGATACCACTTGTCCTCCTGATTTTCTTCTTTGACACTATTACATATTTCGGTAGACCTTAGCTACTCAGTTCACTTCGGTCTACCGAAATTCCGAGGCTGTGTTATATTACATCTGTACTGTGTGATTCATTGTGACGAACTGCCATGCGACGACTGACTGCCTCGTGCGCGCAGTAGCCTACCCGCCAGGCGTTAGGCGTTGGCCGCGCAGTCTCAACTCGTTCTGTGATTGGTTGTTTCAATCGTATATTCGACCATGGAATTCCTTTTGCTTTCCCATGTGTCATTTCTATGTCGCAAAAGGCGGCATACACATGCACTCGTACGCACAAATACGCACCCTTCTGACAATTAACATTCCAGTGCTTTACCGTACCTGTCACGGAGCTATAGTCGGTGACCAAAAGTACGCTCTGAACAAATACAAAAGTTAATTCAAAAGTTGTCTACAAATGGTTAAAATGGATTTACGGAAATTACAGACCCCCCTCAGTTTGTCCCATTACAATATATTTCAGTGCTATTTACAAAATACTAAGGGCGAATATATGGTAGTGGTATTACCATGTTCTTAACATGTCAGAAAATAGGATTCTGTAAAAAAAAAAATGATTTTTTTTTTAAATTCACCCTTTCTCCTTTGAGCTCCTGAATTGCAGAGCAATTATACAACACACCTAACAATTCCAAACAATCAGATTTGTATTCAAATTACCTGTAGTCTGACACACAGCTGGAATAATAATCATAACTTTTTCAGATTTTTTATTTTTGATCCAGTGTTTTAACTAATACCAAAAAATTGTAAATTTTTATTAATTCCTTTTTACTCCAAGTTAGTTCCGTATAGTGAGATAAAATTATATTTTTAATTTGGGATTATAATCACACTTTAATTAAGTTAATTTTTTTTTTTAACTCCTAAAGGCAATGCCTTGTCGCTGTAGCCACGTCACTCTATCCCTTGCGATATTCTTCATTTCTCCATAGGACCCACTATTCACGACACTCATTGTGCTGCGGAAGTATGCAGTTCTTGGTCTTCCTTTGGGCTTCTTCCCCACTACTTTGCCCTCAAAGATGTTAGTTAAAAAAGCACTATGTCTGATCACATGCCCTATCAACTTAATCTTCCTCACCTCTATACTCCTAAGCAGTGTTCTATTCTCATTTATTTCCTCTAAGATCTGTTCATTCGTCTTCCTATCTGTCCAACTAGTTTTTGTCATCCTCCGCCAAATCCACATCTCCATTGCCTGAAGTCTGTCACTCTCCACCTTCCCTAAGGTCCACGATTCACACCCGTAAGTTAAAACACTCCATACAAATACCTTAACAAACTTTTTCCTTGTTTCAATACTAATATGGTTGTTTGTTAATAAGTTCCTTTTGCTCTGGAATGCTTGTTTTGCCAGAGCTACTCTCCTCTTAATCTCTGCCAGACACTTATTCCCACTTGTAACTATGCTACCCAGGTAACAAAATTCAGTAACGTGCTCCAATATTGTGTTGTTCAACATAATGGTTGATTTAATGTCTTCTCTTTTTTTACTTACAACCATTATTTTAGTTTTCCTAACATTTATCCTCAATCTCCAAGCGTGAAGAATTTTGTTAAACGTACCTAACATTCGGGTCATATCCTTTTCTGAGTCAGCCATCAGTACAATATCATCTGCAAAGCGAATACTGTGTATCCGTTCCCCATTTATTTTAATTCCCCTAGAACTCCTTTTCATCTGAGTTACAACATCTTCTATAAACAAATTAAACAAGTACGGTGACAGTGGGCAAAAGTTAATTATTACAGTAATTTAAAATACACTCCTTTAATAAACAGAATATAAGAATTTTTTTTTTCTTTCTTGGATTTCGTTGTCCATGACATGTCCGATACTTAACTAAATATAATTATTACACTATGACTCGGAACACAAAACTTTTTAAGTTTAAAAACGTAAAAGTTTTACCTTACAACCTGAACCGGTTTTCTCTTTTATAAAGCTTCTTCAGAGGTTGCCGCTGGTAGCGCTGTCCGTCTTGTTGTTGGCAACGGAATCGATTTTCAAAAGATCGATGTTGTGTATGTGGGGTGTGATATGTTCGAATAATGCGGGTGATTTGAATTGTGTCTGTTTGTTTAGGATGTCGTTTTTATTTGTTTTCGTGTGTTTGTATATTTCCAATTGTTCTAGAGTGTCTAGTTTTCGGCCTTTTGTGTGTACGTGTAGAATGTTCATGTTATTGTCGATGTTTTTGTATGTGTGGTTTGCTTCAATGAGGTGGTTTGCAAAGGTGGATTCTGTAGTGGAGTGGAGTGCCTTTGTGTGTTCAATGTATCTTTGATTGAAGCTACATCCTGTCTGGCCTATGTAGAATTTGTTGCAATCTGAGCAATTTAGTTTGTAAACACCAGGTAGATCGAATTCGTTTTGTGTTTTGTGTGTGTGTTTTGATAGTGTGTGTTCTGTTTTGTTAGTAGTTTTGTAAGCTATTCTGTATCCTGCTTTTTTTGAATTTGTGGGTAATTTTTTCAGTTTGTTTGTTGATGTATGTTAGTGTTATGAATTTGTTGTTTTCTGTCTTTGTCTGTTGACTGTTTTGTGTAGGAGTTTATTGACTATTGTTCTGTTGTATCCGTTGGATTCTGCTATATATTTTTTTTAGTCAATAAACTCCTACACAAAACAATCAACAGACAAAGACAGAAAACAACAAATTCATAACACTAACATACATGAACAAACAAACTAAAAAAATAGCCCACAAATTCAGAAAAGCAGGATACAGAATCACTTACAAAACTACTAACAAAACAGAACACACACTATCAAAACACACACACAAGCACAAAACAGATTCAATCTACCTGGTGTTTACAAACTAAATTGCTCAGATTGCAACAAATTCTGCATAGGCCAGACAGGACGTAGCTTCAAACAAAGATACATTGAACACACAAAGGCACTCCACTCCACTACAGAATCCATCTTTGCAAACCACCTCATTAAAGCAAACCACACATACAAAAACATCGACAATAACATGAACATTCTACACGTACACTCAAAAGGCCGAAAACTAGACACTCCAGAACAATTGGAAATATACAAAAACATGAAAACAAATAAAAACGACATCCTAAATGAACAGACACAATTCAAATCACACGCATTATTCAAACATATCACACCCCACACACACAACTTCGATCTTTCGAAAATCGATTCCATCGCCAACAACAAGACGGACAGTGCTACCAGCGGCAAACTCTGAAGAAGCTTTTTAAAAGTGAAAACCTGTTCAGGTTGTAAGGTAAAACTTTTATATTTTTTTCAATAAACTGCCGATTATTCCGCAAATTGGGAATTATCTCTGGGATGGGGTGGGTGATGATTATTGTCCGATTATCTGTGGTATTGTTTGGCAATCATGTAATTGGGTGGCTGATAGCTGTGGTGCAATATGTACAAAAAAGTAATGAAAATTCTTTATTTAATGATGAGTGGAGTTATTGACGAAATTTCTTTATTAATGTTAGCTGTTTATTTAAAGTAAAACAATACAGTAAAACATTAAGACACAGATCAAGAAATCTCATGAAAATCTTGTATTAAGGAGGACATTACCAAATAGCAAAACACACACACACACACACACACACACACACTGAAACTGTGTAACTAATAATCACATTTTCTATACAATTTAAATACTAATTCAATGGACTGACATTGCATTAGAAGAAGTACTGATAAATTGTATTGTGTGTATCATCAGTGGGTCATCTACATTGAGTATTTTTGAAGTTACTGTCTAAATATGTACAAATGTTATATAGGCCAATACAAAATTCAAGTGAAAGTGTCCTATGTTTTCATGCACAACAGGGATTATATTCAGGAATGAAAAGCTGTGTAATAATTACAAAATGGTAGAAAAATACATGCCAGTAAAGTCTCTGCTGACCTGTCGCAAACATCACAGGTGGTGTTCAATATCGGCATCTAATTTTTCACATCCATTACCTGAGCTTGTAAAGTAAAACAGATATTTACACCTTCTGTACAGTATTTCAGTTTTAGTAATCAACCAGCTTTCAATAATACCACATAAACATAAACACAAAAAAAATGAGAAATTTAAATGTTCCCAAAAAAGCACACACATAGATCAGATAGCTTAATAAATGATGATATATTCACAGGTTTTATCATAGTTCAGACCTATATATATAGTCACAACTATATATATAGTTGGTGTGTTGCAACAGAACACAGGATGATAAGCTATGTTGTTTATATCAGAGCACATGAATGACGAGCATTTTCTTGTTTAAATTGGTTTTATGTAATATTTTGTCTTTTAGCCGTAAGTTTTGTATTTAGAAATGGATAAGCATGTAGGGTATACCAAACTCTTCATAAAAAGGTGTTCTATATTGTCATGTATTTTTTGTGTGAATTTCTGCGGGTGTGATAATGTGATCGCTATAGCTTCAGTGGTAGTTAACCGATTGACGGAAACTTTGACAAGCAATTATTTAGGTAAATAGCTTCAATTTGTGTATACTCTGAGGGTCATAACTATTTTAGAAATATGTTTTTTTTTAATGGAAGAAAAACTCAATTGTAACTCTTATCAATGATAGGGTAATAAAATTAGTAGATAATTTCCATGCAGGACTTTGCTAAATTATACAAAGTTTTTCATAAAATTCATATATCTGTTTGTTCCATCAATCATGTGACTTGGGCTTAGCCTATCACAATACACTAAATTCAGTGAGATTCATATGTTGTAGAGCTAGGATGGACACAGTCTGTCTGTAGAAGTTGCAAGGGGAAGTTGTGCCCGGTGAAGAGAGTTGTTCTCTTACGAATGTCGAAATATCATATATAAAATAAACCGTGGTAATTCTTAATGAAGCTTCGCGTTAAGAACCTACTGGGTAAAATATTTAGATACAATTTAAAATATAATACAGTGCTGTTTTCGTGTAAGTTAAGATATCCTCTTAGGAAATTTAAAGACACTTCAAGATATCGTGGAAGGTTTACATTAAACGCACCGCATTAATTGATACCCATATTAATCCTGAGATTAAGAAAATATAAACTATAAATTAAAATAAACTGTACGAGTGAAATTTGTAATCATTGTGAGTGAACAATTTATGAAGAAACTAATTAATGTTAGCAGTCAAACATAACAACGAGACTCATTGAAATATCGCCGCTGGAGCCGCCTGCCGTAGAAGAGGACGACAGGACGAAGAGGACGCCAGGACAAAGAGGATACCAGGAAGGAGTGATGCTGTAGAAGAGGATGACTAAATTCATTGAACTATTTATAAGTGCTGTTCTATGTTATCAAGGAGTGTAGATAAAAATTTGAATACTCTCTCTTATCAGATAGTGGAACAATAGTAGTAATTATCTATATGGAGATTGAATTATTATTTGTATCTGTGTTAGATTAAGCTGGTTTACATTTGATTGAGATACTGGACGATAATAATAAATATTAATAATAGTGCGATTAAGATAAATAAACAAATTATAATATTTACTAAATTTATGAAAATAAATAATCAATATGGCCGAATTACTAGAATTACAAAATACATAGGCGGCATTATTGGCAAATATGCAGAAGCTGTCCGAAGACAGTAAGGCCAATATACAAAAGCAATCTGAAGAAAGTAAATCTAATCTGCAGAAAATGTCTGAAGAAATTAAATCTAGTAAAGACGAAGCAGCAAAACAAAATAAATCGCTTCATGATAAGAATAAAAGAATCTATACAGCCGTTCATGACCAGGCTAAACAAAATAAACAACTTTTAGAGACAACCGAAAAATGTATAGGCGAAAAGGTAGAAATAATTCGCAGCAATATTGAGACCGCTTTAGAAGCGAAAAATTCTCGCATCAGTGAATGTGAAGCTAAAATCACTGGAATAGAGAAAAGATTAGTTCAACACACATCTACTGTGAGTGAACTCGCAGCTGAACAAGATCAGCGAATATAGGAGCTGGAACAACAGCTGACCTGACTCCAGAATACCTCGACAACGGCGAACCAGACCACGTTCATCTATAGAACTTTAGAAGAAAACAATTCACAGTTGAAATTCTTCAGCAAGGACTCCGAAAATCTGCTTCTTTTCCGCTTATATCAGAGCACATGAATGACAAGCATTTTCTTGTTTAAATTGGTTTTATGTAATATTTTGTCTTTTAGCCGTAAGTTTTGTATTTAGAAATGGATAACGATGTAGGGTATACCAAACTCTTCATAAAAAGGTGTTCTATATTGTCATGTATTTTTTGTGTGAATTTCTGCGGGTGTGATAATGTGATCGCTATAGCTTCAGTGGTAGTTAACCGATTGACGTGAAACTTTGACAAGCAATTATTTAGGTAAATAGCTTCAATTTGTGTATACTCTGAGGGTCATAACTATTTTAGAAATATGTTTTTTTTAAGGGAAGAAAAACATAATTGTAACTCTTATCAATGATAGGGTAATAAAATTAGTAGATAATTTTTATGCAGGACTTTGCTAAATTATACAAAGTTTTTCATAAAATTCATATATCTGTTTGTTCCATCAATCATGTGACTTGGGCTTAGCCTATCACAATACACTAAATTCAGTGAGATTCATACGTTGTAGACAGGGGTGCACTCGTAAATTTTCCAGTACCGGAACTTTTTTTTTTAGCGGATGGCAAGACTATGGTCCACAGCCAATTTCGGCTACATAGTCACTTCATAACGGAAAACAACATATCACTGAATCACTGATAGTAAAGTGATGGTTGGAATCTAACTAAACACTTGTAATATTCACAAAAAATATTTATTACTTGAACATTTGAACAACATAATTTAACTTACCTTAATCACAAATATTTAGCAAATGGATTGGATTCTTCCAGAGTGGTTGGTTTTGCTTGTTTCGTTCGGGTGTTGTCTGCAGTCCAGTGTTTTCGGAGCCATGTTTTTATATATGCTCTGGATCCCAGTCACTCAAGTTTGGGCCATGTAGTTTAACAAACATCAAACTTGACACATGTGGCACTGTCAGTCTCGTACGGGTGAGTGTAATGATGAGATTCATTAAACTGAATCCTCTTTCACAATCAGCTGAACTGCAAGGGATCAGTTTTGTACAGTTAAGCAAAAAGGTGTTAAATGTTTTGGTATTGTTATATGGTTTTCGACAAAATTCCCGTAGCTGTTTTTGATTTTGGGTATGTTTAACTTAAACCTTCTGGACAACTTCTCAATCTCTGGTTCTCCAAAGCCTGCAGGTTTTTCAGTAGGCCAAGTATCTGGTTCCAGCACTTTTAATTCATCTAAAAGTGATTTGTAAGATTCATGATGATGTGATGGCGCACTTGACCGATGGGGTTCGTGGCTAGAAACTGTAGTAAACATTCTTCTTTTTAAGTTATTTATGACACTTGTTATTAACTGCTGATGATTGATGGTTGGAATTGTGTGATTTTCTATGAGTGGAACGCCATTAAATGTTCCTTCCCTGATGCAAATTTTTGCTTCCAAAGTCTTAGTACAGGGATTTTCCTTCATAGCCTCAAAAAACCGGACACTTCGTCGTATTAGTTTATCAGCATAGATTACTGTTGTTTCTTGGTTTTGTAAGGATTCTGACAGCATCGACAGCTCAGCCAAAATATCATACATTATAGCCAAATCTAGCAAAAACTGAGGTGATGAACATCGTTTTGATAGTCCACTGTACATGGCTCGCTCTGTCAAATTTCTGCTCTTATCGGCTTTAGCAAAGTCAAAGTGTCTGTTTAAGGCACCGTATCCATACCAAGTAGCTGACACGGCTCTAAATGAACTTGCTACCCAACGTGTCCCTAAAATTTTCCCGATTTTATTTATTTCTTGATCTAGGCCACTAACACATTCTGCTACCGAATGTAATGATTTTTTGATCCGTTTGAGTTTCCATAAAAATTTGGAAATGGTTTACAGCTCCCACTTCATTTATTGGATCACTCAGAGCTAACTCAAGTCTGTGGTTCATGCAGTGCCAAATAATAAGGCTTGGATATTTTTCAAGCAATCTTTCTGCGACTCCTTATTTTTTCCCCAGCATAACACTTGCACCATCACTTGCAAATGCAACAAAGTTTTCTTTTAAGTAGTTATCTCCAAACTGTATTTGCTTAAGCAATCAAGGAGATTTTCTGCTACGGTCTTATACGTTTGGTCGGATAGTTCTAGGAGATCTAAGAATAAGAAATGTGGAGAGTCCTCTTTGCAAACTTCACACTTAAAATATACTATCAGAGTAGACTTGCTGCTGAGAGTGGTCGATTCGTCTATCAGGACTGAAATTTTGCCTGATACACCTAAAATTTGTTTCACGACTTTTTTCTTCATTTCATCAGAAATGTGACAAATTATTTCCATTGCAATTCTTTTAGAGTGTAGTGGAAACTACACCTATATCCAAGCCATTCAATTTTTGCATCTGCAACAGATCAAAATGGTCAGTGCAAGGCCTATTGTTTTTCGCAATGAAGTAAGCAGTTCTAAAGACAATTTTTGTTGTCACTAAGTGGGCTGCACTCATTTCATCAAAAACCTTGTCTATTGACTCTTTTTTGGCTTCAGCAGCAATTCTTTCAGCTGTTGTGTGACCAAAAGAGTTTTTATGTTCAAATTTTTTTTTTCTCAACGATGTAAGTTGAGAGGTTTTACTTGATCCATTAAACGTAATTAGGAACAAACGCCATTCTTTTGATATGCTCATGCGCTCTTTTTTAAATGTGCCAAGTTGAGCAACTTCTTTACAAACATTACAGCCAAGTTTGCCGTTGATACAATCAAGCCAAGGAAAAGCATTCTTTTTACGTTCCCACATTTCTTCTGTCCAAATGGAAGGCCAACGAGAAATAGCTGAGTCCTCAGTTGATGAACTCGGTACAGACAGAGAATTATCAATAACACAAATACCTTCGGTTTCTGTATGCTGCACAAACGAGCTTTCGCCAGGTTTAAGGAGAGTATTTGCATCGCGAGAAGCGAAGGTTGAAGACTCGCATGAAGACTGTATAGTCCCTCTACTGAAGAACGACGTTACAGTTTTTTGTTTCTTATTGGGAGATTCCATGACTGTTGTAGCACTGAATAAACACACGTAACGGTTCACAACAGTGATTTACAACTGACAAGCAAGACGCGGGAACCACTAATGACTCATCAGTAAATACTGGAGTTGAGTAGTGAGCCGATCAGTGGAAGGTACCCCCTCCACTGTACTGCCCGCTGGTCTACACTTCAAGGTCATCCTGCATCCAAAATAGATCTCATGTGCGTTGTGTTCGGCGCCGTTCGGTGAGCCTAGTGCATAGTTACCAAATGATTATGTTATTTTTTATTTTCTTTCGTCAGTTTTAATTTTCGATCTCGGCGATGGTCATTGAGATGAATAATGTGTACAAACAAAATTGACAGTAAAACTAAAAGGAATTATTTGTCGAATATATTAATATTTCTTCATTATCTTGCAATAAGAAGTATAATAACAGTGAGTACTAAATCTTAAAATAATACATGGACCAGATTTTTGAGTAAAAACACATTTCATGTGAAAGAAAATAATTCTTTTTCTCAAAAAGCAGTACCGGAACGGCGTTCCGGCGCGTTCCGGTACCAGTGCACCCCTGGTTGTAGAGCTAGGATGGACACAGTCTGTCTGTAGAAGTTGCAAGGGGAAGTTGTGCCCGGCGAAGAGAGTTGTTCTCTTACGAACGTCAAAATATCATATATAAAATAAACCGTGGTAATTCTTAACGAACTTTCGCGTTAAGAACTGACTGGGTAAAATATTTAGATACAATTTAAAATATAATACAGTGCTGTTTTCGTGTAAGTTAAGATATCCGCTTAGGAAATTTAAAGGCACTTCAAGATATTGTGGAAGGTGTACATTAAACGCACCACATTAATTGATACCCATATTAATCCTGAGATTAAGAAAATATAAAGTATAAATTAAAATAAACTGTACGAGTGAAATTTATAATCATTGTGAGTGAACAATTTATGAAGAAATTAATTAATGTTAGCAGTCAAACATAACAACGAGACTCATTGAAATATCGCCGCTGGAGCCGCCTGCCGTAGAAGAGGACGATAAGACGAAGAGGACGCCAGGACGAAGAGGACATCAGGAAGGAGTGACGCTGTAGAAGAGGATGACGAGACGCAACAGGAAGGAGTGACACTGAAGAAGAGGACGCCAGGACGGGAGCGGCGAATCAAGGAAGACGTTGCAGAAACCAAGTAAAATCGATTTATATTATCGAACAATACAAACAATTATTTCTATTATCAATATATGACAATTTATAATATAATATACATCTTTAAAAACAATATTTGTGTATAATAAATAATTTTTCATCTCCTCCATAATAGACTTGTTTGTGATTTTTACATACTCACTATATCCTTATTAGTATAATAAAATTTGATCCGTTGCAACATATATATATATATATATATCATATTGTCATATTTTAGAGGGTAAATCATCATTTTAACAACTGAAAACAGTTTGTTGGCGGGTCCAAGATAATAGATAGAACAAATCTTTTTGTGCATGTGATCGGTTTCTTCACTTCTCTTCCCTGTTCTCTTAATAATGGCGTGAGTGAGTGTATAGAGCGGAACAAAGTTAAGTTCGTGAAAGCTTCTAAGGGTCAGTCCTAGTCAAATCATCCAGGGGTATACACCCCACCCTCTCAGATTTTCATACAATTTTTTTTACAGCATCTATTGACAAATATAACAACCCGTATTTTTCATTTTTGCCAAATTCGCTTTAGTTTTTTTTAATGATTTTTTGAAAATAGTCCATTTTTAGTTGATTTGTAGGTAGCGGCGTGAGATCTAAAGGGCACTTTTCAATAAAAACTAGTTGTATGGTTATTATTTAATATTAAGTTATGAAACTCACAATACTTACTTGAAATTTCACAAGGATTCCAAATATCAAGTCAAAAATAACATTTAGACTCATATAAAACTTGTTTTGCCACTTCAAAGTTGGCAATTCTGAATTTTTTTCCGTGAAGGCTTTTATGTAAATGTTTATAACTTTTTTCTCTCTGGTCCTATGAGGCTGAAAAAGGTCTCATTTGAAAGAGGATGAAATGTATCACAATAGCGTAAGATAAAAGTCATGGTTATTTAATGACACCATTTTATAATTTAAGTACAAATTTTACATTTGATATTTCATTGAAATATTTTACATAGTACCCTATCTTGTGTGGCCAGTGAGGATTTTTTTTTACTTAAGGTATACTTATATTTTTCTGTACTAAAACCTTCAGTTAAAATTAAGCTTACCAGTGTAACAAGGCCTAGCTATCTGTCAAAACTAAAAAAATATAGATTTTAAAGAAGATTTGTCCGTATTTTAAAAATAATAACTTGCTTAGGTATTTATTTGTTGAGTTAGCTTACCTTTTCAGTCTTAAATGTCATTACAGGATATTTATAATATATACAGGTGCTTCTTGATTGATATGAATCTTAATTTTTCTTGGCCAGGCAGCATTAATATTTTGAATACTTTTTGTGAATAGTCTGAAAAGCATTTGGCCCACCTGAGCACTTAATTCAGGTATATCTATGCTGCAAATTATGTTTGTGAAAGGGACCCAGCACTTACTCTCTCTCCCAACATTTCTGTGTTCTGGCAGTGATGGCCAGTGAGGATGCGAAAAATAGAAAAGGAAATATGTAGATGCATTAGCTAGTGGAGGTGAGAGAGAGTGGATAGAATTTGATAATATTTGAAAGTAATACTTGTGAGAGTGTAAAACAATATTGCGTGGGATAATAATGTGTCATGTTTGTCGTAATTGATAATATAAAAGTAATGATGATAGTTGAAGAGTTTTTATTTGTCAGAGAGTGAATGTGATACATCCCACATGCCGGAATATGATATATGCCATCTATCAAGTGTGGCTGGTGACCCTGGATGTTTTTTTTGTACCTTTACAAGTTTCCTCAACATTAATTTTTTAGCAGGAAGTGTGTTGTTTTGTTCCTTCAGGTATTGAAGCAGCTGCAGCTGCATCGTGTCATTGTTGTCGTTATCATCATTTATCGGTACTCCTCCTCTTTGGAGTTCACCCCTTTTGATCTATTGATAATTTGTTTATGAGTAAGGTGCTAAAATCCTGGATCAATGTCACACAATTTACAATATTTTGTTCATCAACATTCTCCCCTTGTGAAACTGATTTTGTTAAGTTAGCCAGACCAGAAGCAGAAACCTCTTCCTCTTCAAATCATGAATCACTTTTTCTATTTTCAACACTTGTCATGAGTGTCTTCCATGATTTTACATATGTGGAAGATTTAATGCAAGCAGTATTGATACCGTATTGATGTCACAGTATTGGTATCGAAAATGTTTTCAACTATTGTGTAGTCTTTCTAAAACACTATAAGACTGGATTTTTGTATGTTTTCATGTTTTCTTCATCGATGCTATTACATCCTGGTCTATGGGATTCTTTGCTAGTCTTATTATTGTTTCCTTGCTAGTCTCATGACCTGCAACTTGGTGTTTGTAATAGAAAAAAACTCTGTTACAGTCTTCAGCAGCCAGTGTAAGGGTGTGGGATGGGGTGTGGATAGTGTTGGATGACTGAGTGGAAAACAATACAATACTGTACATGTCTGTGAGCAGTGTGGGTGGGTGCCAGGTGATGACACACATTCCAGATGAGACACACACTCCGGGTGACACACCATACAATCCGGCCCTGACTAACACCCTTCCTCCTTCACTGGCACACTCCCTCTCCCTCAGACTTAACTTTACATAACATGCATAATTTTAAAACAATATTGTCTATAGTAGTTAATAAAATAGTGTATTAAGATTAGTAGAAGAGAACCATTATTTTATTCAGCTAAAAATTAATTTTGCTTTAAAAATATCTGTTTCTTTACACAGATAATTGGAAGTTTACTAGACTTCACTGTAAATGTGGAAAACTTCATCCAGATGTGATATGTTATATCCAACATGGATATATTTTTATGGAGTCAGAACTAAAATCTCTCCAAATTCTGATGCAAGAAGGGCAAAAGTTTTATGTAGTTGTAACAGAATACAGAATAATCTTTTGAAAGAGGGATAATATAATGACAACTGTGTTCTGTTTTTGCAGTTAACCCGTCTTTTAGATGCAGAAATTGCAAATTGGTGTAAGAAGTAAGTGCACTGCTCTTTTCTTGTAGCAGTCTGATCAAGTGACAAAAGTAATCATGTGTATCAATAATAAAGATGTCTTTTGTCTAACAAAACTCATTCAACTGAAGAACTACAAGTCTGCAAGTCATAGACAACAAATAGAAGATTATGTTTATATTAAAGGCTGTAAATATTAAATTCTTGGATTTCGTTGTCCATGACGTGTCCGTTACTTAACTAAATATCACTATTATATTAACGACTCGGAACACTAGGTTTTTTATAAGTAAAAGCATAAAGTTTTACCTTACAGCCTGAACCGGTTTTCTCCTTTAAAAGGCTGACAGACAACAAGACAGACAGCGCTACCAGCGGCAGCCTCTGAAGAAGCCTTTTAAAGGAGAAAACTGGTTCAGGCTGTAAGGTAAAACTTTATGCTTTTACTTATAAAAAACTAGTGTTCCGAGTAATTAATGTAATAGTGATATTTAGCTGTAAATATTCTCTGTAACAAATATATTTGTTTATTTTTTTAACGAACAAACATAACATACAAGATATTTGTAGTTACCATCAATTTATAAGTGACTTCTTTTTAGAATTTCACTACATTGGATTAAACTTAGAAATATTCAAATGTAATTGGTAATTTTGAATAAAGTTTAAATGTAGTTGGTAATTTGGGATTGTTAACTCACGTCTTTTACACACATTTATTTATGTTTATGTACATATAAATATGACTATGATATGGTAAACACGTGTACTTACCAATTTCAGTTACGTGGGAGCACGTGCTTTTCTTTCTGTTATAATTTCTTCCTAAGGGGCCAGGGTTCATTCTCAGCGAGATTTAGATTCAAAAAGGTGATAGAAATGATAACACTGCTTCTCAATTGAGTGTAATTATTAGTTTTTAATTTCCGGAATAAAATAAACATATATTAAATGGTGCCCAAAATGGCGTCACATATTATTACTAAAAACAAAATGGTGGTTACATTTCTCCAAACTTATTCAATCATAGTTACTGTATATTATTTTGAATCTTGTTACTATTTCTTTTATCATTTTTTATTTCTGGCTGCAGGCTTTTGACGTCATCAGGCTTTGTTCGATGGGACAACGCCTAGTTACAGACGTTGTGGTTTATGCGTCATTGTCTTTTGTTATGACAAAACAGCTTTATGAACCAATCACAATGAATATTTATAGTCCGTCATCATACACCGCCATTACCTCTACCGGGTCTTGTGCGTCCAACGGTGACCTTGGCTTTGTGCTACTCTTACTGAATCTGCGTTGTTCCTTTTTTCAGAGGGACAATGGACCTAACCATTCTGTATTTGACAGTTATACAATAAAACATAAAAATTAACCTCAGATCCCATAATTAAAGTATTGGGCCTTTATGTACTGTTACAAACCCCCTCAATGAAAAGATTTTGTGTCGAGACACAAAAACTTTCATTGACTCATTCATACGGTTCTAAAAGGATCAGCCTAGATATGTCACCACAACCCCCTGTAATGTTACTATATAAAAATTTATCACCACTCACCCTTGGTCCAATGATGCTGATCGCACCCTCTGACCTTACTGGACTTCTCCGGAGAGATCCCTACACCATAAGGCCATGAGGCACTCTATGCTCCTGTTCTGACGCTCCGGCCAGCTCAGGACCGCGGTCACAACACCACAAAACTCTGAAACATTGAATACAAAAATTTAAAATAGTGGTCTAATATACTTCCATATCTACAACTGATATGTTTCCCTTTAGATGCATTGGTTTGTGTCTGGGCATTGGTTTGTTCCAATTTAAAAAGTTTCAACATATACTGATTTTTACTACCACCAAACTCAATCTCTTCCTAGTAAGAGAAAAAAAAAATATATATATATATATTCCTACAAATAACACAATACATAAACAATTCTTTAATATTCCCCCAAAACACCTTCACCTATCTATTACTATCAAATTCAACCTACAACTACTATGGCAGACAAGTTTATTATTCCAATTTTATTACTCAACTTATAATCATTTATATCTTTTGCAACTGATATCATACTATATTTTGCTCAACACCATATTTGTACCTTTATACTTTTAGCATTTAAAATCTACTATCTTTTAACATTTGTTACCGTCGTTACCCCTGTAACGACCTCCTAACCACACACTCTATTACCATCTACATAATAAAAACATAATAAAACATTGTACATTACACATTAACATTGTTACATTGACATTAACTCATGTTTACACAATTTGTACCAAAACTTTATAACATTATTACTATCAATTTCTGTATTAACTTTTAGTTATTTAACATTCATTATCAGATTCTATAAAACAATTTCAAATTTATCATTTACCTTTCAGTTACAATTAGCTTCCTACCATGAATTTTCCTTTTCTTCTAACCTTTTTATCCTTACTAGTTTGGGTGATTCTCTCTTATTCACTATTTTCTATTTCTTATTTTGGCATTTGTCAATCTAACCTTACTCACCTCTTTTTTACTACTAACCGCTTCTAACCATTAACATATTATGACACCAATATCTCTATAATAACCCCCTTCACTAATCCCATTTAAAACCTCTGGCACCGCTCATTTTTTGTACTAGTATGTGTGTTCCCTATCTATGCTCATTCCCTCATTGGTTCCTGGCCCTTTCAGGTAACCCTTTCTGGCACACAACGGTCCCTTCCTGTCCCAACACCTTTCGTGCAGACTCCTTACACCACTACCCTTACTACAAAATATCACCATCAACAAATATAATTACCATTCACATTACTCACCTCTACATATAATCACTAACTACTGTGTCCCTAAAATATCTAACACCTCTTTATATATTATCTGTATCTCAACATCTTATTCATCTAACTCCCAATAACTCTATTTAACTAACTCAAATGCCCTTATTTATCACTATCCCCAAACTCTTTACAACATTTCACCTTAATATACCACTAGAAAATTCATCACTTACCTACTAACAACAATACCTCTCAATATCCAAATCTATTACCTGCTTAATCATTTACTAACCATTAGACTCTGAATCTCATAATATCATTTAAAATCATTATCAAACTTTTCTACAGTACATAGTTTACATAAAAACACATAAAATACACAACAGCAAAAATACACAAATACACTGATATTAATATACAGTCCACATTATCATTAAATCGTTTACCATAAATCAGTCATAAACAGTCCATCCTGAAAAACACTGTCCACATAATTAAATGTTTATAAACACAATAAAATGTTTACCCTCCATCGTCAAATAATTGTCGAATCTTAAAACTATATACATTGTTTAATATTGAATATCTTATCTTATCGTTATACATATACCAGCTATTCAAATTTTATACTTTTCCGTAAACTCATAACTCATGATCGGGTATGGTTCTGTCACCTTTGGTATAATCAGTCATAATTCGGTATTTTGTAAAGTCATCATTGTTATCAACATCATCTCCTACTACCTCAGTTTCAATACAAGGTAAGTACTTGCTATTATTTTCACTTCTCTCTCCACCTAACCTTTCCATAAACTGTTCATAATCTCTACATATCTTAAAAATCTCTACTTCTCCTTTTCTCTCACAATGCCTCTCACTTTTAAAACATCTCTCTCTATCACACCAAGCTACATTCTCTCTCTCAATATATGCAGGGGACACTACAACTTTATTCTCGCACCACCTATCAGGTGCACAAAAAATCCAGGGACAACTATTTGCAGACCTTTTGTCTCCCAAATCTACATCGAAGGCACTCTCGTCCTTCCTAAAAACATGTATATCACCCCCAAATATACCATTAAGGGAAAAATCTAACCCCTGCAATTCCCCTACAATTATACTCTCTCTACACACTCTCTTTAACCCTTCAAAACACACTACCATTCCATTATTATCATATTCTATTCCCCATAAAATTTCATTTCACTACTCCTGTTTACATAATCATTTTCTAATGTCATACTTTTATTTATATTGTTACAATTCTCTCCCCTACTTACCTTGTCATCTTTGTTTATCTCTAACTTGTCTACCTTGTCAATATTACAATTTTGTCTCTGTATTCCATTTTTTAATTCTTCCAATTTCTCCTCTACTTGATCTAATTTTACATTTTGCACGTTATTTTGTTTCTTTAGTTCGTTCTCGAAACTGTCTAACTTTACATTAAATGTACTGTTCATCTGATTAAATTTGTCATTAATTAATGTAAATAAATCCTCCAAGGATATTTTATTTTCAATGATTTTAGGTGTCGAGTTAGCATTTATTCCGTCTAATAAAATTGACTCTGTAGCTGTATTATCCATCTCTATGCTATTATTACTTTCTGCCATTTTGGTAATTTGACTGTTTGAATGACTATTTAGTTCTACTTGTAATTAGTTACACAATTACTACTTACTATGTTTTGTCAACATAACCTCTCGTGTACTAGGTTATGCCCCGTTCTATCACCTTCTTTGTTTCTAAATCTGGCCTATATTTTATATAAAGTGGCTTTATATAATGTCCCTGTTCGGGCGCCATTTGTTAACTCACGTCTTTTACACACATTTATTTATATTTATGTACATATAAATATGACTATCATATGGTAAACATGTGTATTTACCGATTTCAGTTACGTGGGAGCACGTGCTTTTCTTTCTGTTATAATTTCTTCCTAAGGGGCCAGGGTTCATTCTCAGCGAGATTTAGATTCAAAAAGGTGATAGAAATGATAACACTGCTTCTCAATTGAGTGTAATTATTAGTTTTTAATTTCCGGAATAAAATAAACATATATTAAATGGTGCCCAAAATGGCGTCACATATTATTACTAAAAAAAAAAATGGTGGTTACATTTCTCCAAACTTATTCAATCATAGTTACTGTATATTATATTTGAATCTTGTTACTATTTCTTTTATCATTTTTTATTTCTGGCTGCAGCGCTAATCATGTAATTAATTAGATGATAATAGATTTCACAAACCAATGCCCTCTGTATGCAGAAGCATGGCCATGCGTTCGTTCGCTCCCACACTCATTCACTCTCGCTATTACAAATACATTTTATAAATTTTATGGGATTACTTAATGAGCTCATTATTAAGAAAATAAAAGTGATAATGGTTGACTTCTCTGAAAACTGGGTAGTGTCGCTCCCTCACTGGTGTTAGATGTTCTCCAGGAGTATGGCCGGTGTTCGCCTCATAGTTATGGTTTCTAAATCATCTTGCACTGACTCTACATTTAATGTTTTTACTGTGTACTGCTACTTAAGTGTTTTCTGACTTCACTATCACATTTCTTTAATTGTAAATAATAATTTTTGCAACTTTTGTAGAAAAACTGGGTCGACAGTGATACATCGCTGTGGACTCTTTGGTGTACTGCGTTGAACTGAGAAAAAGGCATATGCAAATTTTTGCTTGTGTGTGTGCATTTGACGTCATCAGGCTTTGTTCGATGGGACAACGCCTAGTTACAGACGTTGTGGTTTATGCGTCATTGCCTTTTGTTATGACAAAACAGCTTTATGAACCAATCACAATGAATATTTATAGTCCGTCATCATACACCGCTATTACCTCTACCGGCTCTTGCGCGTCCAACGGTGACCTTGGCTTTGTGCTACTCTTACTGAATCTGCGTTGTTCCTTTTTTCAGAGGGACAATGGACCTAACCATTCTGTATTTGACAGTTATACAATAAAACATAAAAATTAACCTCAGATCCCATAATTAAAGTATTGGGCCTTTATGTACTGTTACAAACCCCCTCAATGAAAGATTTTGTGTCGAGACACAAAAACTTTCATTGACTCATTCATACGGTTATAAAAGGATCAGCCTAGATATGTCACCACAACCCCCTGTAATGTTACTATAAAAATTTATCACCACTCACCCTTGGTCCAATGATGCTGATCGCACCCTCTGACCTTACTGGACTTCTCCGGAGAGATCCCTACACCATAAGGCCATGAGGCACTCTACGCTCCTGTTCTGACGCTCCGGCCAGCTCAGGACCGCGGTCACAACACCACAAAACTCTGAAACATTGAATACAAAAATTTAAAATAGTGGTCTAATATACTTCCATATCTACAACTGATATGTTTCCCTTTAGATGCATTGGTTTGTGTCTGGGCATTGGTTTGTTCCAATTTAAAAAGTTTCAACATAACAACAACAAGACTTCAACATATACTGATTTTTACTACCACCAAACTCAATCTCTTCCTAGTAAGAGAAATATATATATATATATATATATATATATTCCTACAAATAACACAGTACATAAACAATTCTTTAATATTCCCCCAAAACACCTTCACCTATCTATTACTATCAAATTCAACCTACAACTACTATGGCAGACAAGTTTATTATTCCAATTTTATTACTCAACTTATAATCATTTATATCTTTTGCAACTGATATCATACTATATTTTGCTCAACACCATATTTGTACCTTTATACTTTTAGCATTTAAAATCTACTATCTTTTAACATTTGTTACCGTCGTTACCCCTGTAACGACCTCCTAACCACACACTCTATTACCATCTACATAATAAAAACATAATAAAACATTGTACATTACACATTAACATTGTTACATTGACATTAACTCATGTTTACACAATTTGTACCAAAACTGTATAACATTATTACTATCAATTTCTGTATTAACTTTTAGTTATTTAACATTCATTATCAGATTCTATAAAACAATTTCAAATTTATCATTTACCTTTCAGTTACAGTTACCTTCCTACCATGAATTTTCCTTTTCTTCTAACCTTTTTATCCTTACTAGTTTGGGTGATTCTCTCTTATTCACTATTTTCTATTTCTTATTTTGGCATTTGTCAATCTAACCTTACTCACCTCTTTTTTACTACTAACCGCTTCTAACCATTAACATATTATGACACCAATATCTCTATAATAACCCCCTTCACTAATCCCATTTAAAACCTCTGGCACCGCTCATTTTTTGTACTAGTATGTGTGTTCCCTATCTATGCTCATTCCTTCATTGGTTCCTGGCCCTTTCAGGTAACCCTTTCCGGCACACAACGTTCCCTTCCTGTCCCAACACCTTTCGTTGCAGACTCCTTACACCACTACCCTTACTACAAAATATCACCATCAACAAATATAATTACCGTTCACATTACTCACCTCTACATATAATCACTAACTACTGTGTCCCTAAAATATCTAACACCTCTTTATATATTATCTGTATCTCAACATCTTATTCATCTAACTCCCAATAACTCTATTTAACTAACTCCAATGCCCTTATTTATCACTATCCCCAAACTCTTTACAACATTTCACCTTAATATACCACTAGAAAATTCATCACTTACCTACTAACAACAATACCTCTCAATATCCAAATCTATTACCTGCTTAATCATTTACTAACCATTAGACTCTGAATCTCATAATATCATTTAAAATCATTATCAAACTTTTCTACAGTACATAGTTTACATAAAAAATACATAAAATACACAACAGAAAAAATACGCAAATACACTGATATTAATATACAGTCCACATTATCATTAAATCGTTTACCATAAATCAGTCATAAACAGTCCATCCTGAAAAACACTGTCCACATAATTAAATGTTTATAAACACAATAAAATGTTTACCCTCCATCGTCAAATAATAGTCGAATCTTAAAACTATATACATTGTTTAATATTGAATATCTTATCTTATCATTATACATATACCAGCTATTCAAAATTTTATACTTTTCCGTAAACTCATATAACTCATGATCGGGTATGGTTCTGTCACCTTTGGTATAATCAGTCATAATTCGGTATTTTGTAAAGTCATCATTGTTATCAACATCATCTCCTACTACCTCAGTTTCAATACAAGGTAAGTACTTGCTATTATTTTCACTTCTCTCTCCACCTAACCTTTCCATAAACTCTTCATAATCTCTACATATCTTTAAAATCTCTACTTCTCCTTTTCTCTCACAATGCCTCTCACTTTTAAAACATCTCTCTCTATCACACCAAGCTACATTCTCTCTCTCAATATATGCAGGGGACACTACAACTTTATTCTCGCACCACCTATCAGGTGCACAAAAAATCCAGGGACAACTATTTGCAGACCTTTTGTCTCCCAAATCTACATCGAAGGCACTCTCGTCCTTCCTAAAAACATGTATATCACCCCCAAATATACCATTAAGGGAAAAATCTAACCCCTGCAATTCCCCTACAATTATACTCTCTCTACACACTCTCTTTAACCCTTCAAAACACACTACCATTCCATTATTATCATATTCTATTCCCCATAAAATTTCATTTCACTACTCCTGTTTACATAATCATTTTCTAATGTCATACTTTTATTTATATTGTTACAATTCTCTCCCCTACTTACCTTGTCATCTTTGTTTATCTCTAACTTGTCTACCTTGTCAATATTACAATTTTGTCTCTGTATTTCATTTTTTAATTCTTCCAATTGCTCCTCTACTTGATATAATTTTACATTTTGCACGTTATTTTGTTTCTTTAGTTCGTTCTCGAAACTGTCTAACTTTACATTAAATGTACTGTTCATCTGATTAAATTTGTCATTAATTAATGTAAATAAATCCTCCAAGGATATTTTATTTTCAATGATTTTAGGTGTCGAGTTAGCATTTATTCCGTCTAATAAAATTGACTTTTTGCTGTATTATCCATCTCTATGCTATTATTACTTTCTGCCATTTTGGTAATTTGACTGTTTGAATGACTATTTAGTTCTACTTGTAATTAGTTACACAATTACTACTTACTATGTTTTGTCAACATAACCTCTCGTGTACTAGGTTATGCCCCGTTCTATCACCTTCTTTGTTTCTAAATCTGGCCTATATTTTATATAAAATGGCTTTATATAATGTCCCTGTTCGGGCGCCATTTGTTAACTCACGTCTTTTACACACATTTATTTATATTTATGTACATATAAATATGACTATCATATGGTAAACATGTGTACTTACCGATTTCAGTTACGTGGGAGCACGTGCTTTTCTTTCTGTTATAATTTCTTCCTAAGGGGCCAGGGTTCATTCTCAGCGAGATTTAGATTCAAAAAGGTGATAGAAATGATAACACTGCTTCTCAATTGAGTGTAATTATTAGTTTTTAATTTCCGGAATAAAATAAACATATATTAAATGGTGCCCAAAATGGCGTCACATATTGTTACTAAAAACAAATGGTGGTTACATTTCTCCAAACTTATTCAATCATAGTTACTGTATATTATATTTGAATCTTGTTACTATTTCTTTTATCATTTTTTATTTCTGGCTGCAGCGCTAATCATGTAATTAATTAGATGATAATAGATTTCACAAACCAATGCCCTCTGTATGCAGAAGCATGGCCATGCGTTCGTTCGCTCCCACACTCATTCACTCTCGCTATTACAAATACATTTTATAAATTTTATGGGATTACTTAATGAGCTCATTATTAAGAAAATAAAAGTGATAATGGTTGACTTCTCTGAAAACTGGGTAGTGTCGCTCCCTCGCTGGTGTTAGATGTTCTCCAGGAGTATGGCCGGTGTTCGCCTCATAGTTATGGTTTCTAAATCATCTTGCACTGACTCTACATTTAATGTTTTTACTGTGTACTGCTACTTAAGTGTTTTCTGACTCACTATCACATTTCTTTAATTGTAAATAATAATTTTTGCAACTTTTGTAGAAAAACTGGGTCGACAGCGATACATCGCTGTGGACTCTTTGGTGTACTGCGTTGAACTGAGAAAAAGGCATATGCAAATTTTTGCTTGTGTGTGTGCATTTGACGTCATCAGGCTTTGTTCGATGGGACAACGCCTAGTTACAGACGTTGTGGTTTATGCGTCATTGTCTTTTGTTATGACGAAACAGCTTTATGAACCAATCACAATGAATATTTATAGTCCGTCATCATACACCGCCATTACCTCTACCGGCTCTTGCGCGTCCAACGGTGACCTTGGCTTTGTGCTACTCTTACTGAATCTGCGTTGTTCCTTTTTTCAGAGGGACAATGGACCTAACCATTCTGTATTTGACAGTTATACAATAAAACATAAAAATTAACCTCAGATCCCATAACTAAAGCATTGGGCCTTTATGTACTGTTACAGGATAAATCTAAAACATTCTGTCTCTTTTTTCCAAGGAGTAAGTCAAAATAACTTTTGAATGCACCTTAATCAGTAGCATGGAGTCCATGTAACCAACTGTTGTCAGTGCCAACGGTCCTGGAAAAGAAAAAAATAATATTAATCAGGAAATACATAGTTTAGTTATTGAATAATTTAAAATCAGAACAATATTAGTAGGGAAACTTGAAGAAAAGCATAGCATTGGTTTCGAACTCGTGTACCATCTTGTTTTGCCATACCAGGCCAGACATTGTCAATCTTTTACTGTATGTAGTCATTGACCTCGTAGTAGTTGTCACTGTACAAACCGGAGGGGGGGACACATTCATCTATACAATGTAGTCCATCTAATGTGTTGCCACTGTATAAACAGGCAAAACACTCAGTTAGCAGCTACGTGGAGCAGTTACTACCTACATATTTGGGTTTTGTTCATTTAGTTATGTGTGTCTCTGTTTGTCTTTATTATTATTAATTCCACTATTTGTGACCTCATTTATTCTGTGTAAGTATACGAGAGTCAGGGGAGTCAGATTCCGTCTGCCAGCAAAAGATAGAAAATACTCTAAAAAGATATTCTAGCTCTAAAAACAATACGTTGGCTGTAAAAAGGACAGTTGGTACTAGGAAAATTCAATTTACGTTTTAGATTAAGTTTTAGGCCTATCAGAACCGGCAACAGATGTTATGTACTCATGCCAAGTCATTGACGTGAGTCTAAACATTAATCAATTTGAACTCTCATTTTTCTCACACAGTACTCCATACTGTGCAACTGATTCTTTTATTGTCCTAAGGCTTTCACGGCTGGTGTCAGTTGTATAAGATGAGTTTTCCGGGCTGTTTGGCCGTGGTCTATGGTTTAATGACAAACCAAACATTTCAACAGCTCCGATGGCTGCCATCATCAGTGGATTTAAAGAAATCCTGAACATAGCACACAAGCACACAAGTTCACGTCAAGCACACAGTACTGTAGTAAGAAGGCTTACAGTGGTGATGTTACAGTGCTTGATTGCGCCTGTATATATTTTTTGTGTTATATCTAATTGTTTTTCATGTTTGTGTAGAACCATGACGATTTAATGTTTGCTTATTGTATTTCCTGTTTGTATTTTAACATTAATATTTTTGCAGCCTTTACCATAGTACTGTGGGCCTGACGTGAACTACCTACGCTCAGGATTTCTTTAAATTCCACTGATGATGGTAGCCAATGGAGCTGTTGAAACGTTTGTTTGTCATTAAATCATAGAGCACAGCCAAACAGCCCGAAAACTCATCTTATACATCTGATTCTTTTATTTTTAGAGGTTTTCCTTCAGCTGATTCACATGTTTTCATGTAATTAAATTTTACTCACTGTATATTGCTCAGTCCCCAGGTCCTCATATTCCTTTTTTCCTATGCTGGTTATCATTCTTTAGCTCTTTGGCATCCTCCTACGACCCACTGATTGTGTGACTGTTAGTGTATTGCAGAATTCATGTGTTTGCCAATTGTTATTGTTATTTTCAATTTTTTATTTTTATTTTAGGTTTTTGTAATTTGTGTCAGTTTAGTGTTTGAGTCACGATTTATGTGAAAATTTCATTTATATTTATATTTAATGTTAAATGATCATTTTTCTGGACTGTTTTTCACTATTATGTAATTTTATTTTCAAGTTTATTAAACTTGTGTGTAATTTAAGGTTTAATTTTTCTATTAAATATATATGTTTAGTATAATACTTTTAGTAATTATGATAGATGTTACAGGTGCTTGTTTGCGCCTGTATATACTTTTTGTGTTATATCCAATTGTTTTCCATGTTTGTGTAGAACCATGACAATTTAATGTTGGATTATTGTATTTCCTGTTTGAATTTTAACATTTAATTTATATTTACTGTCAACTTTATTAAGGCTTATGTTTAATGATCACTTTTCTGGTTTAATTATAATTTTTCTGGTTTGTCATGTTTTAATGTGGCCAATCTTGTTTGGGCTTGTTTATATGGTTTGTGTTATTCTTAATTATTTTCATGTTTGTGTAGAACCATGATGATTACTCTTGATTTATTGTATTTCCAGTTGTATTAACATTTAATTTATATTTAGTGTCAACTTTATTGAAACTTATGTTTAATGATAATTTTTATCATTAAATTACAATTTTTATGTTTTTTCATGTTTTAATGTGGCCGGTTTTTGTTTTAAAATATTTCTTTTTTTTATTTGAAATTTAAATAAATCCAGTTTTTTAAACCCTGTTTTTAATTGGTAACATTTTCCCCATATCCTTACATTATTTTGTGAACAAAGACTATTAAAATTTTGTAAAACAAAAGGTTGCGATTATATAGTTTGGGCAGTCAGTATGGACAAAATGCAATATACCACTGCAAACTTGAGGTTATGTGTGATGCTGTCCTCACTAGGGTTCTGATGATAGATCTACTACCAACCACAGTTTTCGTGCATTTACTCTTTTCAGGACTCTGTTCTGTAAAATATATAATATATTATATTGTTTCATATAGTGACATATGCACACTGAGGTTTATAAACATCTCACTAGATTTCTATTATGGATCCTGTGTGGAAAAAATCAAAGGAATATAGAAAATATAGAATAATATTTACTTTCAGAACTAGTAAATCAACAGTAACTGCTAATAAAAAATAATGGTGAAATCTGTAAAAAAAGTCCAGTTGCTGTTGGTTCAGTTTGTTACCATTGTGGGTTAGCATGTTCGTCGCGGGTTCGCATGTTCGTCGTTGCCTCCATTAGTCTGGCAGTTATGTTTCCACTGTGCAATAGGGATTGATTGCCACAATATGAACAGACGCAATTCTGTATGCCTTTGGCTATTCAACACCTTTGGCCATTCATCTGTTGTGTACATACGATATTCCTTAGCATGTCTGAATGTGGTGAGATAAGGCTAGCAGAAGTGCAAACTTAAATAGAGAAGAAATGGGTTTAAGTTTGGAACTGTGACTGTTGTGATAGAGTTTTTAGAAACACACATGTCACAGAATTCTACAAACAGCCATGTATCAGACACATAGGCAAAATGTCTGCTACACATCGCTCTAAGAAAGAAGGTTAAAAGTTCCAAACTGTTTACGATAATAAATAAATATATCACTGAAATACTGGCCCATGTCTACACACTTTATGATAATAAATAAATATATCACTGAAATCCTGGCCCATGTCTACACACGACCAGGGGTTTTCATTATTGTGTATTTTACAGCAAAATTCAAAAAAAGAAACTTTTTTTTCTGACACTAGCGTCAATTTTGTTGATGAACAAACCAGATGTTATAAAAAATTCCTGTTTAAAATGTTATTACATCAGTTCAATTAAATTTTATTTTTTGTGCATATAGTATATTAAAACGCTAGTATTTCTGTTTATCACGCTACTGTAATACTTAAAAATATTGAAGGCATTAATTTTACTTTTTTAAGCAAACTATTTATTACCAGTAATTATGAATAATTCCTAAAAGTGTAATTAGATAGTTTTTAATCAGTAGGTTTCCGAAATACAAAAGTTAATATGGTGTAATTAATATTGTGCTTAATATGGTGCATTAGTAAAAGTACATTAATGAAATAGATTTCGTTCATGATCATGGCCAGCAGTGATTCAAAAATTGTTGATCCATGCATATTAGTACCAAGTATGAACAATTACTTGCACATAAAAAAATTACAATCATAAATTTATAAACTTCTCCCATACTGAAATATTGAACATATGATGTTTAGCCTTGTGGTGAATGTCAAGTGCTGTGGAGCAACACAAAATTGCATTAAAAGGTGAAGTGAATGTTTTTTATTAAACTTAGGTACAATGTTAAATATATTAATTAAAATCAGTGGTGGCTCGTGGCTGTGAAGTTAGGTGAAGAGCTAGTAGGAAAATAATTATATTTACACATGATTATCTTAATAATTAAACTCACCTATTTCTTCTATACCAAATCGATCCTTCGGTCCTTTAAGGCGGCAAACTTGTCAGTAATGTCTTCATAGAATGGCTATTTCTTCATTAACTTCAGTAGAAGTTCTTTCTGAATTGCAATATTCCCCAATGAAGAAAGTCTCTTTTCTGAAATTGCATTCGTGAGGTATGTTTTTATACGTTTAAGACAAGAAAAGCTTCTTTCCACAGATGCTGTAGTAAAGGAGATGGACACAATAAGGGAGAACAATTTATAAGCGTCCGTAAAAATGTCCTTATCCTCATGAAGGATTTCGAACATCTTTTCGGTGGAAATCTGTCTGTACTTCTCATCGGCATATAAAATAGACAGTTCGTTTCTTAAGCGATGTGTCTTGGGGAACACAGATCTAAAGAAATGTTGCACGTTTTCAAGGTCACTAGAGGGAAAGCATGTGTGGTATTCTTCAAATTTTGTGGTATTAGCAAGGCAAACAAATTTAATTTTTTCACAATCGCGAAATTTTTCATCCATTTCCATCAAAATGTGGTCCAAAATTTCATAATATAAGGCTCGATAAATCTGAACACATTCATCCTGAGGCAGGGAGCTGTACTCTCGTGTGAGGCGCATATCCGTCATTTTCCTGGTCTTTTCAAAGATAACTAAAAAATACTGTTCGTCCCGCTTGTTTCTTAGCATGTCACAAGTAGTTCTTATTTTGGATATACAGTAGTTAACATACAATGACCTCTTTTGCAAAACATCAAACAAGACATCTGTCAAACAAAATATGTTACTGCCAGAAATAAGAATTCAAAACTGTTCATGTCGTGAAGAAAACCTCTGGCAAGTTGAGTAGAATTATCGTCGGACTGTTCACAGCAAACTGTGGTTTCGAAAACCTCTTTCAACTTTTCCCAGTCGTCCACAATTACACTCAATAATTTTGAGTTGGAGCTCCAGCGGACAGGTGTTACAGTTGGAATGCGTGGTCCCGATGCAGAAGTAATTGCGTAGGTTCTCTTCGCTGAGTGATGGAAAAAGGTAGGAAGTCTAGTAATAGAAGAAAAAAATATACGACACTTTCGTATTTTTTTGCAACTCTGTTGTAAGACTAGATTTAGGCGGTGTACCAAACAGTGCACAAATACTGCAAGAGGAGCTTTCTCCTTAATTTTTTTCTGGAGTCCATTTAAATGGCCAGACATCATGCTTGCACCATCATAACACTGTCCTCCAAATGGTCTCAAGAGTTTGTCCAATAAAGCAAACAAAGTTTCTGATGATCTGTCGGCACTTACATCATAGGAACCTAATAAACGCTCCACTAAAGCTCCATCAGCATTACAGAACACTGAGACACCTGTGTAATATCTGTCATATCATCTACCTGAACAGAAATAAAACCCAGCAGTTTCCAATTCAGTTTTTACAAAATCATTGATGTAGTCTGAAATGCACTCGATTAGTTCATTTTGTATACTTTTTGATTCGCCACTGAACACACTTTTTATCTTAGAATTCTGGTTTTGTATTTCTACAGGACTCCTTGATACCAGCAACGTCAACAGTTCTTTAAAATTCCCACGATTTATTGAGTCTATTGTTTCATCGTGGCCGCAAAATGCTAATTCTTGCTTACTTAAATAGAGTACTGCATCAATCACTAACTGTAGGAAAAGTCTGTTCAAACGTACATTTTCGTTGAATTGCATAGTATACAGTCTAGCATTTTCCTTCAGGGCATCTGAAATTGTGTTTCGATTTCTTTCGAAAGTTTTCAAATTTACCTGGCACTTTATATGCTCTGCCGAATCTGAGTGTTTGTGTAACGATCGTGTTATATTCAACAAAGAAGCAAATCCTTCTCTATTCCAAACGTTGCTTTTATTGCTAAAAAGCAAGCATGCCCAACAAAACAATTTCTGTAGAGTTGGAGAGGAGCACAACCACGGAAATTCCCTAAACCACTACCGTTTGAAACTAAGATTATAGCATTTACCTGAATATTTCACTTCTTTTGTACCACATATTTGTAGAGATTCAGTAGGGCGCCCACAATTTAAAACTTCCTTCTTATCTTCGTCTTTGCAACGTGAAAATGACGTTTCTAATAAAACACACACTATATCATAAACATGATTCATATTTAAAACAGCACAGCACTACAAAACAAGCACGCTCCAAAAGAATTTCACACTGGAAGAAGAAACATATTTCTCTCTTGTAACTTCACCTGTACGATTCTCTACAGCGGGTGACGTCACGGTTGTCATAGCAACCATCGCCCCAGTTATCGAGCTAAGCTCTGCCCCTGAGGTTGAGAAACTTGAAATAAAGCCTACCTCACTTGGTCGGTCGCCGTGATAAGAATCGCACTGCGCTCGGTGCCAGAACATTAAAGAGTCCCGCGCCGTACAAAAATACAGAAATACGTTTCTATTTAAACCAACATACGTGATATGGAAAATAAATTTTTCCTTATAATAATTGTTATATTATAAATAAATAATATTATGTTATTATAGATAATTGGTGAAGTGCCACTTCACCTACTACCCCTGAATAGCTGTCCCTGATTAAAATGTTGCTGTATTACTAAATGGAAACAATCAAATAATTATACAACTACATACACTAGGAACACATGTAACTATATAAATTTTGACATATTTACAATACGCTTACTTACCCTGATTCTGACCAACTTTTTCCGCACTTACCTTATTAACCAAACAGAGATTCCAAATTATTCAAGGTAGCCACCAACATTTGGAAAAGGAAATGTGGAAACCTTTTTACACTTTACCCTTTAAAGAATTTAGTTAAATTAATTCCCTTACTTCAGAAAACTCACAGGTCCGGTTAGGCAAGATTTCAACACAGAAAATAGGTTAGGTTTTGGCGCAATAACTACACTTAACACATGGTTATGGTCATACAGAAATCTGAACTTATTTTCATTGTAGCAATTCAAAAGTTACTAACCATATTTTTTGTTAACAAATTACTCAATATTGAGCACTCATAAAAATTAGTTAAACAATACTATAAATGATTAATTATAATTTTGCAAACCAGTACTTCGCACTCTCTCTCTCTCTCTCTCTCTCTCTCTCTCTCTCTCTCTCTCTCTCTCTCTCTCTCTCTCTCTCTCTCTCTCTCACTCTCTTTAAACCCCCCTAATTTTGAGATCTCATTACTATTTATGAATTTTGCATTTTAAGAAAAGACAAAGTGTTATTAAATTTTGGCCAGTAGATCTAGTTTTTACGAGTACTTAGCTGCTGATGATATCCCAGATGTTACGCCATCATTCGCAGTTCACTTTTTTATTAAACACTCCACCAAACGGTTTAAAACTGTTAGATACTGTTCACTATTACACTTTTCTCATTATTAAAGATTTTTTAACTGTTGTATTATACTTAATACAACCATCATTGGTAGGCCTACCCTTAATTTGTCCACGGACACTTTTAACACAACCGTACGGTATCAAGATGTTCTGTCGACTGCCTCGAATTGGGCCCGCAGTTGTATAGTATCCAAGCCTTCTACGTATCGGCCACGTGGTTCCACCGGACGCCCACTTCGCCCCCGGCCATCACCTATCAAAATTCTGGAAGTCGGAAATGTATTTTAACATTGCAAGCACGTGGCTCTTTCATGATCCCAGCGTGACGTCAGACTAATTAATAAAATTCCTCGCCTTATATGGTTAGGCCTATTCGGCTTGAGATGGCATGCATGCGTCATACACGCTTAGTCACACTACCCAGACTTCTAAATATGTATTTTACCAATGGTTACATACATTGGGAATTATTGAATAACATTAAAAAATGGTTCTGCCCTTTTTGTCCCGTTACAAACAAGACACGCAAAAAACTCAAAACAGGTAAGAAAGGCATTTGTCACAAATGACATCTCGCAAAAAATCTCAAACAGATAAAAATGACAATTGTAACAAATTACATCCCAAAAGCTAAATTAGTCGCAAAGAATGTTATGTTTCTGTATATGCTGAAAAAATGCTTTACTTGCACTCTGTTGACCAACTAGGCACTATGACAACCAAAGTTCACAACAGCGTTTTAAGATCATGTTTGTAGGATTTTCTTCTGTTAAGAAGTGATCTCATTTTTTATTTCTTTTACATTGTGTGTAGAAATACTCTGGGAGCCAACATGATACACCTACTTTGTTGCAGAAGCCATCAAATCCTCTAATTATATGACGTAATAGAAGCCAAGAATATATTCTCTGCCACCTCATGTTAAATTTGAAAAAGTTAATTAATTAATATGTGAAACTCTTTCAAATTTTCACAAGATTTTACTATTAATTTTCAGCATTTCCTATAAGTATTAAAGTAAATAAGTGTGTGAATTCGGACCTTATTATTTTAATCGTATCTATTTGTGTTGTCCAAACCTGATTTGATGCATGAAAAAGGAACTGACTACAACAATGCAATATGGTGGCTTCAAAAGTCTGCTGATAACAGTGCAATTGTTAATTCATATAAATCAAGTACATACGGTGGCTTCAAACATCTGCTGAATAACAGTGCAATTGTTAATTCTTATAAATCAAGTACATACGGTGGCTTCAAACGTCTGCTGAATAACAGTGCAATTGTTAATTCTTATAAATCAAGTACATACGGTGGCTTCAAACGTCTGCTGAATAACAGTGCAATTTTTAATTCTTATAAATCAAGTATATACGGTGGCTTCAAAAGTCTGCTGAATAACAGTGGAATTGTTAATTCATATAAATCAAGTACATACGGTGGCTTCAAAAGTCTGGTGAATAACAGTGCAATTGTTAATTCTTATAAATCAAGTACATACGGTGGCTTCAAAAGTCTGCTGAATAACAGTGCAATTGTTAATTCTTATAAATCAAGTACATATGGTAGCTTCAAAAGTCTGCTGAATAACAGTGCAATTGTTAATTCTTATAAATCAAGTACATACGGTGGCTTCAAAAGTCTGCTGAATAACAGTGCAATTGTTAATTCATATAAATAAAGTACACAGGTTTACTGTATGTTTAGTATATCAATATGGATATTAGTACACATCATTTCCTATAATAGTGCAAGCAGTAGCTATCATCAAGTAGGCCTACTAACCTTTTTTGTATGAATCCTAATAACCCCTAACAGATTAGAGATGGAAAATAAAAGTTTCACAAAAGGCGAAAGGCATACAACACATTTATAAACAATATCCCGACAAAACACCTAACGTCTACATTTTTTACAACAGTTAAAGAAATTTGATGGTTGCATAGAAATCTGAAAAAACTATATGACTTTTGAACATTTCACTTAAGTGTAAAACAGCAAAAAAGTATTGTGAAACTTTACTGACAGGTGAAGAAACAAACAGTATTTCATTAGAGTATTTATTTATTTTTTTAATACATACTAAAGTACTATTTTTTTCTAAACTAAGCTACTCAATTCAGAGGACTTCCTTTTTGAACAGGATATAGTAACTTTTTAATGTTCCTTTAGCTAATAAGTACCGGTAGGCCTAATATGTCTTCATCTGTTAATAAATAGTAAATATTACTTCATTTATCACATTATTTGAGAAGGTTTACTACCATTAATAACTAAATTTACCTTATTTTGTCTGCCTTGTGACTTCTTATAATTTTTACATGACGCGTTTCATAGCTTATGCTCCATCATCAGATATATATTAATATAAAACTATCACTCTTAACGAGGTCATCACATGATATAAAATGTCAAAAATCTTTGCAACAAACAGCATGTGGAAGTAGGGTGCGCACCCGTTCACGTTCAATTTGCCACCTGAGCAGTCGCTAATTTATCTTAGTACCGGCGAGCAGTTTCAAGGCCGTATCGTACAAGTGGTTTGAAGCAAAGTTTAGTTGATCATTCAACATGCAATTGCGACTGCTTGGGTCGGCGTATGCACTATAAATTTTGAATTCCTCCAAGGCATTCATGAACCGATCCTTCTTACATACATGTAACAGAATTAAGTTTGAATTGAAGTCCGTATAGTTGTGATTATGTGAAGTTAGGTGTCGGGCGTAGTTGGATTTAATGCTGTTGATATTACTTGTTTTTGGTATATGTTCTCGAAAACGCTTAAGGAAACTTCTCCCAGTTTGTCCAATGTAAAATCTATTGCAATCATTGCATAGTAGTTTATATATTCCTGTTTTTTTCTTCCGGGGGTATGTGTTTTTTTGGTCTTAGAATGTTTAGTCATTTATTATTGGTTCTGAACGAGATATTAAAACCAATATTGTTCAGCACAGATGACAAAACCTTAGGCATTACGCTTGTGTAATTAGTTGATATAAACATTTTTTGTACGTTATTGTTCGTTCGTGGTTTAAATTTGTTTCTTTCATGCTATTTTAACAGTTTGTCTATGGTCAAACTACTGTACCCATTAGCAACCGCGATGTGTTTTATAGTGTTTAGTTCATCCCGAAAGTCATTATCATCAAGAGGAATTGTTAATAACCTATTAATAAAACTATTATACGCCGCCATTTTTTGCGAATATGGGTGATGAGAGTCCGCGTGTATTGTAATGTTGGTAGCAGTAGGCTTCCTATAAATGTTGAACTTTAGATTATTTACCTGTCGGGTGACAGTTAGATCTAGAAAATTTAATCTATTGTCAACTTCGGTTTCGAGTGTGAATTGGCCATTTATTTTATTTAAATAATTTTTGAACAGCTCGATCTGTCTTTTAGTACCACCAAAAATGTTTACTACCAATAGAAAAATTGTCAGCTTTTTTATGGAATATACAAGGTTTGACCAAAAAGTACAAGACCATTTTGAATATTATTGAATCCAGTCGTGCAATAGCTCGGTAGGCAATCAGATGCAACATTTTGGCTAATGTGTAAGTATTTGTTAACATAGTGGGTTATTTAATGTGAGACTACGTTACCTGTGAGACTACGTTGTGTAGCAAGTGTTGTCTCAACTAAATCTGAAAATTTAATTTTACTTAAAACTTGAACATTTGGTGGCGGAAACTCTTGGAAAGATTAACAATGCTTTCAGAGAGGACTTGGTGAGTGATACACAGTAATATTATAGTACAAACGATTTAAAGGTGGCTGGGAATCTGTTGCAAGTGATCCACGGTCTGGAAGACCTTTAGCCAGCAGAATACCCAAAGAATGTCTGAAGCGTGTTCACTCCAATAAACAAAATTCGAAGATTGACAATAGAAGTGTAGCTGAAGAAAAGTGCAATAATCAGAATATAAGAGATTTTTGTGTTTCGGACATTTTAATAAGAGATTTTGGAATGAAACGTGTTGCAGCAAAATTCGTGCCATGGTTGCTATCTCAAGAACAAAAAAAAATTCACTACTGAAATTGCACAAACTTTGCTCTGTTCTATTAACAATGACCTAGACTTCCTCAAAAAGGTGACATCTGGAGATAAGTTGTTGTGAGTTTATGGCTATAGTCACCTAAACAAAGGACCAATATACTATTACAGCTAAATGAATACTTCTATACATTAGTGAATAATCATACATGTGACAAAATGCCCTGTGTGCGAGGGGACTGAGATACAGTACTGCTGGACAACCGGTGTCTGTAACATTCCAAATGGTCGTTTAATTTTCGGTCATACTCGTACGTACAAAATTTAAACATTGTCTTAACAGAAACTTCCAGTCAGCACAAGACGATTGACTCAAACACTGAGAGATTTCACGGTTTTGACAAAGTGTACTGCAAGTCAGGTAAAAACTAAGAAAACAAAATTTTGTGAGAAAACTTACAGATCAAATCCATGTGATGTAAAATTCTATAACACACAATAAAAATATAATAGCGGAATTAAAAAATGTAATGAACCTACTACAAATAGAGTCAGTACATCAGGAAAGTGTAAGACAAGGCCAGACAAAAAAATCATTGTTTCTTAGATTAGAAGCTTGGGAAAGTAATTTACCCTATTTCAGTGGCGGCTCGTGGTTCTGACAGTTGAAGGTTCAATGTCTGAATGTTTCTACTAAGACAAGAGCAATTATCTCATTCCAAATAACACACGAGGTGGGTCGGTGGGTCGCAACATGAAGACATAACTATTGACAACTTTTAGTAGGCCTAATATTAAATTGTGTTTATGCAATTTGTAAATTATTCTAAAAATATATATAGTTAAAATAAAAAGATAGTTGAATATTTCTGTGTTATATTTAAAATGGAAAGCGGCCTACCGAGTTCCTTAATTTTGCATTTATCTTTAACAGAGAGAGAAGAAAAATTTGTTTTTAAAATAGATTGAACATTATTCATTTTACCAAATCAATGAACTGAAAACAAAAATAAGGAATACCTGAACACTTAAAACACAAAAATACCAGCAAACACTTTGAAGGTTATACACACTTCGATCAGCTTAACTTTAATATAATTATTTAATGGCTACATTAAACACTTTATTTTATGAATACAATTACTTCACTATTTTATTTGATTTTAGGACTTTACTGCACACATTTGTATTGTATTCAAATTAAATAGAGAAAGATGACAGAAAACTGAAGGTAAACGGACAAATCATGTGGTAAAAATCATAATAATGGTGAATGGCGGTATTATGAAAATGTTAATATTCCCGGTCAGTATGGTTCGGCCCTCGTTGAAACTATTCGTCTCTGTCGCTAACTCTCGGGATTAGCGACAGTTGAATGTAATTTTGCGTAAGTTATTGTATACTGGTTTCCCCCTCCAAAGCTGTCTACTCAGTCTAGAAGGTGCTGAGATGTACTCTTTGAACCTCAAGCAGTAGTAGCGAGTAACTCGCCTATACGCGAATCAATTACTATTCAGTCAACAAGATTAATCTCGCAAATTTTGTCATTTAAATATGAAACCATTGTCTCAACAAATCCGTAAAATTATTTAGAGGGTTCACTGAAACATTGAACCTTAAGGAAGAGCTGCCACTGCCCTATTTAAAAATAGTTGTGTATAAGAGAACCATTTATGTAAATTTCTGTGGGGTTTCTCGTAAAATAAGGGAATTATTATCATAAATCTCAGCGGGGAGAGTTTTGTCCTCAGATATGCTTTATAGCCCCACGCAGAACAACTTAGTAAAGTACTCTCTACCAGCACGTAAAATTTGTGTTTCGTGCTGAGACTTGGTTCATAAGACTTGGTGCTGAGACAAGGTAGATAAAACTTGGTTCCCTCGCTTCTTTAAATCATTGTTTGTTTGTCTGAAGCTCTGTTTAATATACTGTTACTACGGTCTACTTGATCGTCGTATGGTACAGTGGAAAACAAAATACAAGACACCAATTAAATCACTAATCACCAGGTTTAATTTTCACAGTTAAACAGTTCGTAATTAACAACACAGTCTCTTACAACAAATCAAATAAAAATTGTTCACACGCAATAAAATGTCAACTATTATTAAAACACAACTCTATTACAATATACCGCCCGATTATAAAACACAACACTAATAACCACTTGAACGCACACAATAATATCGCCCGATAATAACTGAAAAACTAAGCAGCAGGTATGTGTTATTTATAGTCTACAGTGTTCCATACAATGCGTCCTTAACAAGGCATCGAAAATTCTAGAGGACACTTCAACGCGACCTTCGCAGAAACACGCACAGTTGTGCTAATTGAGATGCTTCCAGAACGACACCATCGAACGCACGAGACGTGCCGCATTACGAAATACTGCCTCACATGTCAAGTGTCACGTATGTATTACAGCCGCGGGACCGTTCTCCAATGTACTATAACGTTCCGTAATGACATAACACTTTTTCTCCATTACATAGCAATATTCTCTCTCTCTTCTCTACAATCTCTCCTCATATGGACCACTCACTCCCTATCTCTTTCTCCTCTCTCCTCGCCCCCTCTCTCTTTCAGTAAAAAGTCTGTGTGTAAATGAAAATGAGTGGGATGCAGAGAGAGCCCTCCTTCCCCCCCAATGAGGACGTTGTGAGAGAAGCAAGGATTTCTTTTAAGATAACGTCTTGTGTAATTAAAAATAATTTTTTCCTGACTGGATTCAGAATTATTTCACTTAAATAATAAAAGCACATTATTGTGCTACTTTTGTTGTCCGAGTCTGCTTATTGTTATTGCACGTAAATTACAGGAGCATGATTGTGTGATTAATCCGTTTTAGCAGTGAGTGTTAGGTACAGGGAAACTAGATAAAAGAGATAAGAGAGAAAGGAACTGGCCCCTTTCACGAGGCTTATCGGTTATATTAATTGTAATCTCCAGTTGAAAAGATTTCTGAGCCTAAAATTTTGAACATTATATAAAGTTATTTATTCTTGGATAGGTCTTCCAAAACGGCTGTTTAATTTACGATGCCATGCTTCTACTCCACTATTTGTCCTATGACGTCAGCGGTAGCAGTTCCATAGTTCCTGCGGCACTAATAGATTTTCTAGTCACTGTTCCACGAAGTAATTAAAGAATGCATCGAGTTTCTCTTCTCATGGAGCTTGGCCATCAATATACTGCCACCCATCTTCTACGTCTTCAGGCCGAAAGAAATCAACTGCAATACACATTCGGACATTCAGTCTAACTTCACTTTCTTTGAACGATATTGTCATACCGATATCCTGTACTTTCCTCCAGAGACACTGTGTGAAGAAAAAATAACACCCACTAACGTTGACTAAAGGAAATATCTCCTATAATGCTGACATAGCCGGAGACTCAAAATCTACATGTAGGCTTACAGTTCCAAGCTTCCACTCAGTTACTTCTCCTAGGAGCTGTTGAAGCACACGTAAATAAGTTTTTCTTTCATATCGGGAAGAGGAGCAAATACGATTGGCTCAGCGTTCGTTTCATCTTCTGTGCGTACTAAGTCAACGTGGTGTATATTTGTGCAAAGTGACTGCTGCTGCAGCTTATAAGTAACGCCTATGAAAGACAACTTGTAATCTTGCAACCTGTCTTTCTGTCTCCACTAAAAACCAGCAGCTTACCTTGCACACCGAGAAAACTGCTCTTGTCGAAAATTTTGAGAAGTTCTTCTTGAAGGACGTACTCGGAACGCGTCGGCTGTTCTTGCGCTCTCCGTGTTCGGGTTTTATCTTGGCATAACAGTGACTTCAAATTACAAAATGGGGACCTTATATGACGAATTCACAAGGTCTGTTTAATAAAGTTCTTCGTTAAATACCTGAAGTATAGTCGTGCTGCGGTCCTCCCAGGCTTGTTTCTTTGCTCGATACACTGCCTTCTATACATCCAGGGTTGCTTCGTTCGAAATACACTCGTGGTCAGTCACTGTCATCTCTATATTGTTCTGGGAAACTTCCTTGATACCGCTTTCTCTTGTACCCATACTTGTAGTTATACCCATATTACTGAACCTCCTTGACGCTCTCGTAACTTCCTATACGAATAGCCACTGTATAACACACAAGGTTTTATATAATATAATAGTGGAAAATAATCCTGTTTATATGTGTGTTCGCCAGTGTTACTGGCAAACTTGTGCTTTTGTCATCATATTTATTTAAAGTCTCATGTATTGACCGCATCCCTTCGTGACTTCATAAATAGTATGTATTTAATCGTACGTTACTGCATTCACATTGTGCTTTTTGCTAGTTATTTGAGTGTCTCTGAAATAAATACTCCCCGGCTGTATTTACCCATTGTAAAAATACTCCAGTTGGACAGTTTTACCGCTATGATTGCCACGATTAGAACGACAAAGCATGCGTGTGCACTGCGAGCGATGTACCAGAGTGCGTGCTGGAGTCAATGCAAGCCGCGCGCGGTCGCACTGACCCCCAAACACGCAGACTGTATCATAGGACATGTGTCGACTCAAGCGGTGCGGTGTGAGTCTGTACGCGGGGGCGTCACACGCTGTGCGTGCGAGAATGCGTGCTGGAGTCAATGCAAGGCGCGCACTTGCACTGGCACCCAACACGCAAACCGCGCGCAAGCATGTATCCGCCAAACGGGTGTGTGTGAGTGTGATACCTGTGTCCTAATCGTGACAATAATAATAATAATAATAATAAAAATCCCATTACCTGGAGCTTTTCATAATGGGTAAACGGACCACGAGAGAATTTGTTTGCATAGAAATTGACTGTAAACGTTGCCGGTTTAAATTAAACTAAATAATTAAATGACGTGTATTAGATTTGATCAATTGTCTGGAAACAAAAAATGTATTGTTGCTAACAATTACAATAATGAAAATTGTAATAGTTTTTTCTAAGCTGTTTACAAGTTGTAAATAAAGTGAAGCAATATAATAATTTAGTATTTAAACTAAAACAAAAAAGTAAGATTTATAACAGGCTTAACTATAATTTTTTTGGCTCCTCATTGTCAAGGAAAATAAATATTAAAAACTAAAATACTATAACCGAGTGTCTAAATTAGATATCGTATAACTGTTAATAAAAACATAATCTAACCTTTCCAATCCGCCTTGTGACTTGTTGATTTACAATTAATTATAATGCGTTTCAAAACATACGCTTAACCATGAAACATTTAAAATATCCCTTGAGCGAGGTCGTCGCTACTTAAAAACCAATATCGGATATGCACTATACATGTTAGTTGGTACTCTACGCACCTACTCACGTTTGTTCGACAAAAACACCACAATTTTTAACATGTGGAAGCAGGGGTGCCCATCCCCCCAAAGCCCAATGCGCAAATCCCCCACAAAAGTCTCAGCACTCCCCCCAATTGAAAAATCCCCCCCACTAATAATGACCCATGGGGTGCAAGCCGTTCCGGTGTGTCTGGGGAGTATAAAATACCCCCCAGTAGAAGGGGAAAATTTGAAAATTAAGACTTCAAAACTCGAGTTTTAGGTATATTTTAGACCTAGATCTCGGGGTTTTTCAATAAGTCTATACAAATTATTTTAGTTGAAAAAGTCATGAAAAACAAAACAAGATCCTACACTACAGTTACGATAATTGTTACACTTGTTACGATAAAATTTACTACTAGTTGTACTGGTAGAGACATTTATGCCGCCAGTTCGTTAAAACAATCATGAAGATATGCAATTGCTTTCGTTTTTCACTGATAACTTAGTTTGTTGCACAAACACGGTAAAAATTTCTATCAATGTTGGATTTAAAATGTTATTTTTGAAAAAATCCTTAAGTTACACCCGAAAAATCTCCCCCCCCCAATTCTCAATGCGCAACTTGCGCTATGATCCCCCCTGTGGCACCCCTGTGTGGAAGACATAGTTAAATACTGAAGAGAGCACCACCGTCTAAGTGCTCAAAGGCCTTTCAACATTACGTAATATCTTATCTAAAGTCCAACTGAACTAACAAAAAAAAGCTTTCCGAGAGCAATCAATATTTCTTATTTTAAATCTCGGTAAACATTTCTTCTTGACTTCGTATTTTACATGATTTTACCTTCGTGTCTTTTTTCGCTTGTTTTTCTTATCACGTACATGTAGAACAACTCATTAAGTAACTAATGAAAGTCCTGAATGTTATTATTTTCAAGACTTGTTCTAGAAATAAGAATAAAGAATAATTTCAAGTTTCTTAAAAAAATTTTAGGACTTGCCGACCATGGCATATTTTTCATGTAAGAGTCAGCCAGTTTTGGAAATAAAAAAGGAAGAAAGGATAAGTTTGTTAAAAGTTTTTTTTTAATACTTCAAAGAAAGCCTTATGGTTTTTTCGTTATTTTTTATTTTTTATTATTATTATTTTTTAATTTTTTTGGTTATTTCGTAACGCGTTCAAACATTTCTGTAAGTTAAGTTTAAATGTGTCGCATCGGCGACGCTATAACTTGTAATGATAAAATATATTAAGAGTGACAAGCAGTTTTAATGATCTGTACTTCAGCTATATATAAGTGTACAATGTTTAATAACTTAAGGCAAGCTTATACAACATAGTTAGTACTCTGGGATAATAGTCACCAATACGTCGCTCGAGTAATCATAGTTGAGAATCAGATTTCCGGCGATCTGCAAGAGTTAGAGAGACTCTCAAAGCGACGCGGATGGCGAGTTGGGATCTGTCGGCTAAGACCAAACCTGTGCTCTAGAAATGTTGCTTCTCTGTTAATCTCAGCTTGTATCACAAGTTCTCTTGTTAAATACCAGATACGCCATAATAATATTTCCGCCTCTCTAACTGTTTACCGTTACGTTTTTCAACCAAGAATACTATAATTGGTCCTACTGCTGTCGCTCGCCGTTCTTCCGATATCGCTGCACCTACTTCAACTATTCGACTATCCACTGTATTGTGAGAGCGAATTCTCAGGATACCGATGCTCTGTACCGGCTATGTTCGGAATCCTGCAAGATCGTTCTCAGTGAAAATTAAACATTTCTTTGGTGATGAAGAAACTTACATTGCCTTCTAACTTTGTGGAACTCCGTTGTGTTGTTATTTTATAAATGTCTTTAGATCTTATTAGTTATAGTGTTTCTAAACGTAAAGTTGACCTAACTTATTTTATGATACTAACTAATGTGTTGGTATGTCACACTATATTATGTTCAGTACTAGGGGAGGTGGTGGTATTATGAAACGGGGTTGTAATATGAAACAGCACAGTATTTGTCCAGGAAGTGCAGGCCTCTATCGGCAATTGTTGTAATTATAACATTTAGTTTCCGTATTGGTCTCCAGAGGCTGCTGACTTCAGTACGGTGTTGTTTGGAGTCTTAAATACATGTTTTGTTTTCTAACATTTAAAACTTTTCAGAAGGTAAGATTCTCTATTTTTTCGTACCTATATTAATAAATGAAGTATACTATTATTAGAGTATCAGATAGTAATATGATTTAGCTTCAAAATACCATGGATAGTTATTTGAAATAATATTTTATACACTATGATTAACAGGTTAGATTGGAAAATGGCGTAGGGTGGTAATATGAAACAGACTGTTCCATAATACAACCCTTCTTTTTTTAGGTGTCCCTATGCCAAGAAGCAAGTTAGGACCAGAAAAAAAGGGGCTAAGGCAGAAATGGCGACCAGCAGATATGTTAAATGCAATATCAGCAGTACGGGAGAAAACTAAAACTTTAAACGAAGCAGCACGTTGTTTCAATGTACCCAAAGCTACACTTTCTAGAAAGGTGGCTAAAAGAGATGTTGATCCACAGATTTTGGTTAATGAAAAATTAGGAAGAAAGCCTATTCTTCCCCTACAAATTGAGAAGGAACTGGTGGAGTATTGTTTATTGATGGAAAGGAAGTTTTATGGGCTTACTCGAAATGACATCAGGCGAATGGCTTATCAGCTGGCAGCTAGAAATGGGATCAGCAACAACTTTAATGACGACATGGCTGGGAGGGCCTGGTTTGACCATTTTATGAATCGACACAAACATCTGTTGTCAATTAGAAAACCTGAAGGGACCATCACTTGCCAGAGCCATTGGCTTTAACAAGGAGAGTGTCATGAACTTTTTCGACATTCTGGAAACGGAATACGCGAAGCATCGTTATCCTCCAGATCGAATTTTTAATGTGGACGAATCTGGTCTCAGTGTAGTGCAGACGAAACTTCCGCATGTGATTGGAATGAAAGGTAAAAAGCAGATAGGATCTCTTACTGCACCAGAGAGGGGAAGTCTTGTAACGATCATCGCATGAGTGCAGGAGGAAATTTCGTCCCTCCAATGATGATTTTTCCACGCACGAACTGGACAGACCGATTGATGAAGGGGGCACCACCAGGAGCTATAGGGAAATGTCATCCATCAGGCTGGGTGCAGTCCTACCTTTTCACCGAATGGTTTTCCCATTTCATTGAACATACAAAGCCTACATCTGAATCTCCAGTTTTACTTATACTGGATGAACACTTTTCCCATACAAGGAACCTTGATGTTATCTTAAAGGCAAAAGACAACCATGTAACGATCCTGTGCTTGCCGCCTCACACAACTCATAGACTTCAGCCTTTGGACCGAACATTCATGGGTCCCCTAAAGACTTATTATAGCGAAGAGGTTAGGCAGGCACTGAGAACAGGCGGGATGGACACATATGACATTGCTGAGAAGTTTGCAAATGCATATCTCAAGGTTCAAACTGGGATAATAGCAGTCAGTGGTTTTAAGTGTACCGGGATATATCCACTAAACAGGAACGTCTTCTCCGAGACTGACTTCATTGCGGCTCAACATGAAGCAGAAAATGTGGCTGACAACAGTGAACTTCACGAAGCCGGCGACGAGGATGGTGATGATGATCTGCATCCTTCTGGATCAGAAAGCAGTGCTGTCTTGAGGAACGGCAACGAGAGAACACTAGAGGAAGCTGGAGGCTCCTCATCGACACCTATAAGCCACGTCACTCCACAAGACATCTCTCCAATTCTAAGCGCAAAGGAGAAGATAACATCAAACAGAGGTCGGAAAGCACTTTCTGCCACTATTATAACTAGTTCTCCATATAAGGACGCTTTAAAATCGTCACTTGATAAAAAAGCAACTAAACTGAACTCAAAGAAGAAGGGACCTCCAGCTCACAAAGCAGCTGTCAGATATAAAAACCAAATGAGTCAACCCGGAACTAGCAAAGGAACATCCCAGAATAAGAAAAATGGAAGACGAAGTCTATTTTGCAAGAGAAGGAGAAATGAAGATGGAACTTCTAGCGATGAGGATGAGACGGGAGGGTGTCTGTCTTCTGGAAGCTCAAACATATCAGAACCTATTGGGCAGGAAGTTCCAGCGGAAGATGATGCAGATTGTCTATTTTGTGGCGATACATTCAAGAAATCAAAATCTGCAGAACTTTGGCTTCAATGTGTGATATGCCAGAAATGGGCTCATATGTTGTGCAGTGCGTGTTAAAATGATGTTTTTATTTGCGACTTCTGTTCGTAAAGAACTTTGTCCAATTTGTCTTAGTTTTTTTCCTATGTTGAAAAAGTTTTATTAGCATCTAAAAGTATAATTTGTTTTTGTTTTACGTTTAAGAGAATAAAATAGGGCATTACTGTAATATTAAAAGTAATAAAGTATTCACAATATTAAAATAAAACATTTTGAATTTATTCATATACTTGTTTCATGTTACCACCCTCCTCTTCAAAACCCATATTTTGCTGTCTGTTTAAAAAATAATAATTGACTATGGAACAGTTTAATTTTTGTCCATAGCTACTCATAATACATTACAAGGAACGTATTTGTTAATTGTAGGGATGATTAATGATTAAATAGCTACATGCAAAATCGAGTATTTTGCCCAAAACAAAAAACCGGTCCATATTACCACCACCTGTTCTAATAATATTATAACCTATTTTCTTCTTACCACTATCATCTATGCAGTAGTGATATTGAAACAAGTCATCAACCAGTTCTCTAATATCTCATATTGTGATAAGTAAATTTCTTTGTAGTTGGGGAGAGGATGGGGATAAGGCGGTGTGTGTGTGTGTGTGTGTGTGTGTGTGTGTGTGTGTGTGTGTGTGTGTGTGTGTGTGTGTGTGTGTGTGTGTGTGTGTGTGTGTGTGTGTGTGTGTGTGTGTGTGTGTGTGTGTGTCGAAATAGGATTACCTCAATGACAAATATACCATTCAAGATTGACAAAATATCCGAGTACCAGAACATTTTATAGGCTACTCCAATATTGAAGTTAAATTACTATTCAGATCGTGACAGTTGACAGTGAAATAGCTGTCATGTAAACTGCCTGCAGCCTAATAACTTTTGTAAAAGTAGATAAACTCAAAACTATTTATTACTTAAAATAAATTGAAACATAAAAATATTTTTTTTTCTTTTCCTTCTTCTTCAGACCATTTTTACTTTGGTTTTCTAAACTTCCGCCGTCTTTTCGGCTTGTAAACCAAAATTTCTTTTAGTATCCTGTTCCTATGCACCCTTTTATCATGGTCTGTTCAATCATGTCTGTATTCCTTTCTCCGTGCGTTTAGGTTGTATATTCCAGGAATGTTCCTTATTTCATCATTTTTTAGCCGGCCCCTCCATGATACTCCTAGTACTTATCTTAAAAATCTCATTTTATTAGCCTGCAATTTCAAAGCCATTCCACGGCTTTGGGTCTTTGCATCCTACGTCCATGGCTCGCTGCCATAAAGGCCACATGGCATTGATATCACTTTATACAATCTCAAAAAAGTAAGTCTTCTGACATTTTCATTCAGTGCTCTTCTTATCGTTTCACCCCGTGTCATTAATGAAACACAAAAATTTAAGAGAAATTTAAATAGATGAAGGACTCCAAATGAAAACTTGGTTTGCTGTGACTGGGTCCTCCCTATTCTTCTTTACTTTCTGATTATCAACAGTATAGTTTCCTTTCGTTAATCATGACTTCACATACTGCTTAGAATCTAATCTATTGACCATTAGTGCTATACGCTTGATGGTCATTAGGTCAGATATGTTATCATTGTTAAGCATATTCGTTCATCAGACTGAATGCCCTCTCAACTTCAACGGAACTGACAGCTATAGATTTCATTATTTTTCTCGACCTTCCTAATTTAATTTGTTATCTTTTTCATCAATGCAACCCTTAAAATCATTTACGCTAATACTGTATTTAATCCGTTGACTCAAATCCTCCAGTCTCTGTTCTTCTTTCATCCATTTTGATTTCTGAAGACTGGGGTGAACCAAAGCTCACTAGATCAGCGGTTCCCAAACTCTGGAGCGCCCCCCCCCCAAGGGGGGCGCGGAGCTCGTTCAACAAGCAAAATTTAAAATTTAAAACAAATTTATATTTCACATAATTAAGTCGTCGACATGACATAAGTAAAATTAGGAATGATGAATAACTCATTTTATTAATGAAATAGCATGAGTGTTGTGGTCTTATAATTTTGATGCACTATTTGTCACGTCGTAGGTTAGCGTTTACGACGAGGATATTTGTTTCGGGGGGGGGGGTTGAAAATTTATAAACAAGATGCACAATTTTGGTTTTCCTCATTCTTTTCTTTACAAGGAGGGCTTTTTCCTGGAGAAACGACAATACGCAACTTATAAGGAGCCAATATGTAAGAACAGGTAAAAATTAACTTTGCTTCATAGAACTTTACTCATGTACGTTCCACCTATAATGCTGCGAAGGCATACTGCACGTGTAAGAATTATGAGTTAAAATCATGTTAAGCACAGGCTTATTAATTTGCATATGCTTATTGAATAATTTAAATTACTTAATCAGTAGACGCCGACTTTATTGAAATATTAATACAATAGTATAGTTAAAATAATCAGACATAAAGCAGTTGCGCACTTTGTAGTGGGGATAAGGCGGGAAGAATGTTATACACGTGAGTAGAAAAAAGGCCTTTTGAAAATATTAGCCTTCTCCTATAATGACGAGTCTACGTATGGAGTTTTTGATTTCGATTTCTATTTCGATACTACTAAACAGTACAGTACATATGGACGTTTTGTAAGACGAAACAAGCAATAGATACAACAGAGTTACCATACAAAGATTGCACCGAGTTAGAAAATGTTTAACATTTAATAGGCCTACTGCAATTATTTTGTTAACAGTGATTTGGTATGTTGTGTCTATTGCAGTCTTTCTCCAGATCTTCTAGTCGAGCCTAGACATTAACAAACATTGTATATTTTGACGTAGCCTACATAATAGTTTGTAAATTTGTGATGTTATTCAATTTGTTTCTTGGATAATAGTTTGTGTACATGTTACGATTCAGGAACAAACGTAGTAATATCGGTAGAAATCTTCGGTAACCTCTGACGAAGGTGACGAAAACTAGATCAAGCTACAAGGTGAAAGTTTAACATTTTTACCAATAAAAAAATTAATGTTCCGAGTCAGTAGTTATATATTTAACTTATAATCAGTTAATCAACGGACACGTCATGGACAACAAAATCCAGGAATATAGTCAACATTACCCTGGCAACTTAATTTGTTTGAATAAGTAACATCAATAATAGGCCCTAATGTGAAATGACTGTGTGCGTTTTAAAAAAACAACAAATGTAAATTGTCCATAAAGAACAGGAGAGACAATATTAATGGAAAAATTATACCAAAACTGTTTAAGTAATATAGCATTTAATTACTTACAACCAATTACAAATATTAAGCTCAATTCTTCCATCCCACTAATGTTTCCTTCGCTGTTATTATATACTGTTTCCATTCTTAATCCTGATGTAAACAAACCCACGTGGCTCATCTGAAACGCTATTGGTCAGGGGCGTTGACATTCTTCACACAGTAATCTTTTAATGAAGAAATTTATGTTAGTGGTTGAAATCACAATCAGAATGATCACTGTTGCACACCACTATATAAAAATTATTCCGATTAGCGCTTTCAAGCTTCACAGCCCATCGTCATTTATAGCTTGTTGTGTGTGAGCAGGGTGGGGGAGAGGGGTGAAGGGGTTGTTTTTACATATTTCCTGTCTATTTCGATCTGACGATGGGCTGTGAAGCTTGAAAGCGCTAATCGGAATAATTTTTATATAGTGGTGTGTAACAGTGATCATTCTGATAGTAATCTTTTACGCGCATGTGCAGAGTGTCTGTATAGTCAATAGTCATGTTAGAGTTGTCATTACTGCGACAAGTGGTTTTGATTACGTGTAGGCCTAATCATCTTTATAAATACACAGTAGAACTTTATCGCTGCTACCAAAATGAACATAAATTTAAAAAGTTTGTAGTAAATGATATTGACGAAAAATCGAGGCACGCCGTCTTAAAACTTCCTCCTTATCACTGTGTTCTGAATCCCATTGAATAAGTATGAAACCAGTTGAAAGGATACGTTCCCCGTCACAACACAACATATAAGCTGCATGATGTAAAACAACTGATAGAGAAGACGGTAAATGAAATAACGACGGACAATTGGAGTCGTTGTGTCGAGCATGTGTTCAAGGAAGAAGACAAAGGAACTGGGCCAAATTACAGACACCGTCGTGGACAATCTTATCATTCACACTGCTGACTCAAGTTCCGACACAGGCATGAAAGGCATTGAATTACTCTCTGACGGTAGTTGATAACATACAGCACACTGGCAATTATCACAGCTTCTACTTTTGCTTTAAGTATAGGTCTACTTTATTTTTGTCTTGCGATATTCAAACAGTGCCATTCGTATTCACCCCGTCTTATAAAATATGTCACTGTCGCTCTGACACAGTCACACAAATATTACTTTGGTCAGGACAAATTATGACAATTTACGTGTGTTTATACAGTATCAACATTATATGTACCCTGTCTGTACTGCTTATGTTAGAGTGACACGCTCTGATTCAAGCAGTAAATAGTGTTTCAGATGTGCCACGCCTGTTTGTTTACATCAGGGTTAAGCTAAGAACGGAAAGAGTATAACTCAAATCGTCTTCACTGCTGCTATCCCGTTATTTATTAATTTTGAAACGAACTGTCACATTATACACTCTTTGGTCTGATCTCACGTAATCTTTTCAATTTTCATGACATGGTCACATCTTGATGTGCAATCTATGAAAGAAATACACTCAAATTCCTTTTTTGCTAAGTTTCTAACACTGTCTATGGAAAATGGACGTTTTTAGTACGCTTCTTCACGATTGCCTAAATCAGTTCTAGGATTAAGATCAGGAAGTCAGGATGACAGAGTGGAAGTCGTAAAATGTAATGTCCATGGTTTGCCAAAACAGTGGTTATTATAAGAGTTCTGTAGCTATGTTGGTTTACTTTGTTTAATTAGTGAATAGAACTCAGGTTAAGATAAATTGACTAAAGAAATCCTATTATTCACTAACCAGTTAATCGTGTTTGTATTTTTTTTAATGATGTTGCAGGTGGATTTATTTATTCATTGAAAATTTCAGCCACATTTGTCGATGTGCCAAAAGCAATAGGAAACTTTTAATAGAATAACACAATAGAAAGTTAAGAGAAAATTACGGCAATTCAGAGAAGAACAGTGTCTATCCACTTTTTTTTTTAACTGACGTTGAATTCAGTTTCTTTGTGTAAACTATAGGCCACCGTTCTTCTCTGAATTGCCGTAATTTTCTTACATATTTTCTCTTAACTTTCTAATGAGTTATTCTATTAAAAGTTTCCTATTGCTTTTGGCACGTTTCCATCGAAATCTCATTTGACGAATAATGTGGCTCAGACTAGATGCACTACCATTGTAATTAATTTATCTCTTAAAATTGTTTAAGTTACTTTGAATGTTGGTGTTTCCCCTTCTATGAATTGATATTCGTAAATAATTAATCGAATAGTACACTTGTCAAAATCGTTTAATCAGTTTTTATTTCCTTTGTTGAGCATTTTTTATGGGAAGCACTGAAAGATTTTATGTCAGCCGTACACGCGGATGCTTCTTTAATAATTCTAAAAACACTACTTAGAGACACACCGCACGCCTGAGCTACCCTTTCCCTGCAAGTTTCTTTCTGATATTCCCTTATCTTCCGTTTAATAAACTTGTACACGTTATACATTATTTTCTGACTCTAACTATGGATGACTTTCCGTTGTACTGAAATTGACAGGCCACTCAGATTGATCTAGTTCACTCTCCAAAACCGGAAAATATAGCAAAAAACTAAACGTTCGCTTTTGATGAAAACTAGTGTTTTTTAAAAAATACGAACACAATTGCATATCATGCGCCGTTGGCAAAAGAACAATTTATTCACGTCTGGTAAACTTACCTATGCTGAATTTTAGTTTATCATTTAGTAGGCCTAATAGTAAAAAGTTTACTTTGTAAGAATATAGTAATTAACATATAAAGAAAATACTTTGTTTATTATGTTCTTACTGTTTGAACATACGTTGATTACAAAATATTTTCCAGATTTTCGGGGGGGGGGGGGGTTCTACCCCCCCCCCCCGGTTGCGCCACTGGGTGGGGGTTCCTCGTTCCACGTTGAATGCTTTACTTTAGTTGTGTAATCGAGAGGGAACTTAGGTAAAGGCGGGAAGAACCTGTGTATTGTTGACAAATATCTGTCGTATGATAAGATAAGTAATAAATAACAGCAGCGATATGTGAACAACACAAAATTGTTCTAATACGCGTCAGCGTAGTGAGGTTATGTGTTGTGAAAGAAAGTTCAGACTTTGATGTGAACCAGTCTTTTTAATTCGTTTAAAAATAGTAGTGTCTTTCAATTATTATGAAGCGTATGAACTCAGACATGGAACGTTCGGTCTCCCAAGAGTCAACCACAGGTCCAGAACCTACGGGCGCATCTACGTCACGGACTGCTAAAGTAAGAAATTATGATGACAATTACCTGTCGTTAGGTTTCACAAGCACTATTGTTAACGGTGATGAACGCCCTCAGTGCGTTATTTGTTTGCAAGTTTTGGCTTCAGACAGTATAAAACCAAATAAATTAAAAAGGCACCTGGATACGAAACATAAAGTTGTCAGTACTAAACCTAGGGACTTTTTTTGTTAGGAAACTTAATAGTTTTAGATCAGCACAAAAAAGTTTCACTAAAACGGCAAGTTTACCATCGAAAGGACTAAGTCCTGAACTGCATGATGTGTTAAAGACTGTTGTGAAAACAGTAAATTTAATAAAAGCTCGCCCTTTAAATTCAGATTTTTTAAAGTTCTGTGTGAAGATATGGGTGCAGAACATGTTTCATTGCTCTGTCACACTGAAGCAAGGTGGCTGTCCAGGGGTAAAGTGTTGGACCGTATTTTTGAACTGAGAAACGAAGTTTTTTGTTTTTTAAATAAAGATAACCATTCCCTAGCTGAGTTCTTTTGTGATGAAGATTTTCTTATAAAATTGGCTTACCTCAGTGACATTTTTGAGAAACTGAACATTTTGAACAGATCCCTTCAGATACAAGATGCTAACATACTAACTTGGAATGATAAGATTCAAGCATTCATCAGAAAGCTTGATTTGTGGGGTCAAAGCATGAAAACCAACAATCTAGAAATGTTTCCAACATTATTAAAAATCTTGGACGAATTTAAAAAGTATATTTCTGATGGGGAGTTAAAAAATGTGTTTTTAAATCACATTGTATCTCTGGGGCGAGGATTTGACCACTACGTTTATGAGGATTTGAGTAATTTTGCTTGGATTAGAAACCCGTTTGAAGATGTCTCAAACATTGAATCACTGAGTGTTTTAGAAAAAGAAAAACTTATTGATGTGCAATGTGATCCTTCTTTGAAGAAGACACTTACTGACTGTTCATTACCAGAGTTCTGGATTAGCATTGCCAAGGAATATCCGGAGCTGAGCGAAAAAGCAATGAAAGTTATAATTCCATTTGCTACCATTTATTTGAGTGAAACAGGTTTCTCAGCTTTGACTGCGATTAAAAATAAATACAGAGCCAGACTAGATGTGACCAAAGAAATGGAAGTTGCTCTTACCAATATAACACCTCAATTTAACAAACTTTGTGACAAGAAACAGGCCCATCCAAGTCATTAGTTTTAAAGACTGCTACAACAACTATATGATATTATTGAAATATTTTCATTTACCATTTTATACTTCATGCTGTTAATGAACGTAACTACTGTTATATTTAAAATTCTGTGTAAAAAAAGCTCAAGCGAAATATTTGATATTTTTCAAAACAAGTACAACTGAATGAACAGACAATATTTAAACACTCTGAAACACTGATTCTTAATTGAGGTTATTTATTATTTATTTACAAAGTAATAATGATTTTTTATCAGAAACTGTGTATTTAAACTAAGAATATTGTTACTTTCATAACTTCAACAGTATTTAAATCAAAAATGTAATTGAATATTTAGAACTGTTGTCTGTATTTATAATTTTATATGTAGTATAAGTTAAATGGTGAAAATTTACCTAATAAACGACAGTTATCAAATACTTATATTTGTTATTTACCTTATTAATACCTTGTTAAATGTACGTGGCTACATTATGTGAGGGGGCGCGTTATGGTTCAGTATTTCAAAGGGGGGCCCAAGACAGAAAGTTTGGGAACCGCTGCACTAGATCGTTGATTAGCAACGACCACAGCCTGCGATGGACTGGTTCACGAACGGACCGGTTTCAGAAGCGTCTGCTGAGTGTCACATCTAACAGATTTAGCTAACAAAAGTAGAACAGATTTTCTCGTCTCGGACAAACGTAGAGAACAAGTATGTTTGTAGTAGAATAACGTTGCTGAACGCAGATACGGATTATATTCTCGTTGTTTACTTCCAAGTTCCGTAAGGAAATTAAAGTATGGTGATCGTGAAAAAAATCGTGTTCGAGATACGGGCTGATTCTGATTGTACTACTCTCAAAACATGAAGAAAAGTCATTTTCCAAAAAGTGCCTGTGTGTAGAATTTTTTCTGTGGCGAACGATAACTGCCGCAAATTCAAACAGAATCAAATAAATTTTTGCATAATATGTGCCCGAGTTGTAGAGGACTCAAGGCTTATTGATTTTGCTGAAGATCAGTTAAGCGAAGGGGTAGTTTACCTGCAACGTTTTTCGTTTTAACAAGAGTAAAGTATTTAATTTTGATAAATAAAGTATCCTGAAATGAAGGTCATAATAATCCACTATAGAAAGGTAGATGAACTATCTATAAATGATAAGAGTTGTTGAAGGTCGAGGAGCTGATTTTTGACATGATAATGTCTTTTGGCTGGCCATCATTTGAAAATTTCTGTAACGCTGTAAACTGTAACGCATCACGCTGCATGACGTCATTCTTGCGTGACGTCATTGGGATTGTTGTAAATAAACGTTTGTTTTGATACGTCGCAATATATATAATGTGTTAAAAATAATATCACTGCAAACAATTAAACCAGATTTATAAAGCGTCCTGAAAGTTTAAAATCAAGTGTTAGCACAATTTACCAGCCGGGAATCGTTAACTAAAACCGCGACCGCTAACATACTAACGTCGTCGCAGATTAAAGACCTGACAAGCAAACAACACTGCATAGCTGTAGATAGGTTATTGGGGTTATTGTCTCTAGTTAATGGTTGTCTTCGTATGTGATTCAGCTAACGATCTATTCATTAAAATATTTGTCATCGTAAATGCAAATCTACTGTTCTTTATATTTAATTACTCACCGCAGAAATGTGAAGTATAACACAGATACATAATGTCATTGGGATTGTTGTAAATAAAGGTTTGTTTTGTGTTGTGGTGAAATACACTGCTGCTGGTATATAGTAACCATAACGTGGCGACTGATTAAAACAGCGTTCGACAATGGATAGCAGCGACGAGAAGGCTCAGATCAAGAAACGACAAAATGCCGAGCGAGCAAGAAAGTATCGGGAACGAAAGAAGCTCGAGAAGGAACAGCAACGAGCGGTTGCTGTCGGCGGTGAAGCTTCAATACCAGCGGCCCCATCGCAACAAAAACGAAAAAAATTTAAGTACCGTCTGCCTAGTGGCAAAAGCTAAAGAGCATGATAATGTCTTTCGGCCGCCAGCTAAACGCAACATTATTATGGTTACTGACTGACTGATTGTTTCCTTTCTGCAAATGTTGCGTTTAGCTGGCGGCCGAAAGACATTATCATGCTCTTTAGCTTTTGCCACTAGGCAGACGGTACTTGAATTTGGTTTCTGTTTGTATTGACGTTATAAAGTTATTCGACCGAAAACTTAAAAATATTAACAATTAATATCATTCTGTGCTATGTAACCGCGGATACGTAAAGAAAATAGTTTTTTGTCTTCAGAAATTCACAGATAACAAACGCTTCGCTTTTTTTCGCGTCATTTAAATAAAAAATAATTTAATCAAATTAATTCTTTATTTTTAAAATATTAACAACTAGGTACAATTCGTATTTTGATTATCTTTCTTAGCATTTGTCCCAAAATCATGCTGATATATTTGATTCTATTCTGAGTGTACATATTACAATTAATTGTATAATTAATTAAAACATGGAAGTCATGTACGGTTCTCCATACTGATTTTACAGTTTTTTATATACAAATTTTAACTAAATAATGTCGAAAGATGTTGGCATTTGAAAGTGGGAAATGAATATAAGAGGATGAATGTCTTGCAATAACACGGAAGTGTTTTCTACCCGCTTAAATGCGCGCGCTGCGGGTTTAGATGGGTTCGTGTCAAGCAGAAGCAAAACGCTTTTACGAGAAGCAGATACGTAGGGACGGTGGGAATTACAGAGGAACAAAACACAGCAGAGTAATTAACCGTGGAGTCGAAAAAGCAATTCATTGAGTGGCGAAGCGTCATTCAGTCCACTTCACACCACAGTCACCAAATTTCTCAGTGTAAAAAGGCCATAACAGCTAATCCGGGAAATTAAGTAACTCATATTAATTATATAACTCGTTTGCTGACAAGTGAGCATTCTGATATTTCATGTAAGGCCAAACTTAAATCTGATATTCGGTTCTAAAAAAAAAAAAAAAAAAAAAAAAAAAAAAAAAAAAACTAGCCTTTACAGTTGTAAACAGGTTATTTACACTTATAAGAAGTTTTTCCTATCTCATTTTAAATAACTTATTATTATTCTGGCTGTACAATATCTACACATTTTCCGGAACCAAAGATTACAGAAGTGATTGAATTCTCATCTTCCACTGCCGCTTGTCTATTCAAAGATCTTCTTCAATTTCTCTTTCCTCAATATAGTATGAATTTCTTCTATCCAGGTGATAGGTGGTCTTCCTCTTTTCCTTCTTCCTGGTGGGGTGCGTTCCATTACTCTCCTTGGCAATCTTTCCTGAGTCGTTCTTTTCGTGAGCCCATACCATGGTAACTTTTCTGTTTGGAAAAAATCAAAATTGAATTTTTCACGTTCGTTCTGTCTTTAATGACTTCATTTCTAATTTTCTCACGTCTGGATACTCTTGCCGAACGTCTCCAAAAGTCCATCTCTGTTGTCATTAATTTTGTTCTTGTGTCTTTATTAGTAGTCCAAACTTCTGAGCCGTAAGTCATGATACTTCACTCATGTAAGCCATGATACTTCTAACAATGGTTTTAAATATTTTGGTTTTAGTTTCTGCTGTAATTTGCTTATCCCACTTTGAAGTAATTTGTTGTAATTTGAAATAACTTACTTTTTACTTTTAGAAATAAGTTTGTTCACTCACTCCCGGACACTCACTCACTCTAGTTTTCATTAAAAAATATCCGAAGCACAGAAAGAGGACACTATTAATCATTTGGTAAGTTTTGGGGTTTTGTAAAGACAGCCGAATAGTGCACCTAATACACGAAACCATTAGGAAGTTGTGGCACTCAGTTGTGAGTTGGAAATGAAGGATATGACAAAGTGTTTTGACGGTTAAACTTGCAAATGAAACACTCCAGAATTACCGTACTGATTTTGATAATATTAAACCTATTTCAGAGTTCTGGATATGAGACTACACGAGGTGTTAGAGCGACGTGACGTCATCGTCTTCAGTAACCATAGAAACGCACAACTGTATGGACCCATTCGGATTCTACAGATCGATTCGGAATATGCACAATCTTTACGACACCGGACGGAAGAAACATGAAAAGTCTCATAAAAAAAGTTATAAAGAATATATGAATAAATCACAGAATACTTTCGTTAATTCCTTTCTTCGTTGGAAGTGTTGCTGTACATTTAATCTCCATCACAGCCATTTAGCACGTTAATGTAAATAGATGTTTTGTTAACAGTGAATCAACGATGGTATTAAAGTAGAAAATTGTTGTCGAACGACGATTAAATTATCGAATGTAAGAGTTGTTCTTAATTGCGAACAACTCAGGTAGTATTCTCAGGCGTCATGGACAGATCACCTTCAGATCCTTCAGAGAATAAAAAAATCAAGGAAGTTTCGTTGACAGTAAACATAATAATGCTCCAGTATCTCGGTAAAATCATGAGTAATTAAAGGAGATATCACCTAACGCAGTCAATTCTATAAGAAAGGTATCCGGAAAGAAAGGGCTGTATTTAAATTTAAATGTTTACATGAGTTTGAAGTGAAAAAATCAATTACTTTTATTTAAATAACTTAAAGAGTTCAGATGAATTTAATTTACCGTATTAAACGAAGTGTTCTGGGGTTTTTACTATATTAGCGACGTTTGATAAATACGTTATAATCAAGAGAATGAATTAAAGTAAATAAAACGTGAAACTGAACAATGACATGGTAATTATGTTACGTTTAGTGTGGTTACAAAAGTTAAACAAAGATACCAATTTAAAAAAAAGACGATTTAGTAACGTAATATTTGTCTCCAAGGAGGCGCGCACCAGAGCGCCCTCCGGATCCGTTACCGACTCAGCGTTTCATGAAATCCCGCAACTTGTGACTAATGGAACTGTGTTTACTATATCGACAAATTCTTCCTTAGATGCAATCCATTTCGTTGAATACTTCGAATTCATTAAAAGCAGCTTTAAAATAATGATCTAGAACAGGGGTCTCCAAACTACGGCCCGCAAAGGGTCATTGTCCGGCCCGCGGCAACCTGTCCGATGCTGCGTGCAGTTTTTAAATAGATCGTCAAATACGTCGAATATTATAACATTTTACTAAATAACTAAACAAGAAATAAGTATAAAATCAGAGTACACGGCTAACTGGTCAGACGAACACTTGAAATCCATACTAAACTTTGACCCAAAATGGACAGACATTTTATGTCAGAAGCAACTCCATACATCCCATACGTATATAAGAAAGCTAAACAATAATATAAGAAATATCTTTTATTGTTATTTTTCCTTACTAATATTTACATTGTTTTTAATAAATACATTTTTTTCTTTGGATAAGTCTGCTTAGTTTTTGTTTAAATACCTATTTTATTGACTTTATTATTTCGTAAACTTAAAAAAAATATAAGTTTACTATGTATAGCAACAATACAGATTATAATTTCGCATAAGATAATGTGTGTGTGAAGAAATTACAAATAAGAATAAGAATAAGAGGTAATGAAGAATTATTTATTACACACAAGAAATAATAGATTATATACTGTATATTAAATTACATAAGTGTCATACATTTTATATACGTTGAATAAAGTCTATATTGTTCGATTAGCTCGATTTTACTTGTTAGATGAATATCCGTTACACTAGCTGGTACGTCCTCCGGATATGCGTTCCTCCTCTTGGCGTCGCTCTCCTCCTGGCGTCCTCTTCGTCGGAGGGTTGCTCCAGCGGCGATTCCTGTCCATGTCTCGCTGACGATTCCGTCGAACTGCTAATACCAAATAGATTTTACACACAATTGTCACTCTCACAATAATTAGCGTTCTCGCTCGCAAAAGTTATTATTAATTTACAACGTTAATTGTTATTAGATCTCAGGGTGATATGGGTAATTATTTTAAAAGCGGTGTGTTGAGCTTCCACCTTCCGTGAAAGCTTGAAGTGTTCAGTAACTCCCTATGCGGATATCTTGACTACCGCGAAAAGCACTTTATTATAATAATAATTATTTACTGAGGTTGTTACCCAGCTTGGTTCTTTATGCAAAGCTCGCAAAGAGTTCCAAGTGTTATTGTAATTTCAGCTTTCTATAAGTCCATACGAGAAAAACTCTCGTCGGTCGGACACACTTTCACACGGCGAATGCTATCGATGAACTGTGCCGAAGCGTAGCCCACAAAGTACGAATCTAACTGAAATTGGTGTTTTCTGATTAGTTAATTAGTGGTCACATTGTTGATATAACAAAAGATATACGAGTTACATTCAATTGTTTGTATAAATTAGCAAGAGCTTGCATTGATTTTATCTACAAATTTTATTACTCAACCATTGATAAAAGTTAAAAGTTGAGTTTTCCCTATAAAAAACAATATTTATAAAACAGTTGAAAACCTCAGAGTATATAAAAACTGTAGCTAATTACATAAACAATCCACTATAAAAGTTTCAAGTTGATGGGTTTATTAACGCGGAAGATATAGCGAATAAGGTTTATCACACGCGCACACGCGGACAATTTCACACAAAAAGTACATGACAATAAAAAACAAAATTTTATAAAGAATTTGATATAATCTACGTTCTTATCCATCGCTAAATACAAAACGTACAGCTAATAGACAAAAAAATTGAATAAATCCATTTTAAACATGTAAATGTCCGTCATCTATGCTTAGATACTATTAATACAGCTCATCATCCTGTGGTTTGTTGCAATATATAGGCCTATATATTGTGGGCCCGCCTGACTTCCAAGATTTTTTAATTCGGCCCTCAAGCGAAAAAGTTTGGAGACCCCTGCTCTAGAAAATACTAGAGTTAAAATTAAGTATCTTTATCATTTTTTCCATGCATTGTTCACGAAAAAATTTTAATTGTTACAACAACTTGCTTACCAAAGTGTTCATTTCTGTGGTGAAATTCTATGGAGAAAAGAATGTCTGCCCGGTTTAATCAGTTTAAGTCATATGCAGGTGTACAACTTAGAAGAATCAATACGACACTAGCGGCGTTTACTCAATAAATAGGTTGTCCTGTGTGTTCATAGAGTTACTGCGAAAATAAAAGCAAAAGTTAGAGGAAAAGTGATGGAAACGCGAATGAAAGTACCCGGATGTACAGGTGGAGGTAACAGCACTGTCGTTTTTCTCACACCATTAATATCGCAATCGGAGACTAAGAGACGTTACAATTTCCAGGCAGGAAATCGAAGCAACGCTGTTCCGCTATACGTTTTCTGTTTGCGAACAATAAATTTTACTGAGAACTTTCGAGTTCATTTAGTTCGTCCCTTTAAGCAGGTGTCGCTCTCACACTACCTTTGTTTCTATCAGTTGAGAATAAAACAACTATTTACTATTTTCAGTTATAACTCGACTTATGTTTCCATAGTATATTGTATAGTATTTGTACGCCCCTTCCCGGCTTGTATAGTATTTATCGGCTATCCAAGCAGAGTCCAGCTGTAATGATTGTGTGCGTGCGTGACACTTGACATGTGAGTCAGTGTTACGTAACGCGGAACTGTGCCGTGGTTTGACATTTCCCGGCGTGTTTTGAACGATCGGTGCCGCCAAAGCGCGTGGCCACTGGGCGACATAGCTTAGCAATTAGTAAGGCCTTGTCTGCACCACATCGACGCGATCTAGTAAGCCAGCCAACCGTAACAGCTGATGCATCGGTACCCGAAGGTTATGTTCGACAATTCGAAACAAGTTGAATTTCTTTACCATGTGGGAACGAAGAATACGGGATTCGTTCTCATTTCATCGCCAACCTTTCGATAGAGAGTTAAATAGTCTGACGACCCAGGGGATAAGCGTTTTGTGCATCTTAATATGACTTCGTGATCTCGTAAAGGGTTTTCAGATGAGCTCAATTATTTTGTTCGATGTTAATTTAATAATGAGTTATGTGTTATATTTGTATATGTGTGTGATCTAATTTATAAAGCCTATTATTGCAATACCTTTCTATTATAAATTAATTACATGTTACTTCCGGTCTGGGAACACGTGGTGAACTTATAGTTAACTATCTTTGATAAAGTTAAAAGCAAGTGTTACAGCAAAAAAAAAAATATCAAAGTAAAGGTAGTTAAAATTAAATGTATAAAATAAACAAATTAATAAGAGCAACTAGAGTGTTGACAAAAATTGTGACAGTGAGTGTAGTGTGTGTTCCGTGGCGAAAGAGTGTAGGGGTGGATGTATTTTCTGGCGGCCAAATACAAATAAAAAAATGTTATAGGGTCCCCGTACAGCCGGGAGAAAGGGAGATGCAGAGATGGTGACATTTCCATCGGTCACCATCTGCAGAGCAGTGGCGCTGGATGCTCCCCGAAGCCGTCAGGCCCAGAAAGACTCCTACTATCAGACTTCCTAAAGACAGGTGCCGGGAATGAGGCCACTGGAACTTCTGCACACCTCATCACCTCATGGACCACCACCAGGACTCAACGCCCACTGGTCCACGGTACCATTTCAGTTCTTCAAAGTACAGGTGGGAGCATTCCAATTACTTCAATCAACAACAAATTCAACTGTTTTAAAATCCACAGTAAATGAAATTTAAATTTAAAAGAAATGCTCTTAAACAAAGTGTATCAGAAGTTCATCTGTTCCTAATAAAATTGTAAGTAACATTTTGACATAACTTAAGTAGATGATATTACGACAATGGATATTAGAATTCAAATTATTTGAAAGAATTATAGCAAAAATTCTATGATAACCTAATGAATGTTGTTAAACAAAAATAACACTAATAAAGAAAATAATTGTTACTGGTTACAAGAGTATTTTATTGCAAGTCCTGTCACTCTGGGCTCCAGCACATTTTTCGCTTCGTCTAGGCCAAGTGGTCTACTTTTTTAATTTTACGTAACGGTCTAAGTGGCGGTTCTCGTGCGTTCGATGGTGTCGTTCTACAAGCTTCTCGATTAGCCCTGCCGGTGTGTGTTTCTGCCAAGGCTGCGTCGAAGTGTCCTCTAGAATTTTCAAGTGTTTGTTAAGGACGCATATTATGGAACCCTGCAGAACATAAATAGACCATACCTGCCGTTTAGTTTTCAGTTTATGTCGGGCGATTTACACATTATAATGCCAAATGCTTTAGAGTTGACATTATTATTTGTGTAGACAGATTAACTTGAATTATTGTATGAGTATAATTTTTTTGAATAACTTGTTGATTACAGATTATTAATTGTGATTATTAAAACTGGTTATTAGTGATTTCATTGGTGTCTTGTATTTTGTTTTCCACAGTATCATACGGCGATCAAGGAGAGCGTCGTGACAGTATTCAACTGAAGACAACCCCGTTTTATGGCAACAAAAGCTAATATGTGAATAAATGACATATATTTTGTGCTTAATACGCGTATTAGTGGGTAATAAGCGATTCTTAATTAGGTGTTTATTAGTCTTAATTTAGCCGGTCGCACAGATCGTCGTACGTGTACAGTGGAAAGAGAAAAATTGACACCAGACGAAATGACTATTTAAAACTGCAATTAGAGTTAAAACAAACAAAACAACATTCACAACTCGTATACAACGTTTCTACAGGCTCAAGGTTGTCCAACATGCATTAATATAAAGTACAATAACTATAACTTATCAATTACACCATTGAATAAAGATTTTTACTGGACAAAAATCCTCCAGACACGAAATTTGGTAGAAAGTTAGGTTTTGGGGTCACTTCAATGGGGGAAAAAATCGGACACTCCAGCTCACCGCTGGGCCCCCCTGGGGGGGTTAAAAGGTAGGGCAAAACGGTTTGTTGTAAATATCTCAAAAACTAAGCAAGATATCAAAACAAGTTAAATACAAAAGTTGTAGCTGACCAAATTTGCCATCAAAATGGTCCTTAGTAATTTTTTCGTCAGACGCACTGGGACAGAGATATGAGCGCTCAAAGTTGAGACCTTTTTTTGCAATTTTTCGTATAAGGCATTTTTACGAAAAAAAAAACTTGCATTTTTTTGAGTTTAGGCCGATTTTTGTATAGTAAAAAGCGCTAAATATGGGTATGTAAGTGTTTGTACATGTAATACCAAGTATTTGGATGTAAATTTTTGCATGTATATATTTATGCACACATATACACACACACTACAACTACAAAAACGTGCATTTTTGAACGTAAGCGTTTTTAGTTGTATACATGTATACACACACACATATATGTGCAAATATGTGTAGAAATATTTTCATGCATATATATTATACTTGTCTAAATCCAAAAATGCACATCTATACGCATGGATTAGTCGTATATGCATGTAACGCTTACGTTCAAAAATGCACGTTTTGTAGTTGTAGTGTGTGTGTATATGTGTGCATAAATATATACATGCAAAAATTTACATCCAAATACTTGGTATTACATGTACAAACACTTACATACCCATATTTAGCGCTTTTTACTATACAAAAATCGGCCTAAACTCAAAAAATGCAAGTTTTTTTTTCGTAAAAATGCCTTATACGAAAAATTGCAAAAAAGGTCTCAACTTTGAGCGCTCATATCTCTGTCCCAGTGCGTCTGACGAAAAAATTACTAAGGACCATTTTGATGGCAAATTTGGTTAGCTACAACGTTTGTATTTAACTTGTTTTGATATCTTACTTAGTTTTTGAGATATTTGCAACAAACCGTTTTGCCCTACCTTTTAACCCCCCCAGGGGGGCCCAGAGGTGAGCAGGAGTGTCCGATTTTTTTCCCCCATTGAAGTGACCCCAAAACCTAACTTTCTACCAAATTTCGTGTCTGGAGGATTTTTGTCCAAATTTTCATAAAATCTGCCTTTATCAATGGTCTAAATACAACCAACGCAACCAACGCAAATTAGAGATATACGTACTGTGGTTAGCAAGTCACAATAACCAATCCGATAACGCGCACCAATATCGCAAATCCAAAACTGCAGTCGGTGATTTCCGAATCCTAAATTTATAATCCGCTGAGTTGTAGATGGTGATGCTTTTAGAATAATTGCATAGTTTCAGGCGCCTAGAAAATACTGGGGATGATGTCAATGCCGACCTTGTACACATCCGAAGACCCACAAGCCACCCAGGTTGCCTAAGGCCTTTCTTACACAAGGCAACTGTTTGCAGAAAACGTTGTGGGGCATTGGTTTAAATGTAGCGTATTAGATTTACTGCAATTAGTTGCATAGTCTGGAATCGATTGCAAGATAATTGCAAGCCGTGAAACTATTAGTTTCACGAGCTCAATATGGCTCATTGATTCAAATGTAGCTTATTACACTATGCAACTGATCGCATGCAACTCGCCTGCGCGCGCATTCTGTGGACAACGAAGAAATTCATGACATGGGACCGAAACAACGTATTCCAATGCTTACAAAACCGCCAATATCTCGTAAACAAAAAGGTGCATTTTATTGAAACGAAAACCAAAAATAAAATTTAATTTTTTTTTTAAATTTCTCTTGCTGGCACCATATAGCTATTTATTATAGAACAAAAGATTGTCGCATACAAAAAATTTCACTACACGCAAATTAGCAAAGAAATTTCATAAAAAAGGATTGTTTTAAGGCTCTATTCTTATAAATTATTAAAGCTATTGGTTCAAATTTATGTCTAAATCCATCTTCAAACATCAAGGAACACGGTGGTGAAAGAATTTTTTTTATTGGATGAGTAGTTATGAGATCATCTTGAGCAATGAAACTAAATTTATCTGTTTATAATAGTAGTAGTATAGATTCAGATACGCCTCTTGCGCCTCTCTCTCGATACCCACCATGCCAGATTTACGGTTTGATCATAGAGCGGAGACAATGTGGATCGTAGCGCCATGGAGTGAACTGTTAGGCTTTATGTAACGAAGTTTGTTTGTTAAGAGTGCTGTATTTCGGTTACACTTTGTGATTCGTGAGAATATGTTAGTTTAAAACTTAAATAGTTGTGTTGCAGATACAAAATTTATTGTTAACTAATTTCTAATTACTTCAACAATTTCTGACTAAATTTAACTAAGTGTAGTGGAAACGTGTGAATCAATTATTAACTAAATAAACGTAAGCATGTTTAAATAACATGTCTACCTAAGTATACATTTATTTTTTGTCAAGTTACAGAACTTGTGCGTGTGATTTTTATTTTAAAACAATTTTTTTTTAATATCTACATTTTTTAGTTTCGAAGTCTTTAAAATACGTAACAGCTTTAACCTATACATATTTACTTTCAAATAGAAGGAATATATGAAAGTGAGGAAGCTGGGAAAAAGCGTGGTAGACCGAGAATACACCCGGTAAAAGAGAAAACACGTATTTCTGGTCGCGGAGTACCAATTACAGGGCAGTCCAGAGAATTTAATATGTTAGTTTACGAGACAATCCACACTGTCTTTTACTAGATCTTCTATCTGTATACAGAATGGGCCAAAAGTCACTACCCATTGTGAGTTACTGAGTTACCCATTGTAAACATTAAGATAACTTTGGTTGTGATCTTCCCATCGATTTTAAATTACGAGCCTTTGCTTTGTGTCTGATAGTTTCTTATGTAAACACTAGAGTACAATTTTATCGACAAAGATGGAAAACAATTTGGGAAACAATTTAATAAATAATCATGTAGCTTCAATAAATTGAATACTTTTGGCCCATTCTGTAGGCTATATAAAGAAGAATGTTTGTGTGTCCGTTTGTCGTTTATACAGATTTACAGTTTTATTCCGATCGTAATCAAATTTTGCAGACTAACAGCTCAAAAGAAGAGGAAAATTCTTATCTACACTTCATTTTGAAAAACTACCCCCACTCTCTTTTCCATCCCCTTAAGCAAAATTTTAACGCGCAGCTTTGCGATATTTCGCGAATATCTCGAAAACGGTGAGGAAATCGACCAAAGTGGAAACTAATTTTCTAAAAGCCCATACAATTTGCTGCAAAATGCAATTTGCCGGGCTCTGATAACGTTCTTAGTTCCGAAGTTAATAACAATCAAATTTGAAAATTGGTGCACAACTGTTTTGTTCTTTACCCCGTTGTGAGTATAAGTCATCTGCTATTTCATCTGCTATCTCGCGCGCCCTTCCCCTTCCTCCTCCCTTCTCCCCCGCACACGCGTCTTGGCCTTCCCACATCGTGGCTGGGTATATTAGGACGCGTTTACGATACACAACCGAAAACAAAGCATACAATTCGACACTGAGTCAATAAGCATACTGTATTATGTGCGCTTTACTGTCAGCGGATACCTATTACTACTTCAAACCTATCGAAATGCCACCGAAGAAAAGAAAGAGTATTGGTCAGATAACTCCTGCAGCCAAAAAAAAGCCATCCATGCGTCGGAAACACCTGAACAACGGGAGCTTTGTCTACAGCAGGAGCGTATCAGAGCTTCTACGTCAAGAGCGAGGGAACGTTGGAGGAAAGAGAGCTTCGTCTGGACCAGGACCGTGTCAGAGCTTCTGCATCAAGGGCAAGGGAAACGTCGGAGGAAAGAGAGCTTCGCTTGCACCAGGACCGTGTCAGAGCTTCTGCATCAAGAGCAAGGGAAACGTCGAAGTAAAGAGAGCTTCGCTTGCACCAGGACCGTGTCAGAGCTTCTGCATCAAGAGCGAGGGAACGTCGGAGGAAAGAGAGCTTCGCTTGCACCAGGACCGTGTCAGAGCTTCTGCATCAAGGGCGAGGGAAACGTCGGAGGAAAGAGAGCTTCGCCTGCACCAGGACCGTGTCAGAGCTTCTGCATCAAGAGCGAGGGAACGTTGGAGTAAAGAGAGCTTCGCCTGCACCAGGACCGTGTCAGAGCTTCTGCATCAAGGGCGAGGGAAACGTCGGAGGGAAGAGAGCTTCGCTTGCACCAGGACCGTGTCAGAGCTTCTGCATCAAGGGCAAGGGAAACGTCGGAGGAAAGAGAGCTTCGCTTGCACCAGGACCGTGTCAGAGCTTCTGCATCAAGGGCGAGGGAACGTTGGAGTAAAGATAGCTTCGCCTGCACCAGGACCGTGTCAGAGCTTCTGCATCAAGGGCAAGGGAAACGTCGGAGGAAAGAGAGCTTCGGCTGGACCACAAACGTGTCAGAGCTTCTACGTCAAGGGCAAGGGAAAAGTCGCAGGAACGAGAGTTGCGTCTAGAACAAGTTCGACGCAGAACGGAGGAATCAAGAATTGTGAGTCGACATTCTGATCTAAAATTAGGGGCATTTCATTACAATGCTGGATACGATTACTATACTCATCCTGAAGTCGTAATAGGACGGATGGATGTCGTATGTAGCCATTGTCAGGCAAAGAAATATAAAGGCGAACCACCTGGGATGTATTGCTCAAATGGGAAAGTGAAACTGCCGCCTCTTAAAGTGCCTCCTGAGTACTGCCGTCTTACTTATCTGGTAGCACAGCAGACTCCAAACATTTCCTACAAACTGTAAGGGCATACAATTCCAGCTTTCAAATGACATCGTTTGGAGCGTCATCTATAGTGCAAGAACATGGTTTTATGCCTCCTTTAAAGTACAGGGCCAAATTTACCACAAAGCTGGATCACTTCTTCCCCTTCCAGATGAAAATCCGAAATTTTTACAAGTTTACTTCATGGGTGACGAAAAGTTAGAGGCTGATCGACGATGTGCTAATATAACTGGAGTGCGACAAGACACTGTTTTAAATCTACAGAGACTATTTCATTCGCACAATTTCTGCAACATGGTCTCTTCACTCGACGAACTTAAAACTAAAGTGTTTCCTGATATACACGAAAATTACAACTCGCACCGATGGCTGTGCGAAAGGGCCATTTAGCTCCCGCAAACGACAGCGTTAAATATGTTAACGATCTCATACAGGATATGCTTCCCGGCAACTCTACTACCTATTCATCCATTGATACAGTAATGGATACTGAACAAGTTGTTTATTACCCTACGGAGTTTTTAAATTCTCTGGAACCCCCGGGAATGCCGCCACACAAGTTGACTTTAAAAAAAGGATCCCCCTATCACGTAACATCTACCCACCAAAACTGTGCAACGGAATAAGACTCATCGTAAAGAATATGTTGCCCAACGTAATAGAAGCCACGATCATCACGGGGAATGCCGCATGAAAAACATATTTATCCCTCGCATTCCGTTGATACCCAGTGACACAAATATGCCTTTGAGTTCATGAGTTCAAACGATTGCAGTTTCCCATCCGGCTTGCATTCGCTATGAGTATCAACAAGGCACAGGGGCAATCACGTTGTGTGGCAGGCATTTACTTGGAAAGTCCATGTTTCTCGCACGGCCAATTATATGTAGCTTGCTCAAGAGTCGGCACGCCAGATTATTTATTTATCTGTGCTCCGGATGGACAAACCAAAAACATAGTGTACCGTCAAGCTTTACAGTAAACGTTTTGAGATAAATTTAGCTGAATTTATTATGCTTAATTTTTTGGATTTTTCTATTATAAAAAAAAATTATTAGTCTATAATTTAATTATTGTAATATAAGAAGTTTTTGTTAATTTTTGTTATTTTACCTGCTTCTAAAATCGTATCTCTATGGGCGACATTTCCAAGTTAAATATAAATCTGAATTCTCTGACATCTTTTCTATCCAATCAGGAGTGCCTCAGGAAACCGTCCTCGGTCCTTTGCTGTACATCCTATACATGTCAGATACACCAGCTACACCGAACACACAAATGGGCACATTTACAGATGATACAGTATTACTATGCAGACACAAGGATCCACAGATTGCCACGGATAGACTACAACTACACCTAAACATGCTGCAAAATTGGTTACATAAATGGAGGATAAAGGTAAACGAACAGAAAAGCACCCATGTCACACACACCCTAAAACGCTGCGAATGTCCACCGGTATATCTAAATAATGTGCAGATTCCACATTCAGATGGAGCTAGATATCTGGGACTTCATCTGGACAAAAAATTAACGTGGAAAAATCACATAATCAACAAAATGAAGGAATTGGAGCTCAAGATGAGAAAAACGTACTGGTTACTTGGGAAAAAATCAACGTTATCCTTGGAAAATAAAATCTTGTTGTAAAAAGCGATCATTAAACCAATATGGACGTATGGAATTGAGCTGTGGGGTTGCTCAAGTAAGTCAAACGTCAACATAATTCAGCGCTTCCAATCAAAAGCGCTGCGAACAATAGCAGGTGCAGAATGGTACATATCAAATCATACACTTCATACGGACTTCAGCATACACCTGGTAGAAGAAGAATGCAGAGCCAGAGCACAAAAGCATTATGACAGTTTGCAGAGACACACCAACAGACTAGCATCCGACCTGACCACTACAGACATCGCAAGACGACTTAAAAGAAAATGGCCCACTGACCTGAGAAGATAGTACGGGCTACATCGATGGATGCATCTCCGCCTCATGTCCATTAGTCATCAAATTAGCTCACATAACTTTATATGTATACTTTCTTGTGTATGTAATAGTTCTGATTGCTGATTTCAATATAGTAAAAGAAAAAAAAATTTTTTTGATATTGTTTACAAGATACTCACTTATAAACATTGTTAATATGTCTACCAAGTAAAATATATTTTCGGCATAACAAGGTTTAAATTAGTCATTCAATCCTTTTATAATCATTATCCCAAGCGAAGCCGGGAAAATCCTCTAGTTAATTATAAAAAGAAACGGTGGGCATCTTATTTCAGTTAATCAAGTTACAGACTATTTTAACTTTTTTTACTGCTGCACGGAATAAGTCAGTTGTGTTCATGCCAAACCAGGTCCTAACTTTCTTAGCCATTAGATTCTCGGTAGCCCAACTCATCTCTTTCCAAGTACTTTTCCTGTAGTATGGACTGGAATAAGTAAAACATCTGTTCATTTCTCATGATATGTCCCAGATACTGAAGTTTTCTTATCTTCACTGTGTTAATAACTTCCCTTTCTTTCCTCATCTTTCTAAGAACTTCAACATTAGTTATATGTGCTGTCTATGAAATGATCAGTATTCTACGGTAAAGCCACATTTCGAAAGTTTCCAATTTTTTAGTATTGGCTTCTGTCGAAGTCCAAGATTCTACACCGTAGAAGAGGACCGAGAATACATAGCAGCGTAAAAGTCTCATCTTTGTGTTTATTGTTAAATCGTGACTTTTGAATAAACTCCTCATTCTAGTGTAGACTGCTCTTGCCTTTTCAATTGTGCTCTTTATTTCTTGAAGAAATTAATCACAGTAATTTTAAAACGTGGTTTGAAGAATTCCTGTTGAAGAACATTCTTCCCAATTCAGTGATCGAAATGGACAACGCGCCATACCACTGAATGATGGTATAGACAAGGCTCCAATAAAGGATGTTTGAATGGGTAAAACGTCAAAACATTCCACTGACAGATGATATTGTGACGTAATGCGGAATGTTCTCGTGCGTTCAATGGTGTCGTCTACAGCTTCTCGATTAGCCCTCCCGGTTTATGTCTCTGTCAAGGCCGCGTTGACGTATCCTCTAGAATTTTCGAGTGCTTGAAGAACGCATGTTATGGAGCCCTGCAGACTATAAATAGCCCACACCTGCCGCTTACAGTTCAGTTTACTTCGGGCGATTACGATGCGTCCATGACGATCGTATCGGGTTGGTAGTGTAATCTTCCGAGGTTTGTTTTTGTCGTTGTTCAACCTCACGCCCCCAACGTTTCTTTACGAAACTAATTCAGTACTCAACCGGTCGACCTTTTTTGCTCAGTCGGCTACAGGGGTCCAACCTCGCAATTGGGTGAGCAGAGTTAGCAACACAATTTTCTTAAAATCTGCCCTTTGTTCTGGGAACTTGACATACCAAGCATCGGCTTGGTCGAAGAGTACCGGCAGTTTTTGATTTTCTTCAGGAAGCTATCGTTCGCTGATGTAACCTGCACATACTTATAGAGACGGAGGCTGACACTTCGTGAGGGTACCCTAGAAATACGTCTCTACGACAGGCCCCCGGACGACATCGTCGGCGACATCATGCTTCCAGAGGATACACCCTTTTGTTCTTTCAAGTAACTGATTAATTATTAATTGCAGCACATCTGGAACTCCAAGTTTGTAACACTTAAGATAGAAAAGAATATGAACTATGTTTATTCGTTTATGTGACACAAAAAAACTTTTGTTATAATTTATGAGTTCATGGTAGCATGTATGTAATAGCTATTAACATTTTGTAAACTGACATTGATTGATCCACCGACATTAATTTTACCCGGCTGACTGGCTTAATTTTTTATCCATAAAGAGACAAATCTTTATCCTACTAAGATAAAGCAATGCTGATTCTGCTCACCAAAGCTTGGTACTAATCATTTTCTATTATGCTTGTTTATTGGATTAAATGTAACATTACAATTATTGGTGTCGAAATATTTTTTGTGTTAGTTTGTTTGGGCCCAGCGGCTCATCATACAATATTTAATACACATCGCACGTAACAAACCGTAGATTACTTAATCGTATTCACTACGATATAAGCTGCGCGACTTCACTACAAAAGCATTTCTGGATGTAATTAAAAGTACATTAAGAGATATCATGTTTTAAAAGTAGACTGTTATCTCTTTAAAAACCGTATTAGCACCACCGATGTATAATAACACTGGATTGCCGGCTGCGTGTACTGAATTCGGTCCGCTCAACTCTGCGCTCGCTCCACCACATCAAGCCAAAAGCCACTTCGCCTGCATACTCACAGTGTTATCTTAACGTTAGCTTAACCGATTTGATCGTCCCATAAGAAATCTTGTTATGAAAATTTTGTATTTTATATCAATCAGATTAAATGGAACACTTGATACTAATTTTAAAATAATGTAAATATAAATTTAATTTCTGTTGTTCATAATAGAATTTCGTACATTTTTTTTCATCGGTGCTGATCTATGAACAACAAACAAGTTACCGGTAACATTAAAGTTATGCATACATATTTTCGCTAACTATACCTGTTTTTAGGGTGTAATAATTACCTCTTTTTTGTAATAGTTTTTTTTTAAATAAAATGAAGGAAACTGACTAAACAAGAATAGTAATGAAAACGAAATTGTTTATTACATAGTTTTACATTTTTTTACATTGATGATTATTTACAAAAAATTCTTAGTTTATAGCCTATCTGCATTTAATTACAATATATCTTATTATTTTCAATCAAAATGTATTAGAAATTTAATTAAGAAAGTCGTGTTAGTGGTTATAATCACAAACAGAATTATCACTGTTGCACACTACTACAGAAAAATTATTCCGATTAGCGCTTTCAAGCTTCTGGTTACTTCCGATCTGACGATGAGCTGTGAAGCTTAAAAGCGCTAATAATAATAATTTTTTTATAGTGATATGCAACAGTGATAATTCTGTTCAAATTATATTACATTTGTTATAAAACTTCAGGATCTTAGATTATGAATAGCATATTGCAATGCTGGGCTAAACATTGCTGAATAAAACAAACGTATTTAATTTTTGACGAACACTAAGTTTCGAAAACACAGCTGACGATGTCTTTTCTTTAGCTATACGAAAATATACAATTTTGTAAAATAAATTTCCTATTAACATTACTAACCTAATTTCGTGAGTGTCTCCACCATAATCATTTTTGAAGTATGGCCTTTAAATATGTTATTAGTAAAGGTTGTACACGGTAATATAATAATCTTTTAGTATCTAAATTGTTTTTCTCATTGTTTTGTTTATTGTTCAAAAGGAAGTAGGTAAATTTTACTACCCTGATTACATCTGAGGAAGCCCTGACCAAGTTTCCTTCTGAAATATAATCAACAAAATGGGTGTAAGGGCTAAGGCTGCTGTCATCGGCTATCAGCAGTCTTATACATGCTTCACATTTCAACTTAGAACTAATTTTTCTGACAATGAAACCAGACAAGTAGAAAAGAATATTATCTTTATAATAAGAGTTTTTATTTTCCAGCAGGCATTTCATGTTTTCAATGTCTTCTTCATAGACGTTGACTGAGTTAGGTCCACTGTTTTATCTGCTTCTGCAAAAGTCAGAGTTTTGAAATGTCATGTCAAAGCTCAAACATTTGCTTTTGTCAGAGGCTTTAACGCTGTTCCTGAACATAAGTTTCCTCAAGGCCCATTGAAACTGCTTGGTATTAGGATTGTTATTATGTCCTCCTCGAGATCTTGGAAAATAACAGGTCCAAGTGATCTTGAGGAAACTTGTAAGCCAAAATTACTTGAATTGTAAATCACTTGATAATCTGTTTGACAGAATCTTTATTGAGTTTATATTTGTAATAAATCCACATGAAAAAATGTTTTCCTAGGGTGCCGCAGAACCTGAATATTTTCGATTTTTAACGTCGTTAAAGTACCAAACAAATTATTTAACTTTTTATTGTCATTTTCTAAATTCTTTTTCTTTATTTGCTGTTTGAAGTGCTGCTCAAATTAGTCCCTGCTATTAAAATAATCGTATAGTCTGTCTCTAACTATAACTATAACAATAACCAAAACTACATACAATTAAATAATCAAAAGTACATAACAGTTTCGCTAACAAACACGGACAAAATTTCCGAACTGAATTAAGTATCTACTTAACAAAACACGGAAGCACGGCTGCATACAATGTGTAAGCTTGTACTCAGTGATGCCTTCTTGCCTTGTTGTGGTGGGGGGTTGCTGTTTTCCGCCGGACCGTTTTTTGCGCATTTACCCTAGGGCGCTATCCAGTGTTATTATAGATCGATGATTAGCACGAACAACCTTGTGCGTGAATGTGTTGTAAGTTGTTTGTAGTCTATGTGAATCATTGTTTCGTGTTTATCAACTTGCAGAAACCGCGTGGTCAGCGTGTGGCACCGTTGTTTCCGTTTCATTACAATTTGAAGAAGCTCATTACTGTACTTCGTCCCCAGTAGTGTGGCCAAAACATATGACAGTGCATTGCATCAATTATCATTCAAACAGAACTTGTAATTACATTTTAGGGATACTGATTACAAAAATATTGCTAAATTTAGAACTAAATTTTGATTTACATAAAGTTTGTAATAGTAGGCCTATATAAACAGGTTGTACATAGTGCGTCTTTAAATAATATAAAAAGATCCAGTTACCACGGTCGGAATATTAAATTTTAGTTGCACAAATTATGCTTAGTTAGGCCTAGTGCTTTTTTCATTAAAAACCATCGAGACATTGTGAAACAGGTAAGTGATTTTTTTATGAAGCTCTACACTATCAATTGTACAAATACAGTCCGGTGGTGGTCTGTGTTCAATACTAGTACAGATAATTCCAGCACAGAACACGCAATAACGTGGCTTTTTTTATTATTATTGTTATTTATGATGATGATGTTATTATTATTATTTTTTTTATCGACCATCTAAGGACCACATGCCAATTTCAATTCCTTATTCTTTGTTCTTTTCTTTTTCTCCAATATTCTTTCAGCTTTTCACTGTGTCTCTTCTTCCTGTCTTCAGTCCACTTTGAACCTGCGTTTTTCTCTCTCCTACCCGGGACTCCTTTCATTTTTAACACTCTTGCCCGAAAAACTTCTATTTCAATTGCTTCTTCTGCGTTTATATTTTTTTTCTAAATCCTTTTGGACTTCTTTAATCCAACTTGATGCTGACTTCTTTCCCCACATATATCTGAAGATCTGCTTTGTTAACCTATTGTCGTCCATTCTATATATAAATATCCAAAAAATAGTGGTCTTCTTTTTCTCATTGCTGTTATGTTTTCTGTACTTTGATATATTTCATCATTACTTCTTAATTTCCAACTTTCTGAAGTTTTTCGTGGGCCTAATATTTTCCTAATAATTCGTCTTTCCAATATTCTAGTTTGCAGTGGCGGCTGGTGGTTGAAAATGTTTGGGGGTTGCAGTTGTGGGTTGGATGGTATTAAATTGTTTAAATAGAAAATGCTAAAATATCACTAAGTTTATATGACTGAATAATAAAGTTAGTATTGTTTTATTAAATTCAAAATTATGACTTATATGTAACAGCATCCAAAAAATGTATTGAAATTATTTTGAAATTAGTTAACGTAATAACAGGCCTATTTATTTTAGTATTAATTCGCTTTAGATAAACTATTTTACTGTGTATACATAATTAATATTGAAAAATATAGTTACACTTGGGAATAAGTTTGTCACTTACCCTTATTTGAAAAGAAAAGCCATCCGCCTTTCTTTCAGACGGGCAAATTTTTCAGTCACCTTCTGATTGAAATCAGGAATTTCCATGATCAGGTCTCTTTCTATTGAGAGCATGGCCAATGCAGACAACCTCTCTTGTGACATGGTGTTCCTTAGAAATGTCTTTATTCTTTTAAGCGTCGAAAAATATCTTTCTGCTTCAGAAGAGTTTATTGGTATTGTAATCAAAATTTCTAAGAGTTTTACAGCTTCACTAAAAGTTTCTTCTAACTTATTGTCTTTGAAAAAAAGAGTACAAACTAACAGCCCCTGACAGTATTCTAAAATCCGTTGCACTGTAGATTGTTCCAAGTTCCGTACAGAGTTTTTAAAATTGAGAAAATTGTAAGGATTGCATACAGTTTTTACAGTGTCTTCTGGAAATTTAGAATCATAATCTGGAAACTTTTCTGACATGAACATTGATGCTCCTATGAGATGGCTCGTGAATCTAAACCGTTCCTTATTTGGCATATAATCACATCACATACTTCCTTCGCCTGTCTCTTCCACTCAGTTTTGACAATCTTCATTTCCTTTGGAGGTGAACTTTGTGATGACTGTTGTGGCTCTCCAGTGTCTGTGTCAATATTATTTCTGATTTTCAACACATTTTCTTCAAAACTTGTAAGAGACCGTTTTATAACAGTGAGATCAATGTCTACTTTCTGGAGCTGATTAAAGAGTATGTCAGTAAGTGGCATAATTTTTCTAAAAACTGAGAGCCAAAAAATAAAGTTTTGACTTACTAAAACTTTTAAATGGCCAGAAGCCTGTGAAAAAGTACTGTCATTTTTATGTGATCAGAATCTAATATTATTTTCATGCACTGTATTAGGTCCTGCCTGTGATCATAAATTGTTGTGACACTTCTCGATTGAAAGTTCCATCTGGTAGGTACAGATCTGGGTAACCGCTTTTTTATTACTGTATCTAGTATTGATGTTCTTTGCGGACTAACTGAGAAAAAAGCGCAAAGATCTTGAAGACTGGCAAAGAAAACTCGAACTTCCCTGTTTATTGATGCAGCTTTCATCACAACTAAATTCAGCTGATGTGCATGACAATGAACATATTAGGCATCGGCATAACAATTTTGTACAATTGCATGTACACACCTAGAAGTTCCAGCCATTACAGATGCTCCATCATATGTCTGTGCAATGAGCTTTTGGGGAGTTTCATTTATTTTGTCGTGTTTTAACTAATCAAGAATACATGATGCTAAGGCCCTGGCATCATGACGAGAAGGGTTAAAAAAGTCCATAATCTTTCTACAGGTCTGTTTTTTGCTATGTACCTATAGATAACAGCTACTTGGTATAAATTAGACACATCGCTGGTTTCATCAGCAATAACAGCTAAAATATTTGCTTGTTTAATTTCATCTGAAATTCTTTCGTGACAGACTTCTAGCATTATTTGTAGTAATTCATTTTGAATGGTTTTAGAAGTACCCCTAAATACTGTTGAAGTTTCAAGATGGTTTTTTAAAATTGTATCTAGTTCTGCACTAAAATCTATTAACCCTCTAAAAATTCCTGGATTATTAGATTCTTCAGACTCATCGTGGCCTCTTAAAGCTAGTTCAAACACACCACAGAAACGAATACAGTTGATAATAATACTTAGCACATATCTATTCTGCTTAACTTGTTCATTGTGAGCTACAATATTTCTCCTATAAGCTGTATCTAGTTGTTCTGCTATGTTAGTTGTTCCTAACAATGCTAACTGTAAACTATTTTTTATGTGGGTACCTGAAGCCTCATGTTTTTTAGTTCTGTCATTAAAATGGTTTAAGTCTTTAAATCCAGTCTTAGTCTAAGTCTCCTCCCCTCCAAACAATATACAAGGAAAGGAAAATAATGCAATTTTAGTGTCGCACCCACATAACCAGGAATATTTATTGTATAAATCTGTTTTAAATTTACGATTAAAAATTCTATTACCTGACTTTACAGTTTGATTAAAACTTGAAAGATCTTGTGTAGGTCTACCTACTCTCTTAATTTCAATTTTTTCCTCAATTAGACGTAAACTGAACGGTGTTTTCGTTAAGTTTTCGACAGAATTCATTGCGCCCTACGAGTTATATATAACGAATATCTTACACTATGACGCCTTAATCCTTTAATATGCACTATTATTTATATTTAACAATGAATTGTAATAACACTAACAATAAACTTCACAAAAAATTCGACCGACACTAATGAACTGAACTAATAAAACTACATGACCATATAAATTCCAACTGTCACACCACGTGTTATTACCAACAACTGGTGGCACCGTGACTGACAAGCGGAGTTTGCAGTCCCTAATCACACCAGGCGAAGCTATAGCGATGTAATAGGAACATCCTATAATCCGGCCACCTTTTGAACAGACTAAAGCGGAAGTGATGTCGTCGCCTCGTCACACTCGCCTTGGTTGCCAAATGAACCGGCGCGCGATTCAAAGCTGTGCTCTAGCACTACAATACAGCACAGCTGTCAAGTGCTCACCGATTGTAAGTGCGGCAGCTCCGCCTTGGCGACAGCATTGCCATAACTCGTGCTGAGAGGCGTGCGCCCCCCTGCCCCTCTCCAACCATCTGACAACACCGTAGGCGCTGCCCCTTTCACCCGCACCTTCCCCTGGCCTACTCCTTCACTTCCGCTTTAGTCTGCTCAAAAGGTGGCCCTAAGGTTTTATAGTGTAGCCAGGCACAACACAACTACATTGTGTTTCTCCATATACCAAGCGCGTCACAGCTGGTGTACACACCCGTAGTACACCGCGGCGAGAGCGTGTAGGCTACGGTTTTTAGTAAGTGCTCTGCACTTTTCAATCAACAAATGATTAATTACGATTATTTAGCTTGAAAACACTTATTAATTATTGTTTTTTTTTCATAATTTTATAATTGTAAAATACAGTTTATGGGGGATTTACAGGATTAAAAATACAAATAAATTTACAGGATTTAATGGGGGTTGTGGAACCTAAGCACGGGCCGCCACTGCTAGTTTGTCTAAATTATCATTCAATGCTAGACATTCACTTGCATATTAGGCATTCTGGCTTCACTACTGTACTGTAATGCCTTATTTTCGCAATTTTAGATATGCACTTTTTATTGTAAGTATCTTTAGTTATACCATATGCCCTAAAGTTAGGCCTATACCCTAGCTTTTTTATTATTATTGTTATTGTTACTTATGATGATGATGATGATGATTATTATTATTATTATTTTTGTTGTTGATGTTGTTGTTACTACAATTAACATTATGTGTTTAATATTAAGAGTAATGGGTCTAATAAGATATTGTGTGTACTTTTATGATGGCTTCAATAAAAATATAGTGTTTCAAACCAGAAATCGCCCATGATTAACTTGTTTTATGTTACGCAATTAAATCGTGCAAGTTTTGCTGTTGTCCGCGCTCTTCGCATGTCAAATATTTGTGAGTCAGGTAACTCGGAAACGGTCCGCGCTTCTCAGGTATCAGACTGTACCACTGTCAGCACTCTTCGTAACATTCCTGTTCACCGCACTCTTCGCTGTCCGGACTCTTCGTGCCACCGTACTGAACGCCTCAGTAGTTACTGGATTCTGAATAATGTGTATTAATTACCATAATATTACGTTTAAGTATATGTGGTAACATTGAACTAATTGTATCGCGTATATCATCAACAGACGTTTTATGTATTAGAGGTAAGACGTTTAAAATAATTATTAATCTTCCGACTATTGACAGTGTATAGAGTATAGGTAGTACAGTGAAAGATGCACAAATTGCCAAAGTTAACTAATACGGGGTTATATCGAAAAAGATCCTACTGCGGTTTTAATCATTTTTTCAGCAACTCTTCCTACATGAAAATTAAATGTTGAAACTTCTGTCTAAACATTAAAAACCTGTTGTCTTTAACTTTATTTTTATAAACTAATTATGTAAGTTTTAATCAACTACTCAACTATATATAGGAAAGGTTCCACAGCAGTGCTTAGTTCTGTTTACTTCGCTTGCATCGACTTTACGCGTGTTGAGATTATCACCACATGTTATAGGCCTATATCACAATCATTGTACATATTTACTACTTAAACTTTATGTTTTGTGAAACCATAAGGTTTGTTTTGTTTATAAATAAATTAAAAAAGTGAACATTCTCGCCTTCTGTACACGGCTTTAAAATGATTAAAACATTACATATTTTCGCAATACTTTCAGCAACACAATCATTTACCATTAGAATGGGGGGTACTCTACCTTTAGCTGATCCTCCAGTCATTTTCGATATTTCGATAATGCGATTATATTTGATTTCGATGTTTAGCGAATATCGCACATAATTTTATGTTGTTAGAAGAATTATACAAATTTTAATTTTTTATGTCGGAAAATAGTTGGTTGGCGATTGTTGTTGGTGTCATAAGTCGGTTTGTAATGGGAAAAAAGTATTATAGCAATAGTATATCAGAGTTACGTAGAAAAAAAAACCTAGCTGTGACGCCAAAAGTTGTTGTTAGTTTAACATGAGAACTGAAACTAAGAATCTATAAAAGGGAGTATTCGCACTCGCCATCTTTGTTCCGAGACTGACATAATATAATGGTGCCGCTTGTGTATACATGGGACGCAGTATAAGTTTGTTTTCGATATTACATAAACTATTATAGTTTTTCGTGCCAAAAATATAATTTCAAAGTGTGAAATTATGTCCCACGTCCTTAAAAATATGGAAATAATAGTTTTCATCTTAAAACTTACTGATTCAGACCATAGTAAGAGGAGAATAATTTTGTCTAAAAAACAACAAATACCAATCGTTACCACTTACCACTTTGTTAGGTATATATTCTCATATTTTACTTTTATTCCTGTTTATAATAGATGGCTGTTGAATTAATGTTTACTAAACTTCGTTTGTCCAAAAGTCCAAATAAAGTTACTAAAACTATTTTTAATAAACACGAATTTACATTTTTAACTTACTTACTATTAAGTTTATATTCAGGTTTTTTGCTTAACATTTAGTTAAAATTAATAATAAAAAGTTTAGCTTAACATTTTATTAAAATTAACAATAATGTATTTTTCATTGCACTAGACATTTTATAGTCAAAAGTATTTTTCTCGGTTAGTAGGAAGGGTTAAACTTTGTTAGTACAGGCAAAAAATTTTCAAGTTACAACTTCTCACGGCCATATCTTGAAAACAACTTGTGGATTAAAACCCGGCCAAAACGCATTTTGTTTGTTATTTCGTATAGAATAATTTTGGTCCTATTCATTTTTACTATAAACTCAAAACGTTTTTTAGTTATTCGCAAAAAATTACGCTAAAATCCTGTTTTTGAGGGTAAAAATCGAAAATGTTGATTTGGAATAACTCGAAAACAACGCATTTTTCAAAACAGTTGCGTACTGACTTTTTTGCTTAGAATTTGATTCTCTATTGGATCCTGTGGTTAATTTTTTTTTTATCAATTACCCTTGAAAAAGGGGTGGTTCTCATCCCCAAATAAAAAGCGTACAGTTTAACTTTGTTCTAGAGTGCATATAGAACATACATATCAAATTTCGTGAAATTCCATCGACAGTCAAAATTTTGTTACGTCAAAAGCTGCGCTTACTGGACTAGAATTTCTTCGTGCTGATTTTGTTCTCGTCTTTGTTTACGATCTGCGTGTATGTTTCGCGCTTGGCTATCGCGCAGCTGATTTTCGAAAAACAGGCAAATGTGCAATTTTGTGCATTAAAACTACAGAATGTGCAATTTTATGCAGTAACCCCCAAAACGTGCAATTTTGTGCAAAATAAAATGTATGTTAAAATGACCTACACATCCCGATTCGGATAAATAACTTGTCACTGGCCGTTTACGAACTAGCAAAAAAAAAAGATGCAATTGCACGTGAATCCGGGCTTTAGTTATAACATTATATTTATAATTAATGGATTAAAAAAATAAACCACCTTGTACAGTGATCTGCGTGGAACTGGGCCGATCCTAGGAGGTAGATTTGGTACGTCAAACAAAGTCGGTATGGCATTAGGCTTCAGTTTTTTCCAACCATCTACTCGTGCCTGTTCAAACTGTGAACTTTCAAAATGAACCTAAAAGTGCAAAGGTGTATTACATTTTTAGTCGTTATGATTAACATTCACAAACTTTTAAGGAACAACCATTAAATTTACCTCACACAGACGCATTCCCTTGCTTAGTATAAATTTGTCTCGTCTCATATTTTGAATCCATTTTGCACATCGAATAGGGTCTACCGGAAATTTGAATGTTCTAAACTTAGTTTCTGTTCGATTTTTGTAATTTACAGCACAACAACCAGTCATTATGATTATGAGATGTAGTACAACAATCTGCAAAACATACTACATAACATTAATAATATCTCTAACACCAGTATTTATAACCTTGTTTTCACTGACAAGATGAGATGATTATTATACATATTCGTATGTAATACATAAATCAAATTAGTACACTAAGGTTATAACCCTGATATGTAAAAATATTAATATTTACATACATAATTTACATTAAATAATCCAACGCACAGCGTGCTTACATTGCTCCCGCCACATTACATTTAAAAGTCTCGGAGCAAAGATGGCGGGTGCGAATACCTATATTATAGAGCTCTACTGAAACAAAACGTGAAAAACGATACGAGTGTAAAGCAGAACTCTGTTTTTGGCGGAAAGTACGGGAATACTCCGACTCGGAAGCAAGGCGAGAACTCGGTGTTCATTAGATATCGTGTTTTCAGTAGTACTGTTTTTTTGCATTAATACTCGTGCTTTGAATAGATCACTCCAAAACGACCGAACTCAAAAGTAAGACGGGGTGGCCCAAGGACCACCCTTGCCTATTACTATACATGTCACTTTTTTGTGGCAGAACTCGGTTTTTTCGGTAATATTCGTTTCCTACAAGTACTCGTTTTGTGGCTAACAAAAAAGAAACGTCCATTATGTACAATATGTAGAGCGTATGTTATCATTCCTTAATATATTGTTTTTTTGTGTTTTCCATTAACCATAAATATTTGTATTTTTCAGTTTATATTTGCTGTTGTAGTTTTGTTAATTTGCCAACTCAAAATCGTTAGGTTCTGTATTTTATGTATTAATGTGTTATAAACATTAATCGTTATGTTCTCCTCAACCCATGGCTTTTATTTATTCCAGCAGTAAACTAAAAACCAAAAACCATTGTCACCTAACCTCACAAATAAAAACAAACGTATATTTTCGCTTTGCATTAACAAATAGAACAATTTATTTACAATCGATACAATTCTTTTTTTTCCACATCGTAATATATCGATACAATCGCATATAAAAAAAATCGAAAATGTACTGCAGGATCGTGTAAAGACACTTCCCCAAAAGGTGTGCAGCTACACTAATTGCGAAAGCATCTTTATATGTACATCCTGTAGACTCAATTCCCGCCCAGTCTGTATCCGGTGTATCAGCAGCGTGGTCACATGAGGTTATGAACGTGTTGTGTCCTACAGTTTTATCAAAACTCCGAACTTTATTGGATGTTTATTTTATTTTATGTTACAATCGTACTTAATTCTAGTGAGTACTATTCTTAATTTTATTGAGTATTTTATTTTATATTTGTATTCTAGCGCCTAGTACCTACTGTAATGTAATGAATTGCGTAGGCCTATTATTATTACTGTATCTGGTATTTCAGTAATCCAAAAAATTTGTTAATACAAAATGTTCATACTTTTTACGGGACTGCACTGTGTGTGGAATTACTGATTTCTAGGGTACTGATGCAAATTAAAATAAAAGTTTCGCACAAGAACAGGATGTTAATTTCATGCCATGTCGCAACATCAAGTTTTCATAATTTGCAATCCGGTGTTATATATAGGCTATTTTGTTCGCTGTTCGTTACGCGAAATTAATGTTTTGAATTTATGTGCAAGCTTAAAAAAAATACTAAGCAGATATATTCATCTGATTTTTTACTTCCATGTTCCATAAGGAAATGGAAGTATGGTCAAGGCGAAAAAAATCGTGTTCGAGATAATGGCTGATTCTGATTGTACTACCCTCAAAACATGAAGAAAAGTAATTTTTCGAAAAGTGTCTGTGTGTCTATCTGTCTGTCTATAAATTTTTTTATATGGCAAAGGATAACAGCCGCAAATTCAAACAGAATCAAATAATTTTTTGCGTACAGCCCTGAATTGTAGAGTTCTCAAGACCTCTTGTTTTGAGTGAAGATCGGTTAAGTGAAAGGGGTAGTTTACCTGCAACGTTTTTTATTTTAACAAGGGTAATTTTTTTATGACGAATGATAACTGCCGCATATTCAAAGAGAATCAAATAATTTTTTGCATACATTCATAAATGTTTAAGTACTCAAAGTCTATTGATTTTGGTGAAGATCGGTTAAGGAAAAGGGGTAGTTTACCAGCAACATTTTATATTTTAACAACGGTAATTTTTTCTACGACGAACGATAATTGCCGCACATTCAAACAGAATCAAATATATTTTTGTATACGTTCTTGAATTGTGAAGCACTAAAGGTCTATTGATTTTGGTGAAGATCGGTTAAGGGAAGGGGTAGTTTACCTCCCACGTTTTATGTTTTAACAAGAGTAATTGTTTCTGTGACGAACGATAACTCCCGCACATTCAAACAGAATCAAATAATGTATTCCATGCATGCCTGAATTGTAGAGGACTCAAGGCCTGTTGATTTTGGTGATGATCAGTTAAGAGAAAGGGGTAGTTTACCAGCAACGTTTTATGTGATACCACGGGTAATTTTTTCTATGACGAACGATAACTGCCGTAAATTCAAACATAATGAAATCATTGTTTGCATACGTCCCTAAATTGTAGAGAACTCAAGGCTTGTTGATTTTGGAGAAGATCGGTTAAGGGAAAAGGGTAGTTTACCGGCAACATTTTATGTAGTAACAAGAGAAACTTTTCCATGACGAACGATAACTGCCGTAAATCCAAACAGAATCAAATAATTTTTTACATATGTGCCTGAGTTGTAGAGGACTCGATGCCTATTGATTTTAGTGAAGATCGATTACGGGGAAAGGGTAGTTTACCTGAAACATTTTTTGTTGTAACAAGAGTAAAGTACTTAATTTTGATGAATAAAGTATCCTGATAAGAAGATCTTAATAATCCACTGTAGAAAATTTAGATGAAATATCTATAAATGAAGAGGGTAAGTTGAACGGGGTGGGGGTAATTTTCTATAAATGAATATGATAGTTGAAGGGAGAGGGGATAATTTTTATATATGTACTACGTTATCGGCAACAAAGAAGTAGTTTGTTGTTAAAATTCCTTCCCGACCTGTTTGGCCATAGACCAATGTTTTCTGCAAAACCAGACGTTTCGGCAGTGCCATCGACTTTCATCATCAGTGAAAATCGAGTGCGATAACGTGAGGTGGTATACGTTAGTGACCACAGTACTGTGAATAAGGCTGAAGCAGCAAGTAGAAAGAACTAGTTTCTATGGAAATATTTCATTTCGAAAATGATTTTAAATATAAATCTTAGAACATGGAAGTCATGAATGGTTCTCCATACCGATATTTTGTATGTGTACTACGTTATGGGCAACAAAGAAGTAGTTTGTTGTTTAAAATTTCTTCCCGGGCTGTTTGGCCGTAGTCCAATGTTTTCTGCAAAACCAGACGTTTCAGCAGTGCCATCGACGGCCATCATCAGTGAAAATCGAGTGCGATTACGTGAGGGGGTATACGTTAATGACCACAGTACTGTTGTTAAGGCTGAAGCAGTAAGTAGAAAGATGTAGTTTCTGTGGAAATATTTCATTTCGAAAATGATTTTAAATATAAATCTTAGAACATGGAAGTCATGTATGGTTCTCAATACCGATATTTTATATGTGTACTACGTTATCGGCATCAAAGAAGTAGTTTGTCGTGAAAATTCCTTCCCGGGCTCTTTGGCCGTGAACCAATGTTTTCTGCAAAACCAGACGTTTCGGCAGTGCTATTGACTGCCATCATCAGTGAAAATCGAGTTCGCTAACGTGAGGTGGGATCCGTTAAGTAACCACAATACTGTGATTAAGGCTGAAGCAAGTAGTAGAAAGAAGTAGTTTCTATGGAAATATTTCATTTCGAAAATGATTTTAAATATAAATCTTGGAACATGGAAGTCATGTATGGTTCTCCATACCGATATTTTGTATGTGTACTACGTTATGGGCAACAAAGAAGTAGTTTGTTGTTTAAAATTCCTTCCCGGGCTGTTTGGCCGCAGTCCAATGTTTTCTGCAAAACCAGACGTTTCGGCAGTGCCATCGACGGCCATCATCAGTGAAAATCGAGTGCGATTACGTGAGGGGGTATACGTTAATGACCACAGTACTGTTGTTAAGGCTGAAGCAGTAAGTAGAAAGACGTAGTTTCTGTGGAAATATTTCATTTTGAAAATGATTTTAAATATAAATCTTGGAACATGGAAGTCATGTATGGTTCTCCATACCGATATTTTGTATGTGTACTACGTTATGGGCAACAAAGAAGTAGTTTGTTGTTTAAAATTCCTTCCCGGGCTGTTTGGCCGTAGTCCAATGTTTTCTGCAAAACCAGACGTTTCGGCAGTGCCATCGACGGCCATCATCAGTGAAAATCGAGTGCGATTACGTGAGGGGGTATACGTTAATGACCACAGTACTGTTGTTAAGGCTGAAGCAGTAAGTAGAAAGACGTAGTTTCTGTGGAAATATTTCATTTTGAAAATGATTTTAAATATAAATCTTAGAACATGGAAGTCATGTATGGTTCTCAATACCGATATTTTATATGTGTACTACGTTATCGGCATCAAAGAAGTAGTTTGTTGTGAAAATTCCTTCCCGGGCTCTTTGGCCGTGAACCAATGTTTTCTGCAAAACCAGACGTTTTGGCAGTGCTATTGACTGCCATCATCAGTGAAAATCGAGTTCGCTAACATGAGGTGGGATCCGTTAAGTGACCACAATACTGTGATTAAGGCTGTAGCAAGTAGTAGAAAGAAGTAGTTTCTATGGAAATATTTCATTTCGAAAATGATTTTTAAATATAAATCTTGGAACATGGAAGTCATGTATGGTTCTCCATACCGATATTTTTTTACTGTATGCAACCGACTAGACTATTAATTAAGCTGGATGACTAGCGTTGTTAGGCCTAAGTATCTACTAAGAATAAAAGTTTGTGAACTTTTGAATTATACAATCACAAATAGAAAGGGGGAGAGAGAGAGAGAGAGAGAGAGAGAGAGAGAGAGAGAGAGAGAGAGAGAGAGAGAGAGAGAGAGAGAGAGAGAGAGAGAGAGAGAGAGTTATTACTCATATTCACATTATTCATAAGTGTAATGATTACACTGCATTGTTAACTATAATATAATAATCTCATTACTGTTATTACAGTTAAACTGCTAAAATAGTTGGCCATAGTATTACTGTACACTTCTAAGCCAGTTTATAATAAAAAAATAAACATTTGTTTCTAATTAGAATATTTTATTTCTGTTTAAAAATTACTCAATTCATATTTGTCACTTATTAGACTGTATAAATATTATTGTGTGTACACGTTCGCAAGCATATGTGTATGTGTTTCTGACGTCACTATAGGCTTTACTTATTTCATTGGGTAAATACAATATGTGAATGACATGTACTTTCTGTTTATGTTACACTTTGTTAGCATTCTTTTATTTCTGATGGCAAAGATAACAGAAGTTGGTTAAGACACCACCAAGTAATTTACATAAACAACAATAGAAAAGGTTATACAGTAGTTTTATGACTGTTTACACTCTTTTTCTTGCTCTAAAATAATCTGTATTGTTTCTATAGGGTACTTCAAAATACACAACACCCTTGTGTCTATAGAATGATTAAATCAAAACTTTTTTCTTGATAAACTATTAGTACACTACATACTAATGCAGCTGCCAATGACGTGTTGAAAGAGGAAGGTTGTACAGTAGTAGCTGGAAATTCATATTTGATACAATGTTGAAATGTTCAGGTGTTTGAGCAGTTACCGTAGTTTTAAGAAGGGTCCCATAAAATTATTCCCCCTATAAGAAAACACCAAGAAGTTTACATGCTAAGTAAGTAATAGGACTATCAATAATAGCAGAACAAATTTTATTACCATATTACAATCCACGATTTGAGTCCAATTGTATGGTTTAATATCCTATGGGTCCTTCCCTACTGCACTTATATGAATAGTTAGATATCCATAAAATACAGTGGTATACATGTATTTATATTTGTTGTAGACAGTAGTATGCAACTCTCTTAAGAATATGATTCAAAACGCATAAAGCAAGAGACCTATTTCCTTTTCATAAATCTGTATGTGAACAACAAAAGAAAACTGTTATTTGTTCCTGTACCTGATTGTTAATAATAGTGTGTCATTGTAGATTTAATTTCAAAATTTTCAATTTTTATGATTCATATTACATGTTACATTTGCACATGATAAATGGCTATTTTGAAAATCAGGTTACATGGACCTGACATTTATATACATTAACAAGTAAAGTAAGAATTTCAAACTGCCTGGACTTTAGCTAGTGTCACTTTTAGTGGTCAGTGACAGTCTTATAACAAAATAAAAGTACTACAATTCTGTTCTGTATATCTGTTTTGTGGTTCTGTTTTATGTTATCTACATTTAACTTAACAGTTCTGTATATCTGCATTTATATCCAAGTTTAATGTTATAAATGGCACTACAGTTTCCTAGTTTGAAGTGGTAGTACAATTAATAGGTTTAAAAAGACAGTATACATAGATATACTAAGTTTGAAATCACAGTATCGCCCTCTACAAATTGTAGAGCGTAGAAGCACTCAGAGGTGCCCGCAGCATGGTGCAATGGTGCACATCACACCACTGGAATTTTTGGGGGGTAATTTTTTAAGCCGATTTTTGTAATTAGTACTTTGTAGTCTTTTTCCTTACATAATTCCTTCTTGGTAATAGAAGTTATATAAATTTAAGCCAGTTGCATAACCAGGTTCTCAATTACCCCCTTACAAGTGTTGTAAATAAAACAGATCAGCAAGAAAAGATGCAATTACAAAATCAAGTAATATTATCTTGATAAGGCCTAATGTACTACTAATTATGTTAGGCCAGGTTTGACCAGGCTTTTACATTTATCATAATTTAGTTATTGATTAGGCATATTAGAAAACCTTTTGGTATTGATAAAAGAATAACATTAGTTTTTTGATTCCAATAATTTCATAAATGGTTTTGGTTTTTCAAAAATTTTTGGATAAATTCCGAATATCCATTGTGAACTGGAGGTTATTCCACACCCCCATATTGTAATCCTCTCTACCCATAAAATCAAATTTTGGGGGGATTTTGGAATACAGGGGGGGATGGGCACAATTGCACCATAGCCTTTGAGGGGGATGGGCATCTTTGGAAGCACCCAAGAGTAGAGTATTGAAATACTTAGCCATGAATCATATATTGAAATCATAAATCGTATATACAATCAATGTATAAAAAATCATATAGGTTTTATAATTAAGAATTTAAAAATCGTCTTAACAAGTGGAGCCAAAATGCTCCAGCTTATTTATCCTGCATAATGCCATGTCCTGAATAGGCCTAATAGAAATTAATTAATGGTGAAGGTGGTGGCAAATTAATAATAGAAATTTTAATATGTTTAATTTTAATGAAGAAATGGCATGAAGAAATCAGAATGGGTGATAAAAAAGCACTTCATACAGTAACAAACACCTGACTACAAATTAAATTCTTAGAACTATCAGACCCTTTTGAAATTGAAGCAGGGTCCAAATCCTGTTCAACTACTATCCCAGAACCTGTTCCACTGCTGCTCCAGAACCTGGTCAACTGGTGTCGCAGAACCTGTTCAACTGCTATCCCAAAACCTGTTCAACTATGTCTTGAAAAGGTAAACAGACGAGTACAACATTCCAATGAGAATCAGATTCAATTTCCAAAGGACTAAGCATTTAAATGTGAATGACTTGCCTTTACAGATAATATAATGTGTTCTTTGCCAATATTTAGAAATTGCAACCAAACAGACAGGAGCTGTAAAAGGTATGGTAGTGAATGAAGGTTTACGGTGTCTTCTGGAAAAGCAAAGTACATGAACCTGAAGACCAAGAATGCAACCTGAACGGTGTTGACCAAATATGGTGATATCAAAATACTCATATGTTTAAGTGCTTAGATAAGAATTCTGAGCCCCAAACATCAATTAGAAGGCAAGAACTAAAGAAAGGTATATATACAGAGTTCAGACTGTGTACAAATCCAAATCACACCAGTACAGATTCAGGCACTACAGTATGGTAGTCAAAACTGGAAGATTATATGCAGTAGACACAATTAAGAATGTCTTCCTATATAGACAGTCTTTCTACTTCCTAAAGAAAACAGAAAAGAGAAAAAGGAAATTTTTATGAAAAATGTCAGCAAATAAGTTCATCATCATCATCATCATCATCATCATCATCATCATCATCATCATCATCATCATCATCATCATCATCATCTTTAAGTATTAAACCAAGAATTGTTTGTTCTGGTCTCAAATAGGCAAATATTAGAGCTGGTCACTCCAGTGCTTTCTTGGTCATTCCACACCTCTCTATCCCCTCAGCTTATAGTTCCATAATTTGGGGATGCAGCAGTCATCCATTTGGCAAAGTTGTTCTCATCAATTCAGCCGATACTGGGTGGTCCTGTTGAGTATACTCATAATATTCAGCCTGCCGTGTTTCTATGATCTTGGAAAGTATACCCTGCCACATGCCTGAGAAAATTCATTTCAGCCGCTTGGATGCAACTGGCCTTGCCTTTCGTTAAAATCCAATTCTCAGACCCATAAAGAAGTGTGGGAAGAGCCATCACCTTGTAGAATTTTAGGCATGTTCCTTTACTTTCTGACTAAGTTGCTTTCAAATAAGTTGAAATTTTATTTAATTCCAAACCAAAAGCTTTTAAGTTAAGTTTAAGGAAATCTTGACTACAATGGTTTACGTATATCTGTATATTACACTGGGAATATGAATAAGCTGAGAATTTGAAATGAAACTTAAAACAAGCTGCAATGTCCTTGGATGGTACACACATCCAGGTGTGATTGTTAGAAAATTTATTTGGTTAGAAACTTAGTGTTGTTGTATAGAGATGGTTGTGGTTGTGGTGCTGCATAGAGGTGATAGTTGACAAACATGACAACATGACACTTCACATGTGGCAATATTAGAGAATGTTCCAGACATGCATTCCAGTTTGTCATTTATTTTACTGGCATTCGGTTTGTGCAATGTGTGCAACATTGACATAGTTTTTAGTGATTTAATGAGCAGCTTGTAACTAAGCAATTTTTTCAATGCATCATCTGGAGAGTGATAAATTTTTCTCCGACCTCAGGAAGGTATAAATAAGCATCCAGTGGGACCAGTAAAATTATAGTGTGATTTGATTTGAAATTATAGTGTGAGATTAGAAAATGAAATTACTTCGTGATTTGAAATTGAAATTGCAGTGCGATTTGGAATGATTGTTATTATTACTTGGGGTTTAGTGATTATTCTGTTACTTAGTGCAAACTGTAATAAAGTGACACTTGTTGCTGTGTGTTGGACACATTTTAAATTATCAAATTATGTAAGAATGTCTTTATATTTCTAGGTCTATTTAAAGTTTTAATTAGTGACCTCTGTTTTCACAGTACATGGTAGGCCTACAACTGCTGCATGGATCCATGCAACCTCCATTGTTATATTAGTGTCAGAAGTGGAACAGAATCTTTAACAGTGGAAACTGAGGACTTTTGTAGAAGAGTAGTGTACATAATTAATTAGAAAACATGGAAAACCAGTCGGATTATGGAAGCTTTGAAGCACTACTACTGTAGGCAGAGTACCAACAAAGAGAAGAACATGGAGCAGAGAAGCAGAAAAACCATGGGATGAGGAAACAACAACAGGAAAGACATAATGCAGACAACTACAGGATGACAAAGATGACAGCAGATGGAACCAGGCAAGCAGAAAAATTAAGGACAAGAAACGAAAGCAGGAAACAGAAAACATAAAAGTATTGGTATAGATGCAAAAGCAATTGCAAGATTATACTGTTGCAGAATTTGGTCTTCTATGTCGTGACTTAGGTAAATTTACAGCAAGATGCATCCTTTGTTACAGTATGAACTGACTTGACATATAGACTTGATTGTTAGAAAATTAATTTAGTTGTCACATTTAATTATGTGTAAAGTGCATGGGCTCTTTCATGTGAGCATATTTTTTACAGAGAATGGAAGACAGCGAAGGCAAACATTAGGCTACATTTTGGAACTATATTGTTCACAAAATGGTGAAGTAGTTGAGACAGACTTTAAACTAACAATTTCAACATAATGGCTGCTAGAGTGTTAATTATTCACTTGTTAATTTTTTAGCATAAAAAGAGGAATATCTTCCAGTTTTCCTCTATTAATGCGATGCACAGTAAACTACTGAAGGTTGTGTGAGACTAAAGCATTTGCTGATGTAGAGACAGCAAACCAGAACAGACCTCTTTGAAGGACCTATCCTATTCTTTACAATACAACGACAATTACAACTTACAAATCAACATTCATTGCTTCTGTTAAATTTTGTGATCCGAGTCTTTTAAAAATTTATGTTCCAACTTGTGGACAGCCTGTAATATCTATGAATCCAGGTCAAGTGGAACAATAGTGGGAGAATTTAGTTCACGAATTCAGATTACAACTGAGGACTCAGTCCAGCAGTAGTGGGAGACTCAACACTTACAGATCCACACCCATTGCCACTAAGGAGGGAATTTCAGAAATCATGTGCACCAGTTCCTATTTCTTGCTCTTTACTTCTCCACCACCCAGTTCCTTTTCCAATTAAGAGATGTAAATTGACATTTATAGAAGGGTTTAGTCATATGATGAAGTGAAGATTATATTCAAACAAGAGACAGTAGACATTGATTGAGGAGAGGTCTGAAATTTGTTTTATAGTATGCTAATGAGTTGTTGTAATTAAACAAAATAGTCTGTGTTTTTTTTTAATTTTTATTGGCCATCTAAGGACCACATGCCAATTTCAATTCTTTATTCTTTGTTTTTTCTTTTTCTTCAATATTCTTTCATCTTTTCACTGTGTCTCTTCTTCCTGTCTTCAGTTCACTTTAAACCTGCGTTTTTCTCTCTCCTATCCTGGACTCCTTCAATTTTTAACACTTTTTCCTGAAAAACTTCTCTTTCAGTTGCTTCTTCTGCATGTATATTGTTTTTTTCTCAACCCTTTCGGACTTATTTAATCCAACTTGATGTTGACTTCATCCCCCACAGATATTTAAAGATCGGCTTTGTTAACCTATTGTCATCCATTCTATATAAATGTCCAAAAGATAACAGTCTTCTTTTTCTCATCGTTTCTGTCATATTTTCTATACTTTGATATATTTCATCATTAGTTCCTAATTTCCAACCTTCTGAAGTTTTTCGTGGACCTAATATTTTCCTAATAATTTGTCTTTCCAATATTTCTAGTTTGTCTAAATTATAATTCAATGCTAGACATTCACTTGCATATAGCAGTGGCGGCTGGTGGTTGAAAAATTTGGGGGTTGCAGTTGGGTTGGATGGTATTAAATTGTTTTATTCTCTGAATAGAAAATGTCCAAGTCTCCTCATCTCCAAACAATACACAAGTAAAGAAAATAATGCAATTTTAGTGTCACACCCACATAACCACGAATATTGTTTATTGTATGAATCTTTTTTAAATTTACGATGTAGGATGTACTCTCTTTAATTTCAATTAATTAATTTTTTCTTTAATAAGACGTAAACTGAACAGCGTTTTGTTAAGTTTACAACAGAATTAATTGCGTCCTACCAGTTAAATATAATAAATATTTGCACTATGACACCATAATTATTGATATATGTACTATTATTTACATTTAGCGATGAACTGGACTGACACTAACAACGAACTTCCAACCCGGCGGACCACGTGTTATTTACACTTGAGTCTGCAGACTGACGATTGTGAAACCGCTCGGACAACTTCGGCTACCTTCGTTCTCAGCAAACAGACTGATGGAGCCGTGAGGTACAAGCGGGGTTTGTCGACCGTAATCACACCAAGCGAGCCTATACTGCTGCAATAGGAACAACCGAGTCTAGCCAGCCAGGCCACTACTCCATTGTATTTCCCCATATACAAAGCGCGTCACAGTTGGTGCACACTTGCCATGTACACCACGGCAAGAGCATGTATGGTTTTTAGTAATTGAACTGTGCTTTTCAATCGGCAAATTATTAATTACGATGATGTAGCTTGAGAGCACTATTTTTACTTATTGTCTTATTCATAATTCTATAATTTAAAATACAATTCTGGATTTAATGGGAGTTGTGCAACCGTGCAACCTAAGCACGCCCCGCCACAGGCATATAGCCTGTACTGTAGTGACTTATTTCTTTATTTTTAGATAAGCACTGTTTATGTGCTTTTAGTCTGTGTTTATTTTATATCAAAATTTTGTTGAAAAATACCTTACGTTGTCAGTACAGTATTTTATTTTGTATGTGGTATTATCTAGTAACATGATTATTTGTTGTACCAGAATAGTAAATCATTAAATGAAGTGACTAGCCAAGGATAGCAGGAAAGCATAGAGGCATCATAACCTGTAAGACCTGTCCTTGAGCATAAAACACTTCTTTTCATTCACTTGTCTGCATTATCTATAAAATAGTATAATAATATGTTAAATTTGTACCTAAGAACAACGAGAACATTTGTCAGCAAATTTACGTGATTTCAAGAAAAAAGAATCCATTAATGTACTTTTGTGTACAATAAGTTGGTTAGCATTTGCTACCTTTTTGATAGTAGACAAAGCTTCTTTTATTTCTGTTTCTATATTGCAAAACAGAAAACAAGTTCAAAGAAAATTTTGTATTGCAGTAGACAGGACAGAAGATGAAATGGTCACATTCTCAATGACAGCACCTGCACAAATATTTTAAATTTTGATTATGCAGTAGCTGGTATAATATGTAGCTGGTATGGTATTACCTATGGGTTTTGTAAAATATTACAAATAATGCTAATGGATTGTTCTATCCAAATAAATAGGTTGTTTTTATTGTAATCACTTTTTATTGTAATATAATTACTATGCAAAGCTTCTGAAATTAAAAATGTAATAATAAATAGCTCTAATAAACAACTGTAATTAAATAATAATTTAGTGTTAATGGCTCTTACTTCAAATGCTCTTACAGGTGACAACTGTAAAAACCACAGAAAAATGGATGTCATTCAGAGAAAAAAAGCCACTGAAACAGAATTACACAAACTGCAATACTGTAATCCAGAAACTCTTAAGACAGGAAAAATGGTATTTACCATAGCAGTATCTAAGATAGAAAACGATGATTCAAAAATGATGCTAATTTATTGCGCTGGTAAGTTTATCTTTCTATTAAGTAATTTTAAATGTGCAGGTAAGTGTATCTTTCTATGAAGTTGTTTTAGAAGTCAAAGTGTTTTCAAAAGTGCGTAAAAATTCAAACAAACTTTACCAGAAGATCTTAAAGAAAAAATTCTAATCTATTTTATTAGACAGCTAAGTTTGTCTTCCTGGCCAACTTATTTTTAAAAGACATGGAATATTTTTCAACATTTTCTAAAATCTGTGAAATTTGAATCCACTTTCACTTTTAAGAAAATGACGCTGAATGTCAACAACTTTAAAATCTTATGTTATTACTTAAAGCCTTTCTTTGGAATACCATTTTCTTTAACATTGATACATTTTATTTAGGAATTGTTACAAGCATTTTCTAGTAAAAAGGTAACATTTTTCTATTCTTATATGATGGGCTTTTTGAAATATAATTGATAACAATTTTTAATTCCTAAAATAGAATTATCAATATTCTGTTCATCTTTAATTTTATTGTCTCTTGTTCTATTAACAGTTACTTTAAAATTGATAGACAATTATATTTAAACTTAGTATGAACTATGAACTGCACATCGTCTTGGTACCGTACACCCAACAAATACTAGTGTTATTTTTAACTTTGCTATTAGTGCTGATTTTTTATAAAAAATTTGGAAATAAGGTATTTATGAAATTTGCAATAAAATATTTATTGAATGTAGATTGCTGTCAGTTTCAACAAATCGGGTGAGGTGCATAAAATAACTAGGACATGTCATTTATTAAAGTAATGGCTAAAAATTTAGCATATAAGGTTACACACACATGAAATGTTTCCGCAGAGATTTAATCTCTAATTATTGCTGCACTACATAGAGTGTTTCTGAAAGATTGTGACAAACTTTGGGAAATGATTCCACTCATTAAACTGAAGGAAAAGTGTACCGTAAACATTTGCCAAAAAATAGTTTGTTTCCATCTATTGTGTTTTTATAAATAATTAGATATAGATATTGAGACAAATATAAATATAAAGATTGTAACATAACAAAATTATCACACTAAATATTTGAATTAATGTTACATAAATAAAAGAAAAAGTTCCATAGTGAGTGAGAAGAATAAATTGTTTAAGGATTACACTAGAAACTGTATAATTAAGTCTATAAAATGTTAATAAAAATGGAAGCTAATAAAGAAAACCATTAATTAAAATAACCTACTATGAAAAAACCAGTTAAACCAGCAGTATACCCAGTAGATTGGGGAAGCAGTACAAAAAGGGAAGGACCATAAAAAAGGAAATAATCTATCATGAAACCATTTTAATAAGGAAACTACTAATGTGATATTTGAAGAAGGGACAAAACATATCAAGATTCCAACAAAGAGACCAGAAACAGGAAGAGATATGCCAAAACAAAATGATAGTCATATAATAAATACCATGAGACAAAATTGAAACCGATATAGGTAAACCCAAACAAGTTACAAGATACAATACTATAAAACACAAATTGTATATTAGTTGTAAGTGTAATATGTTAAAAAATATGTCAAAAGAGACTACCATAGTGTAGAACTCACTAAAAAGACTACCAGAGTGTAGAATCCAATAAAGTGAAGTGAGATAACAAAATTAAGAAACTGCAGAGTGTATAGTGAGAAACATAGTTAAAAAATCTATGAAAAAATCTTCAATGAAGTTTAAGTATTATAAAAAGACTACCATGAGTGTAGAATAATAATAATAAAACCATTGGAATGAAAGACAGTCTAAGGACTGACAACATTACCAGTAATAAGAGTTTTTTAAATTAGATATAAGAAAAACTATTACATATAAAATGTTTTCTTTAATTATAGCTAAGTAAATGGTGAGAAGGACAAAAATACCAAAGGACAGTTCATAACTGAAGGTATGACTAATATTAAGATGTTTGTTATTTATTATTAATTAGATAATATTTTAGATGTAAGGTGTAAATAGATACACGATGTTTTTTAATCACAGTTAAAGTGTTTTCAAAAGAATCATAAATACACAAGACAGTTAGTGACTGACAGTGTTACTAGTAATAGGAGTTTTTTTATTTTTTTTAATTAAATTATGTCTAGGATAAGCTATTTTGTTATCATTTGATGATACAGTAAAAAATAATAGGAATAAGATGTTTTTGTTAAAATTAGGTGATATATGGAAAATAGTTGATAATAAGATGTTTTTGTTAAAATTAGGCATAAGATGTTCATGTTATGGTTCAATGATGTTATTAGTATAAAGAAAGTTTAGTAGATACAAGATATTCTATTGTATTTAAAATCAGGTCATTTAATTTTCCATTGTGTAAGTCAGAGAGGCAAGTAGGGCATAAAAATGTAATAATTTTATTCAAATCAGTAAACCATGTATAATTGTACAAACAGACCAGCCAAGACACCATTTTTGTAAACACAGACTGGCCTATAAACCAAAAAAATTATCTATCAAAGAATTAATCTATGTAATAGGAATAGAATTCAATACATACAATACAGAAATTGAAAGTATAATTAATGCAGATACAGTTAATAGCAAATAGAATGACAAAAGAAAGAAAATTAACTTCTTTTGGAAACAGTCAAAAATAGGCTTATGATAGTAATCAAATCAGACTAAACAGCAAATTAATCAATATTGAAATGTTTTAATAACCAAATTATTAACAACAAAGTAATTACGGAGTTATTAGGTGTATTCCAGGGAAATATTATACCGAAAAAACAAATAAAAACCTTTAAAACACTGAATTTGTACAAAATATGGGGCATACAATCATTATGTAAAATTGTAATTTTTGGGCTTAAATGAGTTTGAAACAAACCCAGCTATATATCAAAAGATGTAAAATTAAATAATCAATATTACTGAATAGTTAGATTCATGTAAAATTAAGAAATATTTGAAATACAGTAAAAAATAAGAAAACTTGTTATGTATAGTTAGATAGTGAAACAAGTCTTAGACAGATATTTTATAATTAAACAATATGAAGAGGAAAAAGACATACCACAAATTGCCCTAAAACGACGACGTTGCGTCTATTAGTCTATTGTTAATCGCAAAGCTGAACAGTTGAAAAATGTGTTAGTGGAGTATTGAAAACCAAATAATTTGTATTAAAACCAAGTGTGGTTATGTGGCGTGTAACGGAGATGAACTAACAAGTGAAATAACATTATCTATCAATGTCTAACACTTCACAAGTTTCCAAAAACACAGTATAACACCATAAAACGCAACACCAGAAATCGACAGCCATTTTGAACAACGTTTGGAACGAATTCACAGAAAACCAACACACATAGTTGAACACCACACTACACAAGAGATCCATCCAGAATTCGACATCGCAGACGACGAGGGGACATTCAACACTATATTTTGGACCAACACCACTTCGCAGAAAAAGGGAACATCGTTTTATTTCTGTGGGAGAAGATCTTCAATTCCAACAGCATTGTAGCAGTCAAAATCGAGCAGACGGCGGCCATTGCTGAATTTCTATAAAGACGATCAGCCAGTGCTTCCTGGAGAGGAGTGACGTCATTTCTTCGACTTGGTTCGAAATTTAAATAATTTCTTTCTAATTGACAATTGTAATAGTAATTCTGTTCTATTTCAGATATTAACATTTAGTTTAAGAATACCTGTTAAATGTATCTTGTTCCTTGCCCTCTGACCATTTCGACTCGTTAAAAGAACCATAAATTTAAACTTGTAAAAAATATATTTGTTGATTTTTCTCACTGCCGACTGTGGCGAATATTCGCCAGTGCCTGGGACATGCGCAGTTTGACTGGCGCACAATTTTGAATGAATAAACGCAAATCATTATTCAGTTACCAGCATTGTTTTTATTTCTACCATTAATGTTATTATTATTTTTTATTAAGCAAAAACATAATTCACATTGAGAGAATAGATATAGAAGGAAATTACAAACTCAACTAATTAATTAATTATTAATTAATTAAATTAAATCATTCCATCAAACTCGATACAAGAACAAGAAAAAATATTTGCACAATTTTTAAAGTTTGATGTATTTGTTATTTATCAATCCAACACACCTAGTTATAACACATTCTTATCATCAATATTTCTATATTTTATTTATTATTACATTTGAAATTATATTACAAATTGACTAGCCTAACCAGTGGGGCTAAAAGAAGAGCACAATACCCTTGTTATCACAAAAGCTACACACACAATCTATCTATATATTTCAATAATATATTTATATTTTTATTTTTATTTGTAATTATATTACAAATTGACTTGCCCAACTAGTGGGGCTTTAAGGAGTCAGACTGATCCAGTGATAAACAAAACATCAATACGTATCAACACATATCAATTCAATTTAATTTTTATTTTTATTTTTATTTGTAATATTAATTTATATTACAAATTGGCGTTTCCAACGTGGAGCTTATTAAAACGTTCATCAACTATATATTTCAATTATTTTATTTTTATTTGTAATTATATTACAAGATATATAGATATAGATATAAAGAGTTAGATATAGAGTTGAAATTTGGTATGCACAGTAAGTGAACTGTTTCCTATAAGTACTAAACAAACCAAAATGTTATCTATAAAATATTCAAATTGGCAGCTGATTTAATCTTTTAATTCTAAATTTCACAAAAATTATTATAATATAAAATGTGTTATTACATAACATATTACCTCTTTTATTCAGAATCCAATGATAACTTGTTCATGGAAGTCAGGTAAACAATGACAGTGAATTTTTACATATATTTTATAAGAGAATATTGGCATATTTTTCTTATATTGGATTTTATGTTACTATATATTGTTAGTGTGATTTGCATTGACTTTTATTTTTCTGTTGTTTTGTCTGCTTGCATATTATGTTGATGTTTTCTTGAGGGAATTGCTGGGTCTTTGTCTGTTACCAGTATTGATGTGCAGTTACCACAACTGTCAGATGTGCAGTTGTGGTCTCTGATGTAGGGAGATCACTTCTGTAATTAATGTATAGATTAGGTTAGGTTAGGTTAGGTGAGGTTATGTTATGTTATGTTATGTTTGGTTAGGTTTTAGGGTCCTAAATCACTACCCTGTGCACTTCCCACTTCTGCTTCAATTTTCCTTAGGTTCATAATCTTATCTTTACCTTTAAAGATTTAAAGATACATTTAAAGTATTATTAAGATAAAATGTTCTTAAAAAGTCCTTGGTTTCCTTTCTTGTGTTTCTCTTATCACTGCATGCCTCTCTGTGCACCTGTTCCATTGAGAAATGCTTACGAATATGTACTTGTGAACTTTCAGGAATGATTGTGGATGGAGAAGACTGTCTCATGGGAAAGCCAAACGCAAACTCTCGATGGGTGTATATGTTTTATTCAAAAAATTTGGGAATGGTAAGTAGTTTTGTCTTAGAAGAGAAAAGAATTAGTCTCTTAAAACAAGAATTTAAAATTACTGAAAACTATAAAAATATCTGAAATAACATTCTGTATTTGTTAAATTGTTTATACATTAATTATCTGCACATTTGAACTTAATTTTCAGGTACCCATTAGAGACATCTTTGACTTTGCACCAAATCTGAGATATATTATTGGACTCTGGAAGAACGTAAAGGAAAGTAGCCATGATCACATAAAAGCTATCAGAGAGGCTATTGGTGTAAGTTCTTCATAAATATCTTATGTTTCAAACAACTACTGCAAAAAAAAACAAAATTTTTTAAACATTTTTTTAAAATTTATGTTTACAATCAGAACATAGAATCATGTAAAAAGTACATATACAATTAGTTGTATGACTAAATTTGTTGACCTTTCTGTTTTGAGGGAAATCTATCCAATGATATCATCCCACTAGAGGCAAGACTGTGAAGTCAGTGGGCCATAATCTTTTTATATACGTTGGTTTCAAAGTACTGTATATATGCACACAATTATATATACAAAATTACAAAAATGTACCACAGCTAAACAAAGACTAGCACATAAAATGTACAGGAAATCTACTGCATTACACTGAAATTTTTTATTTTCTGATTCTACACATAGGCTACTTAAAAAAGGTGCAACATGTGACTTAAATGAAATAAATATATTTTTTAAAAAGTGTTCAGGATCAAATCGCCATTTCAAAAGTGTCTTCTCCAGTATTTTGATGCAGCAAAGGAATCAATCAAAAAATTGACGTCTGTATTCTGTGCTGTCTCATTTTCAATGCTTAGAAGTGATAGTCAGAATCATTCTTATGACATGATGCTTCTCAAATATGATTAGATGATTTTTAATTTAGAAAACGAAGGTTTAGCTGTTGCTGTTGTCCAGGCAGATTCACGAAAAGAATGTAGGCAGTACAACCTCCAGGAAATTTGGAGGAAAGAGTTATGTGTTCACATATTGTAGTCTGAGCTAACTCTGAGATTGCCACTTTGTTTTTAATTACTTGGGATTGGCACTTTGTTTTTAATAACTTCTTTTATAATTGATTGGAAATTTATCTTCTGCTGTCGAGGTCTTTCTTGGCAGCAGTGGTCTTCCTTCAGGTGGTGTCTTTCTTCTACACAGATAATGAGTATAGTTCTAAATATAATTATGTCACTACTGACTTGGATCACAAATTTTTTTATTGGTAAAAACTGAAAAGTTTTGCCTTTATAGCCTGAACCAGTATTCGCTTATTATAAGCTTCATAAGAGGCTGCCACTGGGAGCGCTGTCCGTCATCAGCAGCCTCTGACGAAGTTTATAATAAGCAAAACTGGTCCAGACTATAAGGTAAAACTTTTACGTTTTTACCTATAAAGAAGTTTGTGTTCACTGTGTGTATGGCAGTGACATAATTATATTTAGTTAATCAACGGACACGTCATGGACAAAGAAATCCAAGAATACAGGTCACAAAACAGCAAAATGTAATGCCAGAGCTCAAAATGCACTGAATGCTTCAAAATTCAAAACACTCACCTGGTTAATTCAAAACATTCAAAATTAAAATGTCCAATAACTGGTTATAAATAAGTTTGAAATCTTTTTTTCATTTTCTTCAAATCTTTCATCTTGGGTCAGTTGATCAGTTCATCCAAAATGTATATGCAATGAAGCCTTTTTGGGGTTGTCGGTACTGGATGGAGCCTTATTCATCCTACTACCTGTTTTTACCCTTCTCCTCAAGAAAGTTAATTTTTGTGGCCACTACAAAGGTGCATCTGTTGTTAACAGGGTTTTACAGTAAACACATTGCGACGCCCCCACCCAGTGGATTAATTGGCATTTTTCCCATCCATGAAACTTCAGTTGTTTCATAAACATTTATTTTATTATTATTATTATGGAATGATAACATTCTGTAATGATTATATAACTTTATGTAATATATTAATGATAATATTATGTTTTTTTTTTGCAAATAATAAATAAGTCCTTAGTTTGGGCGTCAATTGTTATGTTTTATCCCTGAATGGTACTTAATTACTTTTAATTTCGTTCACTATTTGTGACGCCATATTTTTTTTGTTACCAACTATGAAGCATAAAATCTACTTACCTCAGGGCCAGGTTCGATTCAGGCGAACGGAAGAACAGAATGGGTTATTTTCAGTAAATAACTCCTTTGTTTTTTGTTTACCAATGACATTCCCCTTTTATTTTTGCTCATATACTTGTACATTTAACCCCTTATTCAACAAAATGAAACACATTCGGCCACGAGGCATAATTGATAAAGAAAACAAGTAAAATAATTATTAACATTAACATTTTTATCTCTCTCTCTTCATCATGTATTATTCTAAATCATCAATTTAATTTATATCTCTAATTGAAAACAACCCAGCACTTCTTAAATATATATTTTTTATCCACACAAACACACACACATTCATGTGTTACATTTTGTATCCCCCTCAATGAGCTCATTTTATGTTATTTAGGGGACTTGCAAGATTTTATTGATTGTATTAATTTACTTCCCTTTGTTGATCCTTATAGGTGCGTCCATTGGATGACTCCTCATGCACGCACTACCGTTGTTATTCCGTACTTTCCACTGAGTTTACATGTTTTGAAGAAGAATTTTACTGTTAGTCCACTCTAATGAAAGTTATATTTGTTATTTCACATTGTTTAATATTTTACACGTGCGGACGCCCGCATTTTTGCTCCGGAACTTTTATTCACAACCGGCCGGTTATAAGGTATGATTTCAACTGGGGCGAGATGAACGGCTTTCAAATCTGAGATGGAGGGAGGTCACGTGACCACTTTCATTGTTCTACTGAATATGACGAGCCAATTTCTGAGGCGAGGCCTACTACGCATTGCATTCCAAGTGACGTATTTAAAGGCTTGGTACTTATGTAATGTAGCGGGACTGGTGATTTCATCGGTCAAAGTTCGTTTTGGCTAAATATAACTGTTGTTTTGCGTCTGGAATGTTGACCTTGACACTATTCCACTTGCTTGTCTGCTACGTCGTCGTTATATTCATGAATAAAACTTGTTCATTTTCCCCATAATTATTATTTATACTTTTATGTTTCCCCTTTCCCCAAATTACCCCGGGTAGACCCAAACTGTCCCGTTACAATTAAATTAAATTAAACCTCCGCTCAACAGTCCGTTAAGGACCAAGGCGTACCGCTCGGCTTTTGTGTTAGTGTGACGGTGTATGGCTAGTACTACGCGCCACCAGCCGCTAGCTGCGGTATTCACAGCCAGGAGGCAGCGCTGTTATCTCAGCGCCTACTCAGTTTGCCTCACGACGCTGAGTGCACGCCATACGGAACCTCCGCCGGGAATTGAACCCGGGACCACGAGCGCATCAATCGCCCGCGTTAGCCACTAGACCACCTGGAGGCTCGTCCCGTTACAATATTACCGTTATATGATGATGATGATGATGATGATGACGGTAGCGGTGGTGGTGGTTTCGGCGGCGGTGGTGGCGTGGTTATTTATTTATAAGCTTAATTTAGCACTAAAATAATCATTTCATTTTTTGAAAAGTATTTAATTCATATGACATTAGTAAACAAATATGTTACATAGACTGCAACGTCCTTGAAAAGAAACTCACCAGGGGCATCCTTCCTACCTCATGTATTGCCTCATGTATTTTTTTTTTTATTTTTCACCAGTGGCTCTTGTATGTTCTGTGCATGGATGCTCATGTCACTGCAGCATACAGAGTTCAGCGAATGTTAATTCGCAAATGAGTGTGACCTTTACTCTATAGAGAATTGTAGCCCGTCAATATGTTCGTAATTATAGTAGTTCCAGGCTGAACATTTTTCTCAGTTACATCCAGCAACGCGTTAGCATCCCTCTATTTGCATCTTTCAGGGAGCATTTTTTACTCATTTTGTCTATCCCTCCGATTACCCACATAATAAACATAGGCAACCAGGATAATAGTCATATTTTTCAGTGGTGATAAAAGTAACATTTTCTCCAGTAAAATGTACAAGTTGGTAGGCAGATGGCCACCGCCGCATCCATTACTGAAACCCTATTATTTTGGGTTTAGAGTTATGTATAACCCTTATTTTAACACACAAATAGGTCACAGTTAAGTGATTATTGACCTACAGTTGTTAACAGCTTCGTTGGCATTGGTTATAGGTTTGGGGGCAGGGATTGACCCCCCTCCCGATTCAGCTATGTAGTTATGCCACTGCGTCAGTTATTTTGTTCCAAAATGCGTGCACGCGTATGACTATCTAGGTTTAAAGTATTCCAAATGCTCAGAAAATCCATTATATTTTTCTGCCTACTCAATATTGTTCTGATGCTGTGGCGTAATTACAGGATGAACCAGGGGATGAATCACTCCCACCCAAAGTTATTACAAATGTCAGCCAAGTTCAATAATCACTTAACGTAGACCTATTCCTGAGTTAGCTGCAAGTGTTATAATAAAGATTACATAACTATAGACATAAAATAATAGGGTTTCAGTACTGGAAGGGGTGGTGGCCGGACCAAGTTGGTGTAGTAAGAGGCATTTCCACCCTCCCCATGACCGCCATGAGTTGAATCACTAGCAGCTATTTTTGTACTTTAAGTTCACAATCACATTCAAAGTGTCAAGAGTTTATTTTCTGTAATGTATTTTAAAAGTGTTGGTCATTGTAGAAATTATCTGAGATACAGCGGACTAAGGAGATGTAACACAAACTGGAACATTACACACAACAGAAATGAATGTTTGAAGTGTGGCCGTAAAATGTATCTCAACAAAGGGTTCAATAAAAATCTGATATACAGGTGAGGGAGAACCCAATAGAGATCAAAAAAGAATCTGCCAGACAATACGTTTTTTTGGCATAATGCGGATTCCAACAGAATCATTGTTGTGCATTTTATTTGAATGTATTTTTTATACTCGATTTCTGTAATTACAAAAGAAGCAAATTAAATATGAAAGTGACCAGAAAATTAATATCTGAGTTTTGGAAAATATTAAATATGTTGTTGTTGGAAAATATTAACTATATTGTTGTCTGAGAAGAGTACAAAAATTGGTAGTGTTGGTGACACAAGAGATCGACTGATAAAGATTCGGTGAGCAATTGAAGGGATAGACAGAAGTAGTAAAAAGTGCTCCCTGAAAGTTGTACATACACGGGATGTTAGCATTGTTTGATGTAAGTGACAAAAATGTTCAGTCTGGAACTACTATAATTATGAACATGTAGAGGGGTTACATTTGCGTACAAAGTAAAGGTTACACTAAAATACTAAAACAATAAATTTACTTATGACATATACTAGTATGCAATTATTGGCTTATGCTATTATAGGCGAGAAGTCTTGTGTTTTGTGTTTGAAAGGGTTGTTTGAAACCTTCTTATACATGAAATCTATTATTGGTAGAAAGATCAGAAGTAGGGGTTCCCGAAGAACCAATCAGATTACAAGAAATTAAGTTTTTAAAATAAGACTGACATGCAGATTAGTGAGTGCCCTGGCCTGAGGCTATCCGTATCCACAATAGTGTAAGATATTCCACCAATGCCGATATTTCTATTCTGATGATATTCCTATTACAATATCATCATCATCATCATTATTGGATGGAGATAATGAACTCATTAAAATTATTTATAGAAAGTAAAAGAAGTATTCCGAATAATGTGAGGAAAATGTCATTTTTCTCCATAATCCTTGATACCACTATAGATATCCAGTTGTTCAGTTAACACACATGAGTTGATCAGTTAATAAGCCACTTGATTTAAATATTCTTCAGCAGAGATTGTGTTAATAAACCACTTGAGATAACTTTATGAACAATAGAAAATAATATAAAAAATTCAACAGAAGGGGAAGGAAAAGAATCAGTTCACAATTTATAGACAGTAGATCACAACAAAAATAATATTTAGTTTTTGCTTGATGGAACTATTTATTTCTCTTAGATAAAATAAGTATTGCACAAATAAATCAAAGTGAGGGACTCTGAGACACTATACAATGAATATTATACACAACATACGAGCTGTGTTCTAAAAAAGACTAAACTTTTGCAATAAAAAATTTATTAATATATATACAACTTTATGCATGTTTATCCCCTTCAAAGTGTTCCCCCCCTGCTGGCAATAAATTGCTCCAATTCTGGAACACTTCTTGGAACTCACTTTTTGGAATGGTACGCAGGTGTTCTTCCATATTTTACTTGATCTCCTCTATTGCTTCAAAACTACATCCTTTCAAGGTCACCTTCAATTTTTGGAACAAGAAAAAGTGTGCTGGGAATATGTCTGGAGAGTAGTGTGGGTGGAGCAGAACAGTTGTATTTTTTTTTTTTGCCAGAATATCGATGCCAAGGAGTGACATGTGAGCTGGTGCATTGCCATGTTGTAATGCCCAAGTCTGGAAAGTCATGTTTGTTAGCACAGGTCTGGAAACTTCTTGCGTACTGCTTCCCTCAAATGACTTAAAACTTCCCTGTAATACTCCTGACCACGTCTGAGTGTCTGACCACGTGGAATGAATTCATGATGAACCAACCCTTTCCAGTCAAAGACTACCATCATCTTTTTGTTTGATTGAACCATCCAGCTTTTTTTTTGGTCAAGGCTGTGAAGACTGTATCTTCGTTTCAACATCGTTTCCATACATCTACGTCTCATCCCCTCTTATAATGTTTTTGATGAAATTTTTATTGGCACTGGCATGGTCAAGCAGTTCCTGACTAATGTTAACGCAGTTCTCTTTCTGAACATCCGACAACAAACACAGCATGAATTTTGCTGAGATGCAATGCATGTTCAGTTTTCCTGTTACAATTTTGTGGCATAAACCCACATTGACACCCAATTTTTGGCAATATCATGTACAACAATTAAACTACAATCTTCACGTATCATAGTGCAAACTTCGTCGATTTTATCATCACTTATTGACGCTGAAGGGAAACCAGGCCTCGGATTTTCATTGGTCAATGTTTTTCCCACTTAGTGATAGCACTGTGTTAGACTCATACAATCATCGCCATATGCATGCTGAAGCAATTCAAATGTTTCTGTAAAGATTTTACCAAGTTTGAAGCAAAATTTTATGGAGACATGTTGTTCTTCAATCTTTTTTATTTTCACTATGGGAAAAATTCACCAAGAGGTTAGAATACGTATTAATTTCTGCTGCTGTAGCGAGAATCACAACAATGGTAGAAGCAGAATAATGGATGAAGTTTCTGAAAGTTGCTGCTAGTCAGCACCACTTGTCAGAGCATAATCTGTGCATATAACACCGTGGTATTGTGAACATTCGGTCTTTTTTTGAACACATGTTGTACACACATGAATATACTGAATACCATTTCATCTTTGAATGAGACGTCATTAAGTATGAATGTTTTTGACAATGAATTTTAATTCTAAAGTTTCTGAATTTATAACAATGTTTTAAGACTATTTCATTTATTAATTTTTTTGTTTATATAGCTATATGTTGTGGAATCCAAACTTTTATTCTAAGTTAACTTGACTGTGTATACTGTTTTCAACAGGTGTTTGAAGAGCGTTGGAAAAAAGCTTTTAGTAAAACAGATTTTAATATAGCTTGTGCAGAATTCTTGGAACAATACAAGTTACGTGATGGAAAACATGATGACTATGGTAGGTAAAGGGCTTCATTTTTCATTAAAGTTGAATTAACAAATTTTGATCATTATTTGTTAAATCATTACTGTTTAATGAATACTGTTACGATGGTCTCACAGATCGTCGTATGGTACAGTGGAAAACAAAATCAAGACACCAATGAAGTCACTAATAACCAGCTTTAATTTTCACAGATAACAATTTATAATCAACTTGTACAATAATCCTAGTTAAACATGATCACTTGTTGAATAATAATGTCAACTAATAGAATCCCGCACAATAATCACTTTTCACTAATACCCACTTGAAACCCACCAAGTAATCGTCCGAAGTAAACTGAGAAAACTTATTGGCAGGTGTGGGGTATTTATTGTCTACATGGTTTCGTAATGTACATATTTAACAAGCACTCAAGAATTCTAGAGGGTACTTTGGCATGGGATTGGCAAAAACACACACCAGCAGGGCTAGTCGAGTAGCTTGTACAATGACACCATCGAACGCATGAGAATGTTCCGCATTATGTAACACACAGTGTACCAACTGGTGCGGTCTGGAATAGCCACAATCTTTGACGCATGAAAGTGTCACTTCTTTCATCTGAAAGTAGCAGCAATATGTATGCACACACACATTACAGCTGGACTCTGCTGTGATAGCCGAGATACTTGTAGAACGTACATAACAATATGAAAAATAGGAAATATTTACTCAACTTGCTGCCTGTAGCTGATTATGCTTGTAAACAGAAGTTTTAGTAACTTCTTATTTCAATAATTCTGTTTAATACCATTAAAAAGCATTTTTAAGGAAATAAAACATGAAATTAAAGAAAGACTTAAAGAGATGATGTGTCTATCAATCTATAAGAAGAATAAATTTATTCTGTGCTCTTATCATCAATGATACGGACAAGACCAAAAAGATGAATATTGGAAGCGTAAGTGAGAAAAGGAGAGGATCAATGATCTAGAGAAACCTACAATATACATAGATACAAGAATTCTAGAAAGAAAGGGAATATTTAAGGGACATCCAGAACAACAGGAAGAGACTTGAAAAAGATACAAAATAGCGCATTAGCAATAAACCTAGGTATGTAATTTACCGGTATGACAAACTTAAGTATGCTAAATCTAGGAACGACAAATCTAGGTATATAATTTACCACCCGGCTTGGGTCTCAGTCCTTTTCCGGGTCCTGGTTCTGGTCCAGTTGGTCGGCCATGGCCTGGTTGTCAGGTCAGTATGGTAATTCTAGGTATTAGGCCTTAGGTCTTGGTATTGGTCTTGGGTCATGATCCTAGTCCTTGTCCTGATCTGTTTGTCAGTCAGTCTTTGTCCTGTTGTTGGTCTCTCTCCACACTCGGGTCCATGTTTGGTGGGGTGGAGGTGGGGGTAAGTAATGGGGGATGTGGCCAAGTTTCTGGCCCTTTACCCGATGCTTCTGCGTAAAATCTTTTAGCCAAGTTGGGAAATTTAAAATTGGTGAACCTATCAGTGGACGGTGTAGGAATCAGATTACAGTTGTTGCAGTAAGGTATGATTAGTTTGTTTGCGTAGTTGTGAAAACAATATTTAAAGAGTAGTTAGGAGTGTTAATTTCTTTTTCTTTTCAACAGTAGGTGGGCACTTTTTCATTGTCCAAAACACTATTGAACCTATATCCACTGGCTAGGTGTTGTGCTCTTACCTGTACCAAAAAAAGAGCAAATCGTAAAGCATTTTTAAATGATCATTTGTAGCCTGATTGTTTTACAGTATGATGTATGTGACCAGGGGTACTCCTTTCCAAACATCTCAGAAAACAAAATACAGATTTTCCTTATCACCACTACTCAGGCAGCAGTATTTTGTATAATCACATTACATACTCAAAAGGCAGCGGCGTAGCTAAACCGAACGTGGACGTCGGCGAAATCCGCTTTGCGAGGCCCTTTTCATGTCTCGGTTAGAAAAGTGCTAATAAATTGAATTATACTACAACACATCACAAGAATGAGTTTGTTATATATTAATTAACCAAATATTTATTTAATTTCAATATATAATTATCATTCATTACGGTATTCTACGACTATTAATAGAAAGATCAATCAATATCACTTAACCTTATGTATCATTGTGATACAGTACATGTCCCATCATCAGTATGGCTTTGTGAAAATAACAAACCCTTGAATAACAATTACCTCTAGACATCTAAAGCTAAACAAACATATTATAATATTCGCACTTTTCGGCTTTTTGCTTCACTGAATTTTTTCAGAACTGAGTCATAGCTTAAACGAGACGCTATTTCAGCTTCAATCGATAAAACAGCCAATGCAGATACCGTAGTCTCTCTTGGCTCATCGTGCTTCTCAAATAGTTCTTAATCAGTTTCAACTTTGAGAAGCTTCTCTCAGCAGAAGCTGTACTGACCGGAACTGTCAGCATAATTCTGATCGTTATGTAAACATTTGGATATATTTCTTGCAAATTATTTTCTAAAATGTATCATATAAGTTGTTTTACATCTTTTATAGAGTCTGGTGAATTAGACCTGAAAAGCTGGAGTTCCTCGAAAAGCTCGAAGGGCTGAATGTCGCTGCTTTCACCTTCCTGTAGTATTGTGTGAAGATCATTACAATGCTTTTGTAGGTCTTCTTTTGACAGAGATTTCAAATAGTTCATGTCATAAATAAAGCCAAATCTTTTAAAATATTCGTTGAGAGATTCGAATCGACATTCAGTGTCGGCTATGATAGCATCTATCATTGTTATAAAAAAGTCAACTTTGAACTGTATTTCTGCAGATTGTATAGGTTCATCAATACGTTCATACCCAAACATTCTTTTCTTTCTCACTATTCTTTTCTCTTTAAATTGTGTCGGGATTTCGTAACTACTTTTTTCTATCGTATCGTTATCGTAACCTTGTCCTCGACAATTCTGGATATCCAAACCATTTTTTCCTAGTTCTTGCAAAATTGAATTTGCCAAATACTCTCCTGTTGTTTCTGCTACAGCAATAAATTCAATAAAGTGTTCCTCTATTTCTCCAGTCGAGGAATTGCAAAATCTTAATATTATTGACATTTGTTCAACACGGCTCACATCACTGGTGCAATCGAGCATGAACGCATAGTATTTTGTTTGTTAGACTCTGTGTATTATTTCCTCAATAACTGATTGAGACATTAACGTAATCAACTCATTTTGGATATCAGGACTCAATGTTGAGCAAGACGTTTTTCATTCATGCGTTGCAAGTGTTCCCGCAGTGTCAGATCATATTTGGATAACAACTTAAATAGGTCCATAAAATTGCCACTGTTTCCGCTATAGTCTAACTTATAGGACTCTCGATGACCTCTAAATGCAAGATTATGTGAGGCTAAATAGTTGATAAAGTCAATCAGTCTTTCAAACAAATTGTACCAATATTTTTGCGATTCTCTAATTAATCTCTCGTTTTCCATGTCGATTGTTTTTCCATGTTTGATTCATCATCATTATTCCTGCATCTCCTAAGTGGAGCATAGGGCATCAATGAACTTCCGCCACCGGACTCTGTTCCGCGCCATTGTCTTGATCTCGGGCCAGGTCTTCCCTCCTTTCTCCATCCCTTCCGCTATTACACTCCTCCTCCATGTGTTCCTTGGTCTGCCTCTTCTCCTGCTACCTTGTGGGTTCCATTCCAGGGCTTGTCTTGCTATGTTGTCTCCATCTCGTTGTAATGTATGCCCAATCCACTTCCATTTCCTACGACGCATCTCAATGTCAATGGGTGTTTGATGGGTTCTTCTTCACAGCTCTTCATTGGAGATAACTTGTGGCCACTTCCATGTTTGATTCCTTTGTGAAATTCCATCCATTTAAACATGCACCCCATGTGTCCTGGACTTTGTTCATGTCTTTGCAATATCTGACTAAGATCTTTCCAGTCACAACATCCTCCTTGCACCATCTGTGTTTGTAAATGCGAAAAAAGTCTACATGGAAAGCAATAAACTTTGTCTTGAGTTATGGAGTAAACTAACCATCTACAATGTTGCGTTTTGTCGTTACTCAACTTTCGAGTAAAATGAAATTTTAAAAAATGTCTTTTGCTAGCGTCTTTTGGATATTCTTCATCAGATATTTCCAGATTTTGATAAGGACCATTTTGAATAAGGTCATGATGCTGTAAATCCGTTATTGGAAATACCCACTTCCCTGGGTCCAAGTCTACAAACGACTCTCTTCGTAAATGAATTGTTTCCTCTTGATTTTCTGTCTCACAAATGTTCTCACTTTCGAATTCTTTATTGAGTTCAGAAACTTGGATTACAGCAGATCCACGTGACTCTGAAGCTGGTTCAGCAATTTGGACAACCGATTCATCTGACTCAAAAGAAGTAACTTCAGAACAAGGTTTCTTACTAAGATATTTCATCATGCTGGAACTCAAAGTTTGGTTGGACATAACCGTTTCAGCTTTCCTTCGTTTTTTTGATGCACCAAATTCCCATTTCCTCCCTATATCTCTGTCTCTAGAGGTATGCCCACCTGACATAACCTAAAAAAATATTTCAGTTAAAAAAACGATCGGCAGCCACAGCCTAAAACTTACTCTAAGCCTACCGTTTAAATGTCTAAATGTCAAGTAACTAATAACCTTATGTATAAACTACAGTATATCTAAAATAAAAATGTTTCTCTTTTTTTCCCCTAGTTTTTTATACATCATATTAATTTTTAAATCTGAGTCCTACAATAGGAGTGCCTTCAGTTCATGATATTGTTAATAATAACAATTTTCATTATATTAACTAATTTTTTAACTATATTGTGTAATTTACCGACTCACATTAAATTTCTATTAATGATGTAGATAATAATAATAATAATAATAATAATAATAATATTAATAGATATGACTAGTGAATAAACTGTACAATACAATTGAAATAAAAATATAAATTTACAAAAATTAATAAAATAGTTTGATGTGTTTACATGACTTTTGGTATCACCAGACTTATATATTTTTTAATAGTATGTAAATTATAAAACTTCAAAACAAAGTTTGATCATTCAGAAAACTGAATGATATTAACAAAATGTTGATATAGTTAATTTGTTACTAATATAAAATTCAGTTTATACCAATCATTTGTTGAATGGCTATGTAATTTACAATTAATTAATTATTAAGAAAAATATAATTACATATATATTATTATAAATTATTGTTAAAAAGTAATTAAGTGTTAATAGTATTATATTTAAAAAAAAAATAAAAATCATCGTTATTTACAAAAAAAATAATCCCACAAATAAAAATTTTCGTAATTGTTTGAATTTTATAAATATTTTAATACTGCAGAACACTTTATTATCAACGAAAATTTAATATACCGACAGTAAAAATTAGTTACTTGACATTTAGAAATTTAAACGGTAGGCTTAGAGTAAGGCACCCCCAAAATTTTCATGATCACAACACCTTCTTTAGTACATATACTTTCTACAGTACTTCGAGAAAGTTATAAAGAAGGACAAACAAACAAACAAACACAATTGCTCATATATAATATTAGTATAGGATTAATGACGATTTGGATTTCTATTGACAAAATAAAATAGCAAAGTTATATAGGTTATGTTACATAATCTGTAATAATGTACAAATTATAGGTTATTACAGATTAGGTACAGACTATAGGTTGTTATAGGTTCTGAAATAATGTTATGTATTGACTTACCTTACAAAATTTCTATAATTCACAAAACTCCACAAAACGTTACGATAGGGCTGATAAGCAGAACTAAACGAGTCTGGGAATCCCATATATTTCTTTAAATTAGTTTCTGGCCTGAATACAGGCATGGCGCGTACTTCTTGGAACGCTTTTTTAGGTTGGCACACTGGTCATTTACTGTGGCTGGGGATTTCCATAAATGTCAGTGTTGCCATTTATTAGAGTTGTCTGCAGACGACTCAACTAACTTAAAATGACGGGGGAAAATTGATTTTTTCGCAAAATTTTTTGCTAATTCAATTGTTCGTCGTTTGTTCTTCAATGTTCGATCAAATTGATTTTTTGTTCGTTTTCCTTTTTTTTTTAATACAATTACTATATCAATTATTGCGCTTTTTATTATTATGATTTTTTAATGCTCATTTTAATGCTAATTGAATAAATATATTATAAATGAGATTTAAATAAAATCGCGTAATTCGCTGAATTTCCGTGCATGCACAGTTTTAATTATTGTAATTTAAAAATTGCAGTGATTATGATTGCATTAAAAAATTAATTAAAAATATAAATAAGACCGAACAAAAGTTTTTTTTGGATGAACAAATAATAACTGGTCAAGATTAATAAAAAAAAATCCAGAAATAAGTATATTCAGAGACAGGTTAAGGGTCAAAGATGACTCTAATAAATGCTACTGACTTGTACGATTTTTTTTAGAATGGTGATTTTTTTTGCGAGGCCCCCTAAGGTGCGAGGCCGTCGGCGGTCGCTGACGTCGCCGACGCCTAGCTACGCCTCTGTCAAAAGGTCCCATTATATTCTCGAGAACTTTATTTTGTAATTGAAATTATTGATGGGGGACAACTCGCCATCCTAGAGTTTTAATTTGAAATTTTCATGTGTTGCCATTTTCAGATAAAGTGTTTCTAAAGGTTTTCCGGTGAAGGTTTTGTGAGGATCAGTCAAAAAATAAATTTAAAATATAAAAATAAACTATAAATTATAAAAACAATTTTAAATTATTTGTGCCGACAATTGTCATCACCAGGACCTGTGTGTGAATACAAAAGCACCTGTGTGTGAAAGAAAATATGTCAAATACAACAGAACAATTATTTGAGTGAACGTGTTTGTGTATGTGAGTGTGTGTGCACAAGTGTGCATATGCATGTGTGTATCCTGGTATATGTGGACAATGATACTGCGCACTCACACACACTTACATACACAAACACATTCACTCAAATAATTGTTTTGTTGGTTTGACATTTCTTTTGTATTCATACACAGGTCCTAATGATGACAGTGAACACTGTTGAACCGTCAACACAAATAATTTAAAATTTGTGTTATTTTTTGACTGATCCTCACAAAACCTTCAGCAGAAAAATTCATTGATTGACAGTCTCTATGAATTAAGGATTTATCTAAAGGGTTTTTTATTTTAAAAGTAAGCAATAATAATGAACACGTAATACATACCAAAAAAAATAAACAATAAACAATACGTAATTATTTACACAATTATTTGAAATTATCGTTAATTTTTAGAGCCTCAAAACAAATGTAACAATTTCGTTTCCAATTTTTAACTAAAACAAAACATTAGATTATTATTTAACCATTTGGGGACCAACATCCAAATATCTGACTTTGTTTTGTTGAAAAGGACCAACGTCATCGAACTCGGACATCATCAGACATCGTTTAAAATAGTTGCTTTTTTATGAGAATCATTTCTGAGAGTTGCTAATTTGTTAGATGGTAAACACACTTTCGTAGTTTTAATCCAACTACCAGATAACATAATTTCCTTTTATTTTTCAGAAGTTACATAATATTGAAGTGTTTTTGTGTTGTTTTTTGTTGCTGGTATTCGTGTTGGTTATGTTTAAATTGTTTGTCATTGTTTTCCTAATTTTACAAGTGATATTGTTGAATGAACATAATTCTACATTTATTTAGTGTGGTTTTATAAGTGTTTTTGTTAAATTAGCTGTGTACTAATTTCGAAAAGTTGATTTAAACTTTATTGTTACACGAGTCTTTACATTTTGCACTACAGACTCCATGTATTTTGCCACGTACAGTACGTACATTTGTGCTAATATCTATTCTTCTGTTATAGACATAGTATTCATTTTTTGCACACAGACTAATATATAAGGGAATCAAATATGCCAGTTTGGAGTGCCAGAGATTTTTTTTGTAAGACAAGGAGCGAGTTGAATACAACTTTATTGCCCAAATAGCGCATTATCGTTTTAATATTTTTAAATACAACTAATATATTAACGACTCGCAGTCGTTAATATAATAGTTGTATTTAGTTAAGTAACGGACATGTCATGGACAACGAAATACAAGAATTTAATATTTTTATTTAGAAAGTAATTAATAGACTCTGTTATACTATATACTGTACCCTAAATTATAGCTTAAAAAACACTATTTGTTCCCAAGTATGTTTCATGTGTGGAAGATGATGAGGAAAAATCACAGCCACTACAAAAATAGGAAAAACGGCCTGGTCTTTTCCCAAGTACCAGTGTAAAAATGTTGGTCCCCAAACGGTTAAGGAACCAACTTGAATATGAAAAATAGTATAGGTCTATTGTTATAAAGCAACAGCAATAGTAGTAGCTAACTGAGATAACCTTGCAATTCACATGCAACAACTAAGGAGAACTTAGTTGTCATGCAACTAAGGAGTGAAGAGTGTCATGCTTCCATTTTTTTTGTTTTTGCAATGAACTTTGCCATTCATTGTTGGATTGCAGATTGGAAGTATGCCACTAGCGTATGCACCACATTTGAATTGTACAAATTCCATATTTTAATTATACACAAATATTACTGGTATCACTTATAATTAACAGGCATTGAAATTTACAAAAATTTAATTGCTTAATATTTAATTCATACTTTTATTATTCTGAACTGGTGGTTATACAACTTTGCAACCATAAGACCAGCAGTAGCTCTAATGATCTATTTGAACAATATACAGTACGTTTTCTTATACAATGTTTTATTTTTTCATAGTCTATAACTATTATTATTATTATTGGGTCCTTCAGTCTTATGACTGGTTTGTAAATTCCCTGCATATACCTGTGGTGCGTGTGTTACAGAGTCTCTCACAGGTATATGGGACCTACAGTATAACGCCGGATCCGAACGGCATAGTTGGGGAGTGTTTATACTAGGCAGGATACTTCTTCCTGGTTTGCAATTGCCTTGTGAGGGGGAACGGTCGTATCTAAATCAGATGGCCCTGGCGCGAATCGAACCCGCACCAACAGTGTAGCAGCGCCACATGATAGACACTGTGCCACGACCACTCCTGTTTAACAATGTTATTTAAAATAGCAAGTTGTTTTTCATTTTATAAAACACCACTTATATATCTCCTAAATATTTGGATATTAGATTCAGTGAGAGAATATAAGGCTGCTTTGAGAGTTATTCTTCCAGTTAATGCATAATTATAATATTCTGTTTTATAAAGTAAGCTAACAAATTGGACCAAGCACATTAACTTACTACTGTAGATCTACTCTTAAAATCCAGAAAGATACAAATTTTTCTTTGTAATTTGTACATACCAATGCAACTATAGACACCCTACTTGACTGTTCATCTGACTACCTTAAGAACCAGAAAGGTTATATAACTTATATTTTGTGTTTAATTGCAACATATAGTCAACTAAAATAGGGTACTCACTTCTAATGCTGATTATTATTATGTTTCAGTTGAAAGAAAAATTCCAGAGAGTGTGGCACGCAGACTGAAGCAAATTAAACCTGTGAACAATGTATGTGATAGTCAGTTTGAAAATAATATGCAAAAGGGGGCTGAAAAGTCTGTAAAAAATAGTATGGATACCAGTCAAGCTCATCACAGCAGTGAAGGTGAAAATCACCCCCAAAATATGGATGTGAGTCAAGCTAATCACAGCAGTGAAGGTAAAACTCGCCCATCAAACCAAGCACTTCCTAGGGAAACATGTGGTAATGAAACTTTTCATTCTATTTTAAATGTTACTCTTCTATTAATAGCACATATTTTTTTTTTTATAAACCATTATAAAAATTTCCTGTTATTTTTTGTGTGAGGGTTAGTTGAAAAGTGAACAAATCAACATGTGTAGCTTAGCAGTAGAACTAAATTTTTTGGTATGTTGTAAGTTTCATATTTCTTGTAAACAGTGGGTCAGAAGTGCAACAGAAACTTTCTTTAACAGTGGAAATAGATAATACTTTATATAGTTATATAAACAGTAATAAGTGGATATATAGTGGACTAGCTAAATACCCGTGCTTCGCTACGGAGTTTCACGTTGTACGTAATTGTACAATTATTGCTCGCTTAATAGTATAGGATTAGATAGATTGTACAAATTCTCAACTCTTAGTTTGTCTATTTACATTCATAGCAACAGCTATTTATTATTTATTTCGAGAAAATCGTTAGAACCGTTTCCGGGAAAAAAAAGACATACATTTATTAATTAATTGAACTTTGAAATTTTCTCGACTATAAGAACCTGCAAACAACAAAGTTTTTTTCAATTTAAAACAATGATTAAAAACTCAGGACTAAATGTATTCGGGGTTTCCAGTAAACTGAGATGTCAACCACTTCATTTACAAAGTATGCAATTCCCGCTATAAATTTCAGTATTTGGTTTTTTGCCCCTTAGGAGTGAAAGTTTTTAAAACTGTTTCTTAGTGAGCACCTAAGACCTATGATGAAGCTATGTTCAAAGTTTCATTGATATCCATTCAGTGGTTTCAGAGATATCGTGATCAGTGAGTCAGTCAGTGGTATTTGGGTTATATAGCTATCTATAATAATACATCTAGCCGATTTACCCAGCGTTCCTCGGGTTCATAATTTATTCATAGGCTCATAGGCACCTATTCTTGTTCTAACGTTATATTACTTGTATACTGTATAATCTTCCTTATATTGTTATGTTCGCATTCTCACTGGAGGAATACTCTGTAGCGCACCTGTTTAAGAACATGTCATAAACTCTATTCTTATATCTGTAGAAGAATTCTGTTGCGCGTGATGCTCCTGCTCGATTTATAACTCTGGGAGAGGGCGAACAGCTAAATTAGTTTTCAATAAAATGTCTACAGTACTTGCATGCGCTGCGTATTTAACTGTCGTTTTATAATTCATTGTGTTAATGTTGAAATAAGGCATTTGTTAAATTAGTGTCTCCTAAACTTATTCTAACAATACAATACCTCTATAGATTTCAGCTTATCAATTTTTAAATTCAAACTGAAGCAAGTGCATTTATATTGTCTGAACACTATGATCTGAATACATTCGCTATCAAAACTTTGTTTTTTATACTCGCTTATAACTTACTTTGATCTTAACTTATCCACTTTTAAATTCCAACTGAAAGAACTCTGAATTCACACACTATTAAGAAGTTTCTTACGGTGCATACACCACCGTTGATATCATAACCTATATCTTTATTTATAAGAACTGTGGACTCTGGCCCCGCCATCTTTCGTGGGATCCGACCTAAGACTCCCCGGGTTCCGTGGATGAACTCCAGGGAAGGCCCGTCGGACGACTCCCGCACTATTTCCTATGCGGAAGACTTCCACCGATGCCATGGTAACCAGAATTTATTCTATTGGGTTGCCATAGTAACCAGATCTAATAGTTTTTAAGACCCAAAGGACCCCCCGAAGGATCGTATCGAAAAAAAATCTATCCTATGTTGGTTCTCCCATTGCGTAAAATATTTGTTCAAATTTGGTTGAAATCGGTCCAGTGGTTTAGAAGGAGATGTGGAAGACCCCAAAGGACCCCATTGAAGAAAACACCTATCCTATGTTGGTTCTCCCGTTGCATAAAATATTTGTGCCAAGTTTGGTTGAAATCGGTCCAGTGGTTTAGGAGGAGATGTGGAAGACCCCAAAGAACCCCCAAAGGACCCCCATCGAAAAAACACCTATCCTATGTTTGTTCTCCCGTCGCGTTAAATATTTGTGCCAAGTTTGGTTACAATCGGTCCAGTGGTTTAGGAGGAGATGTGGAAGACCCCACAAAGAACCCCCAAATGACCCCCATCGAAAAAACACCTATCCTATGTTGGTTCTCCCGTCGTGTAAAATATTTGTGCCAAGTTTGGTTGAAATCGGTCCAGTGGTTTAGGAGGAGATGTGAAAGACCTCAAAGAACCCCCCAAAGGACCCCATCGAAAAAAACACCTATCCTATGTTGGTTCTCCCGTCGCGTAAAATATTTGTGCCAAGTTTGGTTGAAATAGGTCCAGTGGTTTAGGAGGAGATGTGGAAGACCCCAAAGAACCCCCCAAAGGACCCCATCGAAAAAAACACCTATCCTATGTTGGTTCTCCCGTCGCGTAAAATATTTGTGCCAAATTTGGTTGAAATCGGTCCAGTGGTTTAGGAGGAGATGTGGAAGACCCCAAAGAACCCCCCAAAGGACCCCATCGAAAAAAACACCTATCCTATGTTGGTTCTCCCGTCGCGTAAAATATTTGTGCCAAGTTTGGTTGAAATCGGTTCAGTGGTTTAGGAGGAGATGTGGAACATACATAAATTGTTGGGAGGGGGGGTTGCCCCTTAGGAGTGAAAGTTTTTAAAACCGTTTCTTAGTGAGCATCTACGACCCCATAAGAATATACCTTCAAATTTTGAGATCATTATCTTCAGTAGTTTTTGCTCTACGTTGATTCTCTGTCAGGCAGGACAAAGCTGCTTATATATATATATAGAGATAGATTTATAAAAGAGTAGTGTACAGTTGTGATTAATCTTTAAAATGGATACCAGTCAAATGATAGAAGGTTTCCAAACGCTGTTATTGCAAAAACAGGAACAACAAAAAAGAGAACGATGACAAGAGGCAGAAGAAACAGAAGAACGTCAGGATGAGAAATGCAGACAGGACACAGGAGAAGCAGAAAGCTGACAAAAAGAAGAATGCTGATAGAAAAGAAAAGATGCAGATGAATGACAAAAAGCACTCTTGCTCGAGTTGGAAGAACGACAAGACGTGAAATGTGAAAAGGAAGTGGATAAAACTGGAGCTCTTTTTGAACCTATGGAGAAACAGATGCAAGAACATACCTCTGGAGAACTGTCCCTGCTACAAGGCAAGCTTAACATCCAGATTGCTAGAATATCTGACAGAAGACGCGATGTCTACAAACATATCTGTCTTAGAAAAATGAATGTAAAATAAAATATCTGAAGTGGAGGAGACTGTAATAACTATAAAAGAGTCAATTACAAACAAAGGATCAAGTTAAAAGTGAAGTTGAGCAGTTAATGAAAATACAGCCATGTGTTTTGAAACAAATGTCTGAAGAGACAATGCTAATCATAAAGGCGGAAAAAGACAGAAAAAAAACAATAGGGAGAGATACTTTGGCTTTAGTTGGGACAGCACATGTCACGGTCCCAACATTCGATGAAGCACCCACTGGATGACATAGCTTTAGCAATTTGAAGCCACTGCTTATGCAGTTGCTTGTGCAAATAATTGGACACAGTGAAAGACAAGACAGTTTCACTCGTTTTCTCTTTAAAATGACCTGAGGCAGAGCTACAACAGAGAGTGTCACCTGATAGCCAGACCACCTATGCTGAATTGGTAAAGCTTTAGAATTATGATAAAAGCTTTAAGCTTTAGAATTACTGTATGGTGACATGGAAAACATTTTCAAGATGTGTACTGCACTCAATTGAGAGCAAGGTGACAGCATTGTGGGGAAGTCTTCAAGAGTTTGAAGCAAGCATCGACAGACTGATTAGACTACCCTATGCACCAAAAGTTTTTTGAATGAAGTTTGTTATGCAGACATTTAATGATGGTGTCAGTGATAGCGAACTACAACAAGTGTTACGAGTGGGAGGCCCCAGAATAGTGTTGATGCCCTGGTACATGCATTATAGTTTGAGGCCACCAAGTCAGCACCTGGTTGGCAAATCATAAGTTATGTGCACTAAACTATCATGATGCATAGATGATGAAGAGGAAGAATAAAGAACAAAGGCTCAGCAATTGGTACCATGGAATAAAGTAAGAAATGATGGAAGACCAAAGTGTTATAGATGTGGGAAACTGGGATATCTACAAGGAGATTGTTGGTCCACCATTCAGCAACAGGGAATCTAGCAGTAGTCGGTACAATGGGGACTGACTAACTGGATGAACAAAAGCCCTAGACAATACACATTTTTTACACTTCAGAAAAATAGCAGGACCTTGATAGTTATGGATTCATTCAAGAATAGCCAACCTTGTTTACAGTTGACACAGTTACCAGTCTCCATAGTGTGCCCTGATGTAGTGAAAAATCTCAAGCCACAACCTAGTGCTCTTGAAGCTTGTGAACAGCTACTCGAAGGCCCATAAAAGTGTTTGGAAATGTGAAGATATACCAGCATATTGTTTGACTTGAGTTTGATCACCAAGTATTTGTTGCAGACATTGTAGATGAAGCAATTGTTGGTATGGATGCTGAGAACACCACTGAACTCAGACGAAATCATCATTGTTAAAACCTTGGTAGATACTAATGACAACCAGTGTTCTAAATTTCAACCTCAGGTAACCTTCTACATTTCATACTGGGCATACTAGTTGCTAGAAGTCTGGAAATGTATCTATTAGAGTAGCAAATATTTTGGATCAGGCTGTCACGTTACAAAGCAATATGCACCTAGGTAAAATGTCTCATTTGCCCTGGGTAGCCGGAAGGATGCTACAAGGTTGTAGTGCTTTGGACATTACAGAATTACTAGGGGAATTTCAGGAATTGATGAACAGATGATCTTCTGACGATCTCTCAGGTGGTAAGATAAAAGATCTTAGTTTTTACACAAACTTAAAAACACTTGTGCAGTTCTGTCAGTCTTTGGGAAGAACTTCTCTTGCACAACATCGCATCAATACCGGGAATACAACACTGATATGCCAACCTCCTTGAAAACCTCTGTTAGCTAAGGAAAAGGATATGTCTCAGTACAGGACATGTTGACAGAGGGAATAATTGAGCCTTTGTCAAATGCTTGGTCTTTTCCAGTAGTGGTGGTAGTGAAGAAGGATGGTGGATTATGTTTCTGCGTAGACTACTGGAGGTTGAATGACATAACAAAGAAAGACTGTAATCCACTGCCTTGTGTCAACAATACACGCGGCACACTGTCTAGAGCTCAGTGGTTTTCCACATTGGACCTGAAGAGTGGATATTGGAAAGTAGGTCTTTAGGATATAGGATATAGATGGATATAGAAAAAGACAGCTTTCTTGACCTCAAGTGGCCTCTTCCATTTTAAAGTCATGCCATTTGGACCCTGTAATGCACCAGCAAAGTTAGAAATATTCATGGTCCTTCTAGGACTGTCATGGAAAACTTGCCTTGTTTTATTTACACAATGTCATAGTTCTCATTAGCACTACCAACACCAACACCACCACAAACACCATCATCATTTGAGGAGTAAACATGATGTTCGGAGCTTCCTGGGGTTATGCTCATATTACAGACGTTTTGTGAAAGACTTCGCTACAGTAGCTAAACCACTACATGAGCTAATGAAAAATAAATGAATCTTCCAATGGTTAAAAGAGTGGGATCAAGCATTTCTTGCTTTCCCAGCTTTTGAAGGGGAGTACATCGTAGACACAGATATAAGCAATACTGATCTATTAGCAGTTTTGTCTAAAATGCAAAATTGTGAGAAACAAGTAATAGGAGATTACAGCAATAATTGTGTTACAAGGAGAGAGTTGCTGGCTATCACCCGAGCTTTGGACCACTTCCATATATGAGAGAGAGTTTTCACTATGCACCAACCATGCCGTCCTTGCATGGCTCTTGAGATTTAAAAATCTGGAAGGGCAGATGGCTTGAAATCTGGCAAGGTGGCTTTAAATACAACTGCAAGAATACAACTTCAAGGTACAATATTGGCGGGGCCACCTGTATTGTAATGCAGATGGCTTATCCCGAAGACTGGGCTAGGAAGATTGCCAAAATTGTTGCAGAAAGGAAGAGCAGAATGCAAGTGAACATGTTCAAGCCATCACTGTAGATTTCCTGGGAGACAGCTGGATGACACAACATTTTCAACAAGAACAAATGACTGATGAAGACACTGAACCGATATTGATGGCAAAAGAGGAGCTGTCATTGCCTTGGCTTTAAAGTGCTGAAGGGCTACTGGGCTCAATGGAAACCTTGGAGAATTGATTGCTGAAAAGGTCTTGAGAAAGTGCAGATGGATGAGTGCAGATATAGTGGTCATGCAGCTGATAGTTCCCTGAAGTAAAGCGCAGTATGTTTTGAAGAAAATGCGTGGTGGGGAACCTATACTATTGGCTTCATGTTTGCTATGACATAGAGGAATGGTGTCGGACATGTGAAATATGTGCTGCAAGGATGGGAAAGTATAACTTGGACTGCCATTCAAGTGAATTGCCATAGACCTTACCCAGTTACTGACAATGGAAACCCGGTACATCATGGTTACAGGTGACTATTTTACTAAGTGGGTGGAAGTTTATGGAATTCCAAATCAGGAGGTTACCAGCTTCTGTTGCCTTTATGGAGTCCCTATGGAAAGCCATATGGATCAAGGGAGGAACTTTGAGTCAGAAGTGTTTAAAGAATTATGCCGTCTACTCCAAATTCGAAAGACCAGGACAACGCCTCTCTATCATCAATCCAACAGAATGGTTGAGAGTTATACTTGAATAGGACACTTGAGCAGTATCTGTCGAAAATAATTGATGAGAACCAAACAGACTGCGACCAGTGTAAACCACTATTCTTAATTGCATATAAGTCATCAGTACACAACACAGCTGGCATAGCACCAGCAAAGTTGGTGTTTCAGTGGGACTTGATGTTCAGATCATCTAAGACTCAGTTACAAGAGTACCAGAACTATTCCTTGCAATAAAATAAGCAACTGAGAGAAAGTATTTTTTTCTGAAGAGGACTGCTGAAGATAGGCAGTGGTAAAAACTCAGTATGACATTCACAGAAATAGTGAAGACAATAGGCACTGTAACAATATAAAAGTATAGAAAGCCAAAATATATAAATACATAAAATACACTACCAGGACTTACCTGTTTGATATCGCAACTACTTACCGTATTAAAATTTCTCTCAGAAGATCAGGGTCGCCACGATTATTTTTTATAGGTAAAATATCGAAAACCTTTATACTCTACCTTAAATAAAAAGGACAATTTTGCAATCTGACCACACCCAATTAATAATTCAGAAAGATCCCGGAACGTTTAGACGAATTTTGCAACACAGAAATGAGAAAGTGGTAATGACGAAATAACTTAGTCTAACACATTTTATCGGAAGTAACCATTATTTTTAATGAACGACTATTCAACAAACATTTGTACAGTTAAATTTTTAGTATATTGCTTGAAAACTTTAGTACATTTTTTCCCTATGTTTAGTCTGGTTAGAATGTAATTATAAACTTATGCAACTTAATGATTATTACTTACTACTAGACTGCCCAGCCTGCAATTCACGCACTTTCACATATATTTATTTTAATTTATTAAAACACCCTTAACCAATATTAGATACTCGAGCGAAATATTTATTCTTTACAAGTCCCCGTCTCATTTTATATGGCGCGAGGTCGACTGAACACGTGCCTTCCCGGTTACATTATTCGTTACTAATTGCTTGTCAATGGCCACTGCACTGCACTCGTCTATAACATAGTCAATTCCTCGGGTCCCGGTCGGTATTAAGGCGTTATTACACAGTGTTATCCATACTTAAAAGGTTCTACCCGACCGGACCCGAGTTGCACGAATTACGTCTGCTGGCTGTAGTAGTGTTTTGTAGACTGTCTTATGTAGACTGTGTTGGGGCGGGAGGAAGCTGCCGTTCACTGCCACCTGATTTCGTTGTCGTTCATAGGTTGCTTTGCTGTGGGTTATTAGCTATGAATATAACACATAGTGTGTTTTTTCCTAGTGTTGGCTGATGATATTAGGCGCTGCTAGACTGACGTCATTAACACGGAGGCATTCCTTAGCTCCGTTTCCTGTAGCTTGGCTGGTTGGTTTCACCAACTGTTCGCTCATGCGCCATTTTTTACAGCGTCGTTTGTTTCTCTCGGCGTCCCAACAGCGCGCATGCTTGAGTCGTGGCGTGCGTGCACCGTCACACTCACGCACAGTTCTGAGAATTCGAGGGTGGTACAAATTCCTTGCTTGGTTTCGCAACTGATTACTGCGTCTTGCTGCTTTGTTTCAACACTGTTTTCTACACGTGGTCCGTTACAATGGAATTAACGTTTGTCGGAAAATAAAACTTTCACAATATTTTTTCCCAAACCCCAAAAAAATGAAATAAATAAAAATACAAATACCCCATATTTTCGACACGTTACAATACACCCCCAATGAGAATTCTGCTGCCCAGAACAGAAGAAATCTCATTGATAAAACCCCTAAGAGGACCGGTGAGGAACTGGTGCCAACAACCCTCTGGTTCTTACTCTTCATGGGTACACGACCCCCCTGGCTTGGCGACTATGGACGCATCTGAACGAGATCACTGGACTTCTCCGTAAGAGATCCCAACACCGAAAAATCGAACAGACAAGTACCACAGCACACCTCACCTTCTAACATGCTACCCCCCAAAATCCTCAATCCCTGGCTTAGATTATGCCAGATCCTCCACCGATATGTTTCCCCTTGTATGCAAGCTGGGCTGCCTTTAGCAGATACTGGGCGCACACACACTCACATTATATACTGACATTACATATTCTAAAATTGAAAAATTCTTTAAAAGTTATTTAAATTACAACCCATTGGTTGTTTTCAGGTAAAATCGATTCATAAATTTTGTATAAATTTTAAATTATTCTCTTCACTGGTTTCTGTTTTTATTTAAAATAAGTTGATTTAAACTTTTCTTATAATTAAGAACATCCTTAACCTAACATGTGATCACTTATAGTCTAACAATACAATTCAATACAATAAATCAATAAAAGCAAACATGGTTAGTACACAAACAATAAAATAATCAAAGCTTAAAAATATACATTAGCTGGCAGGCGCAAAATCACATTTTTTTTCCAAAAAATATTTTCCAAAAAATTTTAAAAATCAAAGAAAAAGTTTAACTTTATTAAAATGTTTCCTTTATATATAGAAATTATTTAAAATTTGTTTGAATTGATAAAAAAAACAAAAGTTGAATTAATCTCCTTACTAAACAAGCTTAGTATTTATATGACCTCACTGTCAGCTGATCAAAACTAGGTCAAGTCCACAACCTTGACCCACATACGTTGTGTACAATTTGTATCTGAAAATACATTTGACATCTGTAACAATCTAACTTGACACACAAAACATAGTAAAACAAAACATTTTAAAATAGCAAAATATTATTATAAATAATAAGCAAATTGATATTTAAATTATTCAAAATAAACATTCTCTAACTTTACCTCTTCAAATTCTATCAAAATTTTGTCACTGGTCTCAAAATAAAAATTTTATATTCTTATAAATCTCTTTCTTTATTCAACAGTCTGATTCTCCATTACTGTGGGTGATTTAAATTATTTATTTCCTTTAATTTACTACTTGATCTGTTTACATATATAATCTCTACCCCTTGACTCTACTACTAACAACTTTTACTAACATGATGCCCATCTCTACCAAAATATCTATCACAACACTCTAAACCTCAACTTACTAATGAACTCAAATCGCCACCTTCTCTCCATATATATAAAAAAAAAATACTCTCTAACCCTTTGTATTTAGGATATGTGTTCCCCCCCCCCAAAACTCATTTCCCATTATCTGGTCCCTGGATTCTACCTGAGGCGACCCCTTCCCCACTAAATCGGTCCCATCCCGTCCCAACTTATCATTATGTTGCGGACTCCTACATTACACTACCCCCTACTACAAAATTGCCATCCCCAAAAATCTCAATCTCATTACCTTACTACAACTACAACAAAATAACATCATTAATTATAAACATCAATATATCACTCAAAACTCTACATAGGTTCTCCATTACTACTGTGTCAACATCAATACTTTTTAAAACTCTCTAACACACATTCTCTAAAACATCATTACATTATTTTCAAAACAATATTATTCTCTCCTATTTCAACGTTAATTTTAACTCGGACAGATCTACATGTCCCATCAACTGTTCATCACCCAAAACCTATCTTTTATTAGCTTTCACAAATTATTACTTTACTTCTCACTTTATCAAGTTATTTTGATCATTCCTTTAAATAGCATCTGTAATACATTGAAACATTACATTAAACATTAATTACTTGGAGCATTTATAAACCAATATAACAGTGACATTTTATTGCTGATCAGCTGATATCCCTAACACAATTAAACACATCTCAAAATTTAGCAAATCACATGAAATATATATATATATTGATCAATACTTACATCTATTATGTTAACTGCCTGCCAGTCGATTTAATCATTTACTTAGTTGCAAACATACACAAATTATATAAAACATATACTTTATATAAACTCTTATATCTAACCTACTAAAATACAATATTACCTTTAAAAAATTATACCATGAACACCTTATAGTGAACGTATGAGCAGCTAGTTATTTAAACAGAGCACACGCTTTTTATTGGATCGAAAATTGAGTTAGCAATTTTTTATGTTATCAAATGTAAATTCGTGACTCACCTGAGTCACCTCCCATCCACACACTCTATTGCAAATTACGTAAGGCTGTGGCACCTTTTCGCTTCTACAAAGACGGCATATTTTGGAGTAGTTTGACCTCTCCGTGTCTTTGTTTCGGCAGTTACATTTAAAGGTTATGAACATCAACATATTCTTGGCTATAATTAAACGCCCTTAAACGGGTCTACCACCTGGCTTTGCTGCCCCCCTGCGGGCAGAGTGGTAGCCGCTGTTCCATAGTACCTGGATTTCCCCTAAATTTCACCCCCCATTTAATTTCTACTATATACCAATTTCAAGTCAGCTATGGTCAAGGGACTTGGTATGACCATAGCTGGCCGCTAGCCAAATCCACGATTAGTGCTGGTAAGGCAGTAATCGCCCGAAAAGTCGGGGAAATCTAATTTCTATTTCACTGCCTGTTTCATTCATCATTACTATGTGCGACACGAGCGTCTATCAGTGTGCAAATTGAGTTTACACGAAAAGGGTGTGTCGCACATTTTCGCCATTTGGCCTCCGATGGAGGTAACACTCTCTGTTACCCCCAACCCATTTCACTATCTATGAGAGCACAGGCCACCCCCGTGCGTATTAAGTTATAGCAACTTAATAACTAACTAATTAAATTTTTATATACATTCTAATATAATATTTTCATCAATAATCATTTAACTCATTCATAACTTTCTACCATTGGACTTTCTTAAAATTTTCAAAATTTATTATTAATAATTAGTATATATCATTTTTCATTTATTATTAAATTTTTTAATTATAATTTTTATTGAACACAATTATTTCAAATAATCTCACTATTGAATTAAAATCTTAGTTACACCTGTAAACATTTTTATTATACATGATTCATATTGTAAAAGTTCTATACTTACAGTCCATTTAACATGATATACACAAAACATCTACCCCCTACACCCCAATACTTTCACCTCACTTCTGAAACATTTAACACAAATATTAGTTTAAATCAAACAATTTATCCTTTAATTACCAAATTCACCTCGTAAAATAATTTAAATTTCTCAGAAAATTTAATTATATAACATTTAAATAATCAATCAAAATATTTAAAACATATCAAATTATTTTAAATACATTAATTACTGAAAATATAAATTATATAGTTATCGAAACAATTACAATTAGTCAATTACTGTTTTCAAAATTCATTCTGTTTATTTATTTAAATTGCAAAATATTAATATTATTATTATTACACCAATCATCTTACGTACACACATTACTTACTTAACATTCTACAATGCACACAAATAAATTCACTATATTTTTATTTACAAACTTTTGTTATTAACTGTTCAGTTTTTCCGCACTTCATTGTCCAAATCTGCCATGTCAAGACCACAAAACAAAATGTTTATAACTGTCTTTTATTGTTTTATAGTTTAGCCTCCATCGTCATAGATTAACCTTGGTTTTATATAACATTGTTCAATTTTATTACCACACAAATGACTGTTTTGTGTGTTATAACCATAAAAACTAAATTCATTCATCTTACCAAAATACTCATTAAACCAGTCAATGTTAGGTATTTTTGTTAAGTCTCCGCCAGTAAATTCATTCATTATCGGGTTAATTACTTTTGTCAAATCATTATAGTCATTATTATTCAAATATACTTCTATACTTTCTTTCCATTCGTCATACTTTCTCTTCAATTCATACAATTCTGTTTCTTTATTAACATACAATTCTCTACTTAAATCTCTCTCATCATAACACCAAGTCACACTCTCAAAATTATTACAGACAGAGGGTACAAAATTACACAACAAAAATGAATACTTCAATTCATCTACCAACACGGGACTCTTGCCCTTCTTAAACAACACTTGTGAACACATTAAATCATCATAAACATCATAAATAATAAAGGGAAAATTTACCCCCTGTCCCCATTCTACCACAACATTATTTTTCCTCTCTCTAACTCATACACACACATTAACATTTCATTATCACATTCCACCAACTCATCAGTACTTTCATTCTTTAGTTTCACCGTATCACTTTCTGATACCAATTCTTCAAACACATTATTATACTCAATATTATTATTCTCATTATTTTCAACATTATTGTTATCACTTGTCATCTTACTCTCTACTACTACGTTTTTACCCATGTCATTATAGTTATCCTCTGTTTTACATTCAAAATTTTCAATTACCTTTTGTCTTTGTTTATCAAATTTTTCCACCACATTACTCTCTATTTTGTCAATTCTGTTATTCATATTTTTTAATGAATGACTCAACGTTTCATTTAATTCATATTTCAATTTGTTATAGTTACTCTCACAATTGATTTGTACTTTATTAATTTCAGTTTTAAGTTCATCCAATTTGCAATTAAATTCACTTTTAATTTCAGTCTTAATTTCATCAAAACGATTATTTAATTCACTACTTTGTCTGTCAAATTTGTCATCAAGTCTCGCACTTATTTCGTTATATTTAATATTGGAATCAATCTGTTGTTCCTTATATTTTGCGTTTATGTTGCTATTTATATTTTCAGACATGGTTTTTATTAGATTAAACAGATCGTTCATTGACACCTTTTTTTCTTCCACCCCTACGCTATCGTTAGGTTTATTCGTATCTTGTACATCGGTCATTTTCAAAATTTATTTATATCATACCCTTTATATAACGCCCCCTTCAATCAAAATACCCCATACATAAAACAGTTAGCAATACGTAAAAGTAAACACACGCTAGCTCTACCTAAACATAACCTTCTTTAACACAATTATATACGATAATATTACATAAGTACGTCATTACCACATCCTATTTTCTGTGCATTAAAATAGGTCTATCTCGTATAAATAAAATTAAACGAAAATCCTGGCAGGCGAAAGCCATTTGTAACAATATAAAAGTATAGAAAGCCGAAATATATAAATACATAAAATACACTACCAGGACTTACCTGTTTGATATCGCAACTACTTACCGTATTAAAATTTCTCTCAGAAGATCAGGGTCGCCACGATTATTTTTTATAGGTAAAATATCGAAAACCTTTATACTCCACCTTAAATAAAAATGACAATTTTGCAATCTGACCACACCCAATTAATAATTCAGAAAGATCCCGGAACGTTTAGACGAATTTTGCAACACAGAAATGAGAAAGTGGTAATGACGAAATAACTTAGTCTAACACATTTTATCGGAAGTAACCATTGTTTTTAATGAGCGATTATTCAACAAACATTTGTACAGTTAAATTTTTAGTATATTGCTTGAAAACTTTAGTACATTTTTTCCCTATGTTTAGTCTGGTTAGAATGTAATTATAAACTTATGCAACTTAATGATTATTACTTACTACTAGACTGCCCAGCCTGCAATTCACGCACTTTCACATATATTTATTTTAATTTATTAAAACACCCTTAACCAGTATTAGATACTCGAGCGAAATATTTATTCTTTACAAGTCCCCGTCTCATTTTATATGGCGCGAGGTCGACTGAACACGTGCCTTCCCGGTTACATTATTCGTTACTAATTGCTTGTCAATGGCCACTGCACTGCACTCGTCTATAACATAGTCAATTCCTCGGGTCCCGGTCGGTATTAAGGCGTTATTACACAGTGTTATCCATACTTAAAAGGTTCTACCCGACCGGACCCGAGTTGCACGAATTACGTCTGCTGGCTGTAGTAGTGTTTTGTAGACTGTCTTATGTAGACTGTGTTGGGGCGGGAGGAAGCTGCCGTTCACTGCCACCTGATTTCGTTGTCGTTCATAGGTTGCTTTGCTGTGGGTTATTAGCTATGAATATAACACATAGTGTGTTTTTTCCTAGTGTTGGCTGATGATATTAGGCGCTGCTAGACTGACATCATTAACACGGAGGCAGTCCTTAGCTCCGTTTCCTGTAGCTTGGCTGGTTGGTTTCACCAACTGTTCGCTCATGCGCCATTTTTTACAGCGTCGTTTGTTTCTCTCGGCATCCCAACAGCGCACATGCTTGAGTCGTGGCGTGCTTGCACCGTCACACTCACACACAGTTCTGAGAATTCGAGGGTAGTACAAATTCCTTGCTTGGTTTCGCAACTGATTACTGCGTCTTGCTGCTTTGTTTCAACACTGTTTTCTACACGTGGTCCGTTACAATGGAATTAACGTTTGTCGGAAAATAAAACTTTCACAATATTTTTTCCCAAACCCCAAAAAAATGAAATACAAATACCCCATATTTTCGACACGTTACAGCACGGACACATCCAATGGACATTAGAAGTACCGAACGCAGTGTCTGTGCCCGCATTGATAAACACATCTGCTACTGTCATTTGAGGCAGCTGGAGAAGTCTGCTATAGTGGACACACGCTTGCCAATGCTGACCATTGCATCCTCTTTGAAGAAACGAGACTTCTGTCATCAGTGAGTGCGTGTTTACCTCGCCTGCTTATGGAGAATGTCCAGATTCAGAAACATGCTGCGATTGCAATGAATTGGTAGGGTGAGTCCCTCTCATTAAGTACTCTTTGGATGTGAATTGTGGTGAACCAGAAACAATTTGCCTTCTTCTGATTGGGTGTTGTGTCAGACAACATCTTCGTGTGGATTGCAAAAGTTTACAAATATAGGTGTCCTACTTGCGGCCACTATCTTTAACTACAGTTTAGTGGTCACTGACTGTGAAACCTTGGTCAGTGCATTGCAGCATTTTGCACTAAAGATGCCCGCTTATGATATGGCCGAAACATTTGCATCCAACAACAACTTCGGACCATGGCCTTACAGCCAGGCAAGCCAAAATTACAATAACATTGATGCCAGCTGTGAAAGCCTCAGACAAAATATTATTCATATGTTTCACTACTTTATTAAAAAAAACTTTGTAGGCAGAATTTGGCATTTACATGCAACTCAATCACTTACATTTTCACAGTTAATAGTGGTTAATTTTGATAAAAGGCTGTTGAACCTGTGTTTAGAGCCTAAATTGTGTTTTACATATATTAAAACACTGTTAATATTTTGTATCAAATGTTATATGCAACCAGTTACAATGTCCATAAAACATTATATAAAAAAATGTAAACACAGCCAAAAACTGTGTATAAAAACAACGGATACAAAAGCTAATGCTCCACTGCATTAGAAAAATCAGGTTGTGATGCCGATTAGAAACTATTCCAAAACTATGTACATGACTGTATAGTAGTGTATAGACATACCTGATGTAAGGATAATATTAGTTACAAACGGAAATTTACTGATGTGTAAATGAAATCACTGATTAAATGCAAATTAATTGTTAAGAGAATTTTAGACCATAAATTTTAAATTTCCTATTTCACTGTTAAATTAAGTTAATTTAATGCACAACACTTCAAAAGTTAGTGAAATACTTTGCACTTTTATGGACTGGGCAGAAACACGTGGAAACCTACAAGTGCGTGTAGTCAATGCTAAAAAACCCATAGATGTCAAGCCTTGTAACAAAAATGCTGATAAAGAACCTTATATAGAACTACCTGAAAGAATTTCACCACTGATTGAGGACGAAAATGAAGGAATCTCAGAAGATGGTAAGTAAAAAAAAACTTTCTTTAAAGATGTTAGGAAGGCATGGCAGACAGTCTGTATCTTATATGAAATAAAGTAAAATTGCATAAGCCTTACAAATACATAATGCAAATGTTTCAATATTTATTTTTATAAAAGAACTATGTAGGCAGAATTTGGCATTTACATGCCAGAATGTTCCTAAAAGGTTCTTAAACCAATGTTTAGAGCCTAATTTTGTTTTACTCATTTTAAAACAACCTTTTCATATTTTGTAATCATATTTATATTCAAACAGTTACAAAGTTGAAAAACCATTAAATAACAAAATATTAAAACAGCCAACAGCTGTAATAAAAACAATGCATATAAAAGCTAATGCCTCTAACTATTAGTATAATACTACTGACTTGGAACAATAAGTTTTTACTGGTAAAAATGTAAAATTTTTACCTTATAGCCTGAACCAGTTTTTGCTTACTACAAGCTTCGTCAGTTCATCAGAGGTTAATAACCTAACCTAACCTGAGCCTCTGACGAAGCTTATAATAGGTGAAAACGGGTTTAGGCTATAAGGTAAAAATTTTAAATTTAGTGTTAATAATAAAAACCTTAGTGTTCCGAGTCAGTAGTATTTTAATTATAATTAGTTAATCAACGGAGACGTCATGGATAACAAAATCAAAGAAAATAATGCTTCAGTGAATTAGAAAAATCAGGTTTGTGATGCCAAATAAAAACTACTCCAAAGCTACAGAAACTATTCAAAACTATGTACACGACTGCATAATAGTGTATAGACATGTCTGATGTAAGGATAATGTTATTTATAAATTGAAAATTACTTACACATCAAAGAAATCATTGATTAAAATCAAATTAATTGTTGACAGAATTTTAGACCAGAAATTTAAAATTTCTTAGTTTACTAACTGTTGAATTAAGTTTTAGTTAATGTATGTGTGTCACTTTAAATGTTAATTCTATACTTTGCATTTTTATAGAATTTGCAGAAATATGTGAAAACCTACAAAGACAGTTGGCTGAACTCAGGGCTAAAAAAACCACAAATATCAAGCGTCATCACAAAAATGCTAATAAACAACGAAATCCTTGTAACAAAAATATTGATAAAGTACCTGATAAAAAACAAAAAAGATTTCCACCATTCACCAAGGGCAAAAATCTGAGAGCGAGAACATCAGCTCATGGTAAGCCATCAGCAGTCAAAGCCATCAAGACCAAAGCCAAAGCTGATGGTAAGCCATCAAGACCAAAGGGTCAGTAGGGTTAAGCCTTGGTATGATATTCCAGAATTACAGCCTGTGGTAAGTATAAATGTGTATCATTCAAGTAAGAACTATTCTTGGTTCCACAGTTGGATAAAACAGTGGGTGAGATTGCACTTATGGGTTTTACGTATGCTACTTAAAAACTTCGAAGAATAAAAACAAAGTACTAGAGAAGTCTACAAAATGTACACAGTAGTAACAGGATTTTAATTTCACATATTTTGGTATATTTTAAATAAATTTCGCCTAAAAACTGAGTTGGTTAAATAAAAAGACTGCAACGAAACCACCACACACTTGACATAGTACCGTACGTGCTATACTGTCCTTACACAAGATGTTCTAGCTCCTTAACAATAATTTTTTTATACATATAGTCCAGATCACATACGCGATGTACATGCATTAAAAGTTAATAATATCTTTCTAGTAACAAAATAAAAAATAAAACATATCAAATTGAAAATTTTTTAAGCTGTGAGGCATAAAATGTACCCTACAAGAAACTTTTTTCCTATTCAAAATAGACCAATACATTAAAAAAGTGAATTGTACAGAAAGATTCAAATTTAATTTTGATCCAACTCCCAGTGGTCTATCTTTATTCTATCTTTGTTGTGCTGCGTACTGCTGCATGTCCCTTTCCCATGTTTATCATACTGTGTTAGTCATGACCTGTTTCAATTAATGCATTATACTGTTACAGAAGTCGTTAGAAATACTTTTGTTTCTGTAAATTAAAACTCTAGTTTTTTATTAGTTTTGTATGCTATTTTAATGTCTGTGTTTTTAAATAAGTTTGTTAGCTTTGTCATCTTATTATTTATGTATGTAGATGTAGCCCATTTTTTAATGTTGTTATTATTTATGTGTTGTTCATTTTGATAATTTCTTAAATATTTAGTTTTTATTTTATATTTTATTTTATTTTCTATTTTGTTTATAGTATTTTTATTGTATCCATTTTCATAAGCAATTCGGTGTATTATATTTTTTCCTTGTTTGTTTCCTGTTTATTTAGGGGTATTTTGTGCATTCTGTTAAATAGCGAATAGAAAACTGCTATTTTATGTTGTGGTGGGTGGTCAGAATGGTCAGGTATAGTGATGTTATTTAGTATATATACAAAAACTAAATAACCCACACCGCAAAGATAATACTACAAGCAAGGGTATATACAAAATTGAATATGAAGATTGCAATAAATGTTACATAGGACAAAGAAAAAACAACTAAAGAAACATTATTTTGAACATCTAAATGCTTAAAAAAAAAACAGAAATATATAAATCTAATTTGGCCACATATGCAATCAACACAGGACATGAATTCCCAGACATAACCAGCATGACACTAATAAAACCACACAAAGGCACCATAATGAACATATGGGAAAATTTACAAATATACAAATACAAAACAAATTAATATCTGAACAAAACAGTACAAAACATGACACAATTTTTAAAGCACTCAGCATCAAAAATACTCAAAAAGCTAATTAATATGTATATGACATCACACACAATAATACCGGTATAAAATACAAAAGCCAACAGGAAACCATAAAAACAACCAACCAAAACACAAATACTGTACTCCACAAGATGTAAAATCAGGAAGGCTGAGGATGGGAACAATAAGATTCCTGTAACATGTACAAAATGAAGGAAAATAACATCTTGAGGTAAAGAATTTATAAATATTAAATAAATTGTATATATAATTTTCTATATACATAACTCAAAGTTTCTTCCAGCAATTGTATAATATTGTGATATTGTTCAATATAGTTTCTTCTGCAAGTAGTGTATTGTGTTTTTGTCGTTTCAATACCTTTGCGCATGTTACACTGAAAAAATCAGCATAATCAGATGTTTGTGTAAGTAAATCAATACCAATCAAAATAATTCTATTTGAATGTAAAAACTGTGTGATGCTGATTTTCAGTGAAACGTGCATAAAGTATTGAAACACAAAAACGCAATACACCACTTGCAGAAGAAACTATATTGAACAATATCACTATTATATATATAAAAGGAATGAAGTATATTTATAATGAAGGTTGTAAATATATATTCTGTGTAACAAATACTTTTATTTTTATTTTTTAAAGATCATACTATGAACCACTCATATCAAGATAATCATATGTATCAAATATGAAGAAGTTCTTTAACCAACAAAACTCATTCAGCTGAAGAACTACAAGTCTGCAAGTCATGGACAACAAAGGAATGAAGTATATTTATAATGAAGGCTGTAAATATATATTCTTTGTAACAAATACTGTTATTTTTATTTTTTAAAGATCATACATCTTATTGTATAATAATAATGTAATATGTTATGATAATTCTTTTGGTTTAATGATAATTTTTATGGTTTGTTATGTTTTAATGTGACTGATTTTTGTTTAAAAGAAATTCTTTTTGCTTATTTGAAATTTAATAAAGTTTCCTTTAAACTCTGTTTTTTAATTGGTAACATTTTCCCTACGTCCATACATTATTTTCTGAACAAAGACTATTAAAATTTTATGAAACAAAAAGTTGTGATTATGTAGTTTGGGCGGCCAGCATGGACAAAATGCAATACACCACTGTAAACTAGAGGTTATGCGTGATGCTGTCCTCAGTAGGGTTCTGATGATAGATCTACTACCAACCACAGTTTTCATGCATTTACTCTTTTCATGAGTCTCTGTTCTATAAAATATATAATATATTAACAATTAATATTTAAGGCACTTTCACTTGTGAAAAACTTACTTTTTGTTATTTCCTCATTTGCCACACACACCCAGACAGAAAACCACAGTTACACCAATATAAAAAAACAATCTTGAAATTTTACACTACATACCCAAAAGTCGCAAACTCAACACCGTAGAACAATACGAAATATACAAACACAACTAAACACAACCAAACAACATACTCAATGAACAATTACAATTTAAATCCAACATACTATTCGACACAATAATACACAATGCATACAATTCAGAATCCCGCTCCAACCGCCTTCCATCTCCACACCCCCACACACAACCAGTCACCTAAAAAACCATTACAGATTACTAGGGCCCGGATTTTTATTTATTTAAAAATGGCAAATATTTAAATATAATATTTAACAAAAAAGGTGGAATATTTAATAAAAACACAATATATTTACTAACATTTTTTAATTTACAAAACTTTGTTGACACCGCATATAAATGTTTTTTTTTTAAATGATCAAAAGTAAAACTTTGTCGATTTTCTCTAAACAAAGCTTTATATTGCGAGAAGCTTCTTTCCACATCACATGAAGTTATAGGAGCATACTTAAACTTAGATATGTCTGAAGGGCTTAAAGCGTTTAATATTTCGACATATTCATTTTCTTCTTCCTTTTCTTCAATCCCAAGAAGCTTGTTTTTGATTTGTTGTAAAATTGAATAGCCTGGGGTTTTTTTTAACACTGCTTCAAATTTTCGGTTTATTTCTTCTCCTATTTTACCTGGACATGATTTAAGCTCCAAGCGGAATGATAATATTAGCTCCAAATTACTTGTGAGAGCAACATTCTTTTTTCCAAATTTTCAATTTTTGTTGCAATCTTTTTAAAATTAGAACTTATATAGACGAGGTCATTTTTTATTGTTTTTAATTTCAACAGTTGTTTAGCTTCACCGATGGCCACGCTTTCATCTTCATCAAAACAATTAATAGATTGAAGATTTTCAGCATAATAAAATGCATCTGACAACCATGTCCCCCACCTGGTCACGATTGGTTGAGGAGGTAGTGGCAGCCCTGGATTCATTTCTTTGAACAATTGAACTCTCCTTGGCGCTTTTAAAAAAATCCTTTTCACACTTGAAATTAAATTATTAATTTCTTTGAACTCTGTCCTCACAGTTTCAGCCAATCTGTGCATCCCATGGGCCATGCAAGTAAGATGAATCATCTTCGGGTAAAATATTTGAATTGCTTTACCTGCTTTCAACATGTAAGGTGCTGCGTCACTCACAAATAAGAGTACATTATCGTATTTTATTCCACTCAGCCAAATAAGATTCATTGAATCATTAAAACATTTAGCAATTGTTTGATGGTTGGTTTTCGGACGTTCTTCCATTGTCAGGACGAACGATTTTGCAGACTCTTCTTTGTCTTCAGATAAAACGCCGACAATCACACTGGATATATAGTGATCCTCTGTGTCGGTTGTTTCATCTATAAAAACCCAAATTTTTTTTCATGAAGGAAACTCCTCATTTTAGACAAAAAGTCGTCATAAATATCGCTCAAATAGTTTTTGCGCAATGTAGATTCATCGGGAATTTTATGGTTAGTATATTTTTTGAGAAATATACGAAAATTGTCATTCTGAAGTTTCCTGAAAGGGATGTCAGCACTTAGTAAAGCTTTTGCTAAATCAAAATTAAATTCCAACTTACGTGAAGTACTTGCCAGTTGCGTTGTCAACAGGCTTTGTTGAGCGGAATTTGTTTTTGCTGAATTCTCCTTATGTTTATTTGTGTTTAAGTGTTGTAAAACTGTTCCTCTTTGGTCGTGATTTACACCGAATGTTGCAACATTTGCAAAACAAAATATCACTATCACTTTTGAAAATTTCCGGAAACTCCGCAACGAATGCTCTTATCTTAGAACTTGAATTACTTTTAACTTTCAACATTTTTAGCTTACGGTCCGGGTCTAAACACATACTGGCACTGAGACTGTGACTGGGGGAATGGGAGGAAGAATTTCTAGAAAAAATCTGAAGCGCCTCTTTATATTTGTTCGTAAAGGAGTTACGTTCAAAGGGTATCGGTGGCCGAGGTGTTAGCGTTACGGACTTGTCGCCCCGTGGTATCGAGTTTGATCCCTCCAGCGCTTCACTTTTTTTTTCATTTTATTTTTATTGAATTATTAAAATTCAACTTGAAATTCATTTTTTTAGTCTACGAATATTTATACAAAAAAGACCACTTTTTCCAAATAAAACTCTTTGGTCAGGTATAGAATGAGGGATTAGAAAGGATTAGAAGAGATTAGAAGAAATTATATCGTCAACAAAAGCTGGCCCAACTCGGAACTTTTCGCTTTCGTAATCTCGGCTCAACTCGACCATTTCCAGGTATAGCTGGCTCAATTCATCTTCCCCCCCAACTGGAAGGCGGCAAGCAGCGATTCAAAGAACGCCATTTCGAAGGAATGACTCCTTCATTTCTTTATTCACGTCTCTGTTCATCTATACATTATTTTTTAAGGAAGAGAATTAGAAAATATTGAATTATATTTAAATTAAATGAGAAAAAATTTGTTTATTTTCTCAAACAAACAAAATATTTATTTATCCTCAAAAATAGCAAAATGTTTATTTAAATACGAAAATATTTATTTAAATAAAGATCCGGGCCCTACAGATTACCAATGCCTTGACGCATTCCACATTTAAACCTCACTGAGGAAGGAGAAAACCACTCCGAAACGACGTTTGAGGAAACAACAAAAAGTAAGTTTTTCACAAGTGAAAGCGCCTTAATATTAATTGTTAAAATGCTGTGAAAGAAGTGATGAACATTCAAAATAATAATAATATATTATATTGTTTTATATAGTGACTTATGCACACTGAGGTTTATCTTGATATCTCACTAGTTTTCTATTATGGATCCTATATAGAAACATCAAAGCAAGATAGAAAATTCTTCTTATTCTTTTCTTCAGCAGCGCAACAACCTATTACTGAGTCAAGGCCTCCTTTAACAGCCTCTGCCAGTTGTCCCGGTCAAGTGCGCTGCTCTTCAGTTCCAGGTCCCAAGGACATGGCACGCATCATAGTTCACACCGTCTTCCCAACGTAGTTTATTTCTACCAGTCTCCTGGTGTCTGTGAGTGCCTTTCAGGGTATTTCATTCCCCCCCATTCTGATCACATGTCCAGCCCACCTGAGTCTACCAAGTTTTAAAATTTCCACAATATCTGGTTCATTCAAAGGAGTGTTCAGTTCTTGGTAGGTCCTTTTCCTCGATTCACCTCCCACACATATTGGACCAAAAAATGCTGTAGCGGATTTTGTGTTCATGAGCCAGCAGGCTTGACTCAGACTTTTTAGAAATGGTCCATGCATCAGAGCCATAGGTGAGAACTGGGCGGATCAGTGTGGTTTTTTTTTTTTACAGAAGCAGCTGGATGCTCCTTTCAATTGTTCTGCTCTGGACCAGGGGTCTGAGGCCAAAGAAGCACCTATTAGCTGAAGTGATTCTTTGCTTTATTTCTTCTTTTGTTTCTCCATCAGAATTAACTTTGCATCCTAAATAAACAAAGTTGTTGAGTATTTTGAAGGAATAGAGGAATAGATGCCAATTTGGATGCACTCTCCTGTCCTGTGACCAATAAGAATTTCATTTTGCCTTGTTTTCGCTTACTATAAGACAGCCTCCTTGAGTGATGTTCAAGAGGAAGAAAGGCTTCAGTGACTGCTCGAAGGGACCTCCCGATTATATCTAGGTCATCATCATATCCTAGGACCTGCAGCACAACCTGTTGAATACAGCCCTGGAGGAATCTATTCCAGCATCTCTCAATCTCTCATATTTTTTTTTAAGGCAGGAATGAAGAGAAGGCAAACAAGAGCATCACCTTGGAGGACTCCCTTTCCATAGTCAAAATCTCCTGATAAGTCTTTCCAAGATATAATATACTAGAATAATATTTACTTTTAGAATTAGTAAATCAACAATAATTCCTAATAAGAAATAATGGCGAAATCTGTAAAAAATGCTGCTGTTGTCATCGTCGTTGTTATCATCTTCATCATTGTCATTGTTGTCATTGTCGCTGTTCCCTCCGCCACCACCTCCTGGTGACATGCTTAGACACACTGACACAACACACATACAAGTTATACATCTTGGTAGACCAACACAGATACACACTAACACAGGTATACCTGACGTGGACACACCTAACCCAAGGACACACCTGACAAATCTCCTCAGACACAACAACATGACATGTAAATAACACACCAAAAAAACATAACAACTGTACATAGACAAGTACTCTTCTGAAGTAAAATGTCACAACAGTAACATGTACTAAGAATTCAGTTGTTCATTTGTTTTTGAAATTGTAACAAAGCACCAACAAATAGTAAAAGCAGCAGTGTCAAAGTCTAACAAGGGCTGGACTAAATAAACTAGGCTGATTTTGTTTCCTTTCAAGTTACAACATAACTTACCCATATGTCAATACACAATCAAGTATAATTGTGTAATATGTTCATGATTTTAAAATTGAAGAACACATTTTAGGATTCGTCTTGGTTTTGATGGGGTTGATGTTGGGTGAGAAAGTTTAAACCCCTGTTGAGTCAGAGTAAATCAGATCTAGCAGTTGATCTACTGAAGAAATCACTGAATGCAGTTAAATTACAAATAAATAATTTAACTTATTTAATATTTTTTGTACTGTGTAACAAGATTAAATTAAGTTGGTGAGCACAGCAAAGAAATATTGCCTGTGGGCGTTGTTGATGAACAAGGGTTGTACTCCACCCTGACGACCAGGAATCACAGAAGCTCCTTTGTTTTGCTTACCAATTTACTTTCAGTGTTATATTATTTTAAAACTTAAATAATTTTATTAGTTAACAAAATAATTATTTAATGCTTCTGTTGGAAGAAGCATCAGAAAAGGAATAATATGGAGTGAGGTAAAAATTTAAAAATATGTATCTAAAATAATTGTAATTAAGAAAATTGAGTGGTTAATATTACAAACAGAATTATCACTGTCGCACACCACTATAGAAAAATTATTCCGATTAGTGCTTTTTATTCTGACGATGAGCTGTAAAGCTTGAAAGTGCTAATCGGAATAATTTTTCTATAGTGGTGTGCAACAGTGATAATTCTGTTTGTTTTAAAATACTGTAATTGTGTTCAGGGCCATCAGAATAATTTATATAATTAGTGGTAATGTGGGGTTCTTTTTGATTTGCAGTGGACTGTATATTGTCAAACTAAATAGTTAAAAGGCTTTATTCCCATGTAATCAACAATGCATAAAAATTAAGCGTTTACTGACCTTGTCCTTGTGCGTTGTAAATGTCCTGTTGTAAGCAATACTTTGGTGATTTTCTAGGCAGTCCTAAACTTAACAATAATATTCCAACAAACGTTAAACACATAAAATAAACACATGAAATAAGCACAAAGTAAAATAACAATAGCGGTGAATAGTCTTTCTATTCTTGCGGTATGCGTGTATAAACAAAAAAGAACTGAACTGCACGATATACCGTACACTACAGGAAAGAAAAACGCTCTAATTATGACTGCTGATTACAATGTGAATTGAACTTTGAAACAGGTAATGGGAGTGCACTCAATTAGAGATAATGAAGTAGAGATAGGGTGAGTTTAACTATTGTTATGAAACAAAATATCTGACATACCGGCCCCTTTGAACCAACTGGTTCAACAAGAAACATTAAAAGAACATAAGAACAAATTTGATCCTTTGGAAGAGTATAATAAAACTAAATTATAAGGGGCAGTAGCCAATTGACTGGTCGAGGATTTTAGTAAATGGGAAGACGGGATACCTTAACAGAAGGACGGGTCAAGGTTCCACATGCAGTCTTCATGTTGACGACACGTACCACTCCATCATTCCCTGGAGATACGGAGATGACTCTCCCGAGCTTCCACTTGAGGGGTGGCAGGTTCGCTTCATGAATAACGACTAAATCTCCTATTTTGAGATTTTCTTGAGGTCTGATCCATTTGGACCGTTCTTGAAGTGTGTGGAGGTACTCCATTTGCCATCTTTTCCAGAGATGTTGTGTGAAGGCTTGAACCAATTTCCAGCGTTTTATGTGATTAAGTGGTGCATTGGTTAGTTGAGGTTCGATCAGGGCATTAAGAGGTCCTCCAGTTAGAAAATGTCCTGGTGTAAGAGGTTGAAGATCTGAAGGGTCATTCGAGAGAGGAGCTATCGGCCTCGAATTAAGGATAGCTTCAACATGCACAACTAAGGTGGTAAATTCTTCGTACGTTAAAATGTGTTCACCTATGACTCTGGTGAGATGATATTTTGAACCTTTAATGGCACGTTCCCAAAGTCCACCTTGGTGAGGTGCACGCGGAGGAATGAAATGGAATGTGATACTGTTGTTTGTAGCAAAATCTTGCATCTCTGGTTGCTTCATGAGATCTTGAAAACATCTTTTGAGCGAAGAAGCAGCTCCTATGAAATTAGTCCCACAATCAGAGTACAGGTCTGATACAAGACCTCTCCTAGAGATGAATCTCGTAAGGGCTGCAATGGAGGCGTCTGTAGTTAAATCAGTAACCACTTCCAAGTGTACCGCTTTTGTTGCAAAACAGATGAACAGGCAGAGGTACACCTTTATAGGCTGTATCCTGCGAAGTGTAAAAAACTTGACCGTGTAAGGGCCAGCATAATCAACTCCAGAAGCGTTGAAACAACGAGTAGGGGTAACACGACCGGCTGGTAGATCACCCATGAGCGGAGACGTGTTTGTTGATTTTGTACGAAAACATCGTACGCATTTAAATATTCTTGAGCGTATAACACTGCGGGCGGAGAGGATCCAAAAGCGTTGAGATAGTGTTGCTTGGAGGAACTGGGGACCAGCGTGCAGGTACATGCCATGATAGTAATCGATGAGTAAATGAATAGCGACATGATTTTTTGGCAGAAGAATAGGATGTTTGGCATTGTAAGTAAGCGCAGAGTTTTTCAGTCGACCTCCAACACAGACTATTCCTGCATCATCAATAAAGGGTGCTAGACGTTGGATGCGGTTTGAGCATGTCCTTTTCTTGGAGAGTAGATCTATGTCTTCTGCAAAGTGAAGTCTCTGAATGAGCCAGCAAATGTGGTTACAGGCGTTATTTAATTCAGTTACTGTAAATGATCCACTTTTGGTGGTTTTAAATTTCAAACGGGTTATAAAGCGAAGGACATAAGCCATTACATGAAGAAGAGTCTTCCAAGAAGAAAACTTTGTAAGAAATCCAAATGTTGGGACTTCTTTTGTGGTCATCATAAGATTAAGCACATTTGGTTTCATTTCAGGAATAGACTCCTCCGAAATTGGATGAAGGATAGATTGTATTCTTCTTGGCGAGCTGGTATTCTTCTTGTAATTTCCTTATCATGTAACTAAGATCATCCGGGATTCTCTGCTACGACAACTTGATCATCAGCGAAATATAAGCTAAACAGTTTTTCCTCTCCCACTTGCAACCCCATTCCTCTAACTTTTGTTGACCATTTTTCCAGGGCGTTGTCTAGATATACTGAATTAACTCTAGATTAACTGAATTAAATTAATTAGTAATTAAATATAGTGGGCGAGCCGGCACAATGGTAGCGTATCTGACTCATAATCAGAGCGTTGCTGTGCTGCCGATGTGGTCAGATCGAGTCAAGGTCACGGCTCGATTTGCTCGTCCACCCGCACGTACGCGGACATATAATACGTACGTCTTCTCTGGCATACCCGGGCCAGGTAAGTAACAAGGGGACACAATATATACTACACACATAAACAACACTATCCCCCCCCACCGCACGGCTTGCGTCCGGGCGTGGGTTAAAGGTTGGCTAATATCTCTCTGGCTGTGGTGGGGCGTGAGTTCTATCACGGCCGGAGGGCACAACAGGTCTATGACCTAATGCCTGATAGTGAAGAAGAAGAAGAAGAAGAAGAAGAAGAAGAAGAAGAAGAAGAAGAAGTAATTAAATAAAATTAACATGAATCAGCTATCTGTTCTGCTACAGCTGCTTTACTAAACATCAGATACATAACAGAAGACAAAACATAGACGAATCTTCCATCAAGAAGGACAGAGGAAGTGCTCTGTCCCAAATTATAGAGCAAACCGTAGTTGTTTATATGTAACGGTAAGGTATAGCAGACGTTTATGAAAGCTTGTAACCCCTGATAGGTTAGAGATACAAGAATAAAAGTTTGAGACAATGCATATAACACAATATTGTAAACAATATCCTGACAGAAAATGTTTTATCAGAACAATTAAACAAATTTGATGTTTGCTATAGAATTGTGAACGACGTATGACTTTTGTCACACTTCACTTGAATGAAACCAGCCAAGAAAAGTGCAGTAAGAAATTACAGTGTCAGATAAACTTATGAACAGCATTTCAACAGCGTATTTGTTATTATTTTTTAAAACAAATACTATAAATTTATTGTTGTAGTTGGAGTGTTAGTGGTCTCAAATATTTCTACTAGTAATTTTGTACCATCCACTATGTTATCTTTGGTACTGACGAGCGCTTTCGGCAGTCAAGCCATCTTCAGGTCATTTACCAACAGAGAAATATGAAACTTTTCACTTCTTATATACCGTTCTACCGGACCTATCTATAATTAAAGTTACTAGTAAAACTACTATAAACTACTAATACTTTTTCAACTAAGCTACTGAAGTTAGGGACTTTCTTTTTTAAAACAGGAAGAAGTTAACTTTTTTAATGTTATTTTAGCTAATGTCTATAATGTCTGATTCATCTGTTAGTAAATAGTAAAGATTACTACACTTGCTGAATTACAATTCTTGTAAAAATTAGAAAAATTCTCAGGTTTTCTGTGGATTATACGCATACATACATAATTGAAAAATTTAATAACAAAAACTTCTGACCAGCACAAGATGATGGACGCACACGCTAAGAAATCTCACGGTGTTGACAAAACACATTGCAAGTCTGGTCATTGTAAAATTGAGAAGATAAATGTGAAAGATAAAATCCGTGTCATTAAAAATGTTACAAGAGACCGTAAAACTAAAATAATGGATTTAAAAAATTAATTGAACGTACTACAAAAATAAGAATCTACATCAATGAAAGTGTAGGTTGAGGTCAGAAAAGAGCCCGGTTTTTCACATTAGAAGCTTTCTAAAGGCTAGCTCAATTTTTTTTAGTAAAACTCGAATTTACTTCAGTATTTAAAACTCAGTTTTTGCTGTTAAATTATTGAAAATGTATTATTGAAACCGATTTTTTGTACCAAACACTTAGATTAATTAATCGACTTCCACAAGTGATTTCATAATAATATACAAATAAATTACAAGGCACCGAAGAATAGTGAATGTTCACAATTAATAATGCTTTAAAATATTGTTACATAATATGGAACGTTCTACAAGTATCTCGGCTATCCCAGCAGAGCCCAGCTGTAATGTGTGTGCGTACATATTGCTGCTGCTTTGATATGAAAGACAATTACGTGACACTCATCATGCGTCAACAATCGAGGCTATTCCAGACCTCACCGGTCGGCGCACTGTGTTCAAGGCACGGTTTCTAGTATATTCTAGAGCGTCTGTAATACGCAGTTTGAGTCGTTTAGTTTCAAAACCAGACACATTCAAAAAATGAAAATTTTCAGGAGAGCTTAAAAACTTTATTGCAGGAGAGCTGGTTATGCAACTAAACACCAATTTCAACTCCAGTTTTAATAAGGATGTATCTGTTGTAGAAACTTGTGAAGTAGATAGGGACATGTAGAAGGTAATAAAATATGGGAAAATGCAAAAAATATGTGAATGTGAAAAAAGTGGATGTATCTGGTTTTGAAACTAGATGACTCGTTTGCTCGACACGTCATCCAGAAAGCATCTCAACGGGGTATAAATATAAGCATCCAGCGACGGAGAGTCAGTTTACGTCGGCGATTTATTCAAATGAGGTTCGAAGTATTGGGGCGAAGTGTTATTGTGTTATACGTAATTGTGCGGGACTCTATTAGTTGACATTATTATTGCGTGTGGACAAATTTTGCTCGGATTATTGTACAAGTTGATTATAAAGTGTTTTTGTGGTTAATTAAAGCTGGTGATTAGTGACTTCACTGGTGTCTCGTATTTTGCTTTCCACTGTAGAGTACGACGATCGTTTAGACCGTCGTAACAATATTGTTACGACATCACAGACCAATCTACGTGTTTGTAGAATGTTCCAGAGGGATCCGGAAGGTAATGCGTGTGGCGTACGTGATTCTCGACGCATTAGCTGGACTGTCCCAGAAGCCACGCGGACTGTGTCAAGGCAGCAAAGAATTAGGTCGTAGGTAGAGTAAACGCGTAGTTTGGAATGGTCTGGTCTGTGAGCGGGTGTATAAATACAAGGCGGCAGCGGCCTTAGTTTCAGTTATAGTTGCGATATATTACGTGCGGTTCGAGTTTATTGTCAGGCGATTACAAGTGATTACTGTGTGCGTTCAAGTGGTTATTAGTGAAGTGTTGTGTTTTATAATCGGGCGGTATAATTGTAATACAATTGTGTTTTATATTAGTTGACATTTTATTGCGTGTGAACAATTTTTATTTGATTTCTTGTAAAAGACTGTGTTGTTAATTACGAACTGTTTAACTGTGGAAATTAAAGCTGGTGATTAGTGACTTAATTGGTGTCTTGTATTTTGTTTTCCACTGTACCTACAACGATCAAGTAGACCGTCGTAACAGTGGGGTCAGAACTGGGATAGAATGGTTAACAGTGGAAACAGTGGACACTTTGTACAAGACGAGGTAATTCGTAATTAATCTGTAAACAATCAATGCAAATCAGATGATGGAAGCTTTCCAAGCGCTGCTGCGGCAGACACGGGAAGAAACAAAAGAAGAACGTAGACAAGAAAGAGACGAAGCAGAAAAACAACAGGATGGAAAACGCAGGCAGGAAAGACAAGAGGCTGAGGAACGTCAGAAAGCACTAATGCTAGAAACAGAAGAAAGACAAGAAGAAGAACGTAAGTAGAAGGCAGAGGAACGGAAGCATGAAACAGAAGACATCAAGGAGTTAATACAGGAGCAAAGGTAGACACAAGAACAAACCGCTGCAGAGTTGGATCTCCTACGAGGTGAGCTTCATAAACAAGTTACTAAAATATCGGAGGTACAAGAATCAATGACATTAAAAATACCTGAAGTAGAAAAATCTGTTTCGAGTTTTGGAGAATCGATGTTTACAAAATTATGTCATAGAAGAATCTGTGTCAAATAAAATATTTGGAGTAGAAAATTCAATGGCAAACATAAGAGAACAAATTAAAAGTGAAATTGAGCACTTCATAAAGATACAACCAAAACAAATTTCTGAACAAACTGTATCAATGATAAGGACAGAAAAGGACACAAAAAATAAGTCAATAGAGAAAGTAACTTTGCCTGCAGTAGGGACAGTTCATGTCAAAGCTCCAACCTTTGACGAAAGCAGTCACTAGGCAACGTACCTCCGCCAATTTGAAGCTGCTGCATGCGCAAATAATTGGACAGAGAAAGACAAGGCTGTTTCACGCGTTTTGCATTAAAGGGATCTGCTGCAGAATTACTACAGAAAGTGCCACCTGACATCAAAAACACCTATGCCGAATTGATAAAAGCTCTGGAAAACCGGTATGGTGATAAACATTTGCGAGATGTGTACTACGCTCAGTTGAGAACAAGACGACAACGTTCCGGGGAGAGTCTTCAAGAGTTTGAAGCAACTATCGACAGACTGATTAGATTGGACTATCCTGAAGCACCAGAAGATTTTCGAATAAGGTTTGTGGTGCAGACATTTATTGATGGCATCGGAGATTGTGAACTTCAGCAAGTGTTACGAATGGCAAGACACCGCAATAGCTCAGAACTCTTGTTTACGCCCTAGAGTTTGAAGCTGCTAAGTCAGCGTCCCGCTACATTAATGGGTTTATGCCATCACATTGCAGTCAGAAGATTCCTGTATCATATTGCCGTTACGGTGGGTGGAGAAAAACAATGTTGACGAACAAACAATTTAGAAGTTCAAGAGCGCAGCAACGATTTGAACGATGGGAAAAAGACAGAAGACTGAAGTGTTACAACTGTGGAAAACATGGTTATCTACAGGTAGACTGCTGGGAGAAGAAGATACCAAGAGAAGAGAGTGATCGTACCAATTGCAGAAGTAAAGCCCCAGAACACCAAACAATTTCCACGCTACATAAGACCAGTGGAAACTTGATGTTTAATGGATTTGCGGAAGGTAAACCAACATCATTTACAGTTGACACGGACGCAACAGTGTCTTTTGTGCGCCCTGACTTAATCAGCAACCGACGGCCTCAAATTAGTTCTTGTACAATACAGACTGTGACTGGAAGCCCCGTCAAGGTAATAGGAAAGATAGACGTACGTGTAGGCCTCGGTCTTCTCGAGTTTAACCACCAAATGCTCGTTGCAAACATTGTCGCTGAAGTGATTCTTGGCACGGACATTATGAATGCCTACGGATTCGTTGTAGACTTGAGAGGGAATGTCCTGAGGGTTGGCCAAGAGAAGCTAAAGCTCTGCATGACTAAAATGGCAGCGTCTGCCAACCATGCAATTAAGCAAGTGTCATTGGCCGATGAAAAAGTCAATAGGTCTTGTCAAGAGAAGCCCTCCCTATTGCAAGCGGAAATGGAGGAAGAACTAGCAGAGGAAATACAAATAAGTGTACTCTGGGAACTTGTGTTCCCAGTGTTCGCATTCCTGAGAACTTGGTGTTCGGATCACCTGAAACGGAATTCGAAGAACCGGAGAATTGTCTTTCGCAAGGACGTCCACCTAGATCGCCTGGTCGAGCATTACTTCAGAGACGGTTTACCAGTCCGGGACGGACAGGCTTAAGGAGCGGGTAGTGTTACGACATCACAGAACAATGTACCTGTTTATCGAATGTTCCAGAAGGATCAGGAATGTAATGCGTGTGGCGTACGTGATTCACGACGCATTAGGCTAGACTGTGCCAGACGCTGCGCGGACTGTATCAAGGCCGCAATTAATTAGGTCGTAGGTAGAGATAACGCGTAGTTTGGAATGTTCTGGTCTGTGAGCAGGGGTATAAATACAAGGCGGCAGCCGCCTTACTTTCAGTTATAGTTGCGATATATTCCGTGCGGTTCGAGTTTATTGTCGGGCGATTACAAGTGACTACTGTGTGCGATCAAGTGGTTATTATAGGCCACGGTTCATTGCGTGACAGTCCTTTCAATAACTATTATAAGACAGGAAAGTAGTTTATTTAACTCGGATCAGACCCGGGAGTGAATAAATGCATGAGGTTTCTTCTCGCTTGAGACTATTAATAAATTCTGTAAGGTAACCCGGCTTAGGGTAAATTGCTTATTGGTTTCTGTGACGTTCAATAATCAGCATTTTGTATGTAAAGACACGTTTGCCTCAAACGGATTTATAATACCAACGTCAAATTGAATTCAGTTATTATTTGCAGTCTTGAAAAAAAACAAGGAAAAACAATATATAGTTTATTTACATAGCATACAAAATCGTTGTATCACCTTTCAACGCGTAATTTTAAAAATTACCTTAGGTTTTATAAAATTCAATTAGGATGTTAATTGTAAAAGTTTAACATTTAATTAAGATTAAGTGTTATGCCAATTCTATGTCTCTTCTATGTTACCTTCCAATGCGGATATTGTTGAACGTTAGCAACTGATCAACCTTTTAGTGAGGACCAGCGACCAGGAATTATAGATAAAGTATAAATAGGGGTTATGTAATCACCAGAATGTCCAAATTTGCTCAAACACAACTATTCTGGTTGAGAAAGAGTGTGAGACCTATTTAACACACCCGGTACTTTCTCAAAATCTGTAGATACTTGAACTAAGTTTACTTCCATTTTCCATAAGGAAATGGAAGTATGGCGATGGCGAAAAAAATAGTGTTCGAGATAAGGGCTGATTCTGATTGTACTACCTTCAAAACATGAAGAAAACGTATTTTCTGAAAAGTGTGTGTGTGTTTCTGTCTGTCTGTCTATGTGTATAATTTTTTCTATGGCAAACGATAACTGCCGAAAATTCAAACGGAATCAAATAATGTAGTGCGTACGTGCTTGAATTGTAGAGGACTCAAGGTTTGTTGATTTTGGTGAAGATCGGTTAAGGGGAATGGGTAGTTTGCCTGCAACGTTTTATGTTTTAACAAGAGTAATTTTTTCTATGACGAATGATAACTGCCGTAAATTCAAACAGAATCGAAGAGATTTTTGCATATGTGCCTGTGTTATAGAGGAATCAAGGCCTATTGATTTTGGTGAAGATCGGTTAAGGGGAAGGGGTAGTTTACCCGCAACGGTTTATATTTAAACAAGAGTAAAGTACTTAATTTTGATAAATAAAGTATCCTGAAAAGAAGGTCATAATAATCCACTGTAGAAAGGTTGATGAAATATCTATAAATGAAAAGGGTAGTTAAAGGGGGGGTAATTTTCTATAAATTAAAATGATAGTTTAAGGGGGAGGGATAAATTTTAATTTATCTTTAAATTCTTTCCCGGGCTGTTTGGCCGTGGTCCAATGTTTTCTGCAAAACCAGACGTTTCAACAGTGCCATCGAATGCCATCATCAGTGAAAATCGAGTCCGCTAACGTGAGGTGGTATACGTTAGTGACCACAGTACTATGTTAAGGCTGAAGCAAGAAGTAGAAAGAAGTAGTTTCTATGAAAATATTTCATTTCGAAAATGATTTTAAATATAAATCTTAATCACTTTTCATTTTATTTTTATTATTCCGGCTGTAGAATGTGTACACATTTTCCGGAAGCAAAGATTTCAGAAGTGATTGAATTCTCGTCTTCCACTGCTGCTTGTCTATTCAAAGATCTTCAATTTCTCAATATAGTCTGAATTTTTTCTATCTAGGTGATAGGTGGTCTTCCTCTTTTCCTTCGTCGTGGTGGGGTCCATTCCAAAATTGAATGGTTCTCCATAACAATATTTTGATATTTGGATTAAGCGATAAGAAAATAATTATCACGTTTCATTTTATTTTTATTATTCCCGCTGTGCAATGTTTACACATTTTCGGGAACCAAAGATTACAGAAGTGATTGAATTCTCATCTTCCACTGCTGCTTGTCCATTCAAAGATCTTCTTAAATTTATCGTTCCCTCAATATAATCTGAATTTCTTCTATCTAGGTGATAGGTGATCTTTTTCTTTTCCTTCTTCCTAGTGGGGTCTATTCCATAATTCTCCTCGGCAATCTTTCCTGTGCCATTCTTTTCGTGTGTCCATACCATTGTAATTTTTATTTGTTTGGATACAATCAAAAATTGAATTTATCACATTCATTCTGTCCTTAATGACTTTATTTCTCATTTCCTCACGTCTGGATACTCTTGCCGAACGTCTCCGAAAGTCCATCTCTGCTGTCATTAATTTTGTTGTTGTGTGTTTATTAGTAGTCCAAACTTCTGAGCCGTAAGTCATGATACTTCTAAAATAGTTTTAAATATTTTGGTTTTAGTTTCTGCAGTAACTTTCTTACTGCACAGGATTCGATTTAATGTAGATACAGCAATCTTTATCAAATTAATTCCGGATCGTATTTCTTTGTCTTGCTTCCCATTGGCCGTAATTTTCACCCCTAAATACTTGTATTCCTTTGTATATGAAATCTTCTCCACATCTTCCTCCAATATCAAGTCTTGATGAAGGTCACCTATTGCCATGTAGTTTGTTTTACAAAATGTTTTTTACTTTTACGTTTCACCGGTCATAAAAAACAACATAACTTAAGTTTTGTTTGACACTTAAATATTACACAATTTTTTCGCTGTAACCAATTTTTCTGGCTTTTGCTTGTTTCCTGACTTCGCATTACATTCGCGATGTTACTGGTTACTATTTTATAGTGTTCATTTTTCTAGTACAGAAAGGTGTGTTGTGTAGTTTTGTCATGTTCATGTTAAAAATACGTAATGTTTTTGTGGTCAAGGTTAGGGACCGTAATGTTTTAGTTGTAAACAGTGGACCTGGCGGTTCTATTAAATGGCGCGTCAAAGTGCATCGCGGAACAACACGTCAATATTTAGAGTTATCTCACAGAATTCATGTTGCGTACAAAATTTTCGTCGAACGATTTGTATGAGTGTTTACTCAGGAACCTCAAGGAATACTGGTCAGCTGATCAATAATATTAACCTTTGTGTCATTTGTTAATCCGTTGAAACCCACAAAGAGAGTGGTTTTGATGCTTTTATTTCGGTGGATTTTAATACCGTCAGGGAATGTTGTTTCCAGTTGTTGGGGAGATCTTCTAGATAAAGGTTAAAAAGTAGTGGTGACAGACAACAACCTTGTCTTACGCCTTGGTTTGTTTCAATCGGGATAGATTCTTTTCCGTCGTCTATGATTACCGCGGTGTGTCGATATAAACTCTTATGGCCAGAAATAGGTGTTGTGGCATACCTTTATTTTCAAGTATGTCCCATAACGTCGGGCTGATCTCTCTATCAAAAACTTTGTTGAAATCGATAAAGGCAATATGTGTTTCTTTTCACGCCGTTTTTCTATCACTTGTTGTATGGTAAATATGCAGTGTATTCAAGAGCGTCCTATCCTGAAGCCATGTTGTTCTTCCTCTAAAAGAGTTGCTGCTATGTAACAAAAGGGTTTATAATTAGTATGGCTTCTTCCAGGCTATCAGGCCGTGGTCCTATGTTGTCAACTACGCCATTGGTGACCATCTTTAGTGCCTGAAGGACTTTACTGACACGGTCACCACAGTATTGTAGCAAAGGAAAGTAGTTATAATAATTACGATACCAGCTGTGAAAGCTTATGAAACCAGTTAAAAGGATTTGTGGTGTTTTGGTGGGTGCGAGTCCCACACACCGTAGGAATGCGGAGTTTCCACAGTCTTCCTCGTATAAGAAAAAAAAAAGTTATTATTACGTTTTACCACATATATGGGGACCATGCAGTAAGTGCAACATTATAAACGATTATAACAGTAAAAGAATTCCAGTACAATCATCATCGCATCCTGTTTACTCGACAGCATTCAGAACGATGGTGTGACAATACTGGGACACACCACTATTAGTAGTATACTGTAGAATGAAACAGCCATAAGTCACGTTTATTTGTGAAATTAAATTCTCAGGGGCTTGCTGCATTGGACGAAAGCAATGGAATACAAAATCCGAACGTTTTATCAGTGAGCTCAGTAATTTTCATTCAGTCGTTTCATTACTCAGCAATAAGTTAGATTTTCAAGTATAAGTTTTCTTTCTTCTACCATACTCCTTCTTTTTAGATTTTTCCTCGTTACTTGTTTCGTCCTTTTTTCTGAATACAATTTCAGCTACCAATTTTCTGATAACATCAGTTGGCTTCCAGAAACACCTAACTGTCACCCAGGGATTGCGAACAAAGCTGACTGCAAGCAATTGTTACCTAAACAGAGCGATTCCTGTTGTAATAAGTTTCCTGTTACATTTGTAAAATTTTATTTTTTATTTAGTGATAGAAATTTAACTGAAGTCAATTTGGTTTACCTACACGATTCCATTCCCTTTTTAATCCATTCTTGATTGTAATCTCTTTAGTAAATTATTAAAATGTAACGCATTTATCTATACGCCGATGAAGTAGGCAACCTCCGTACCGTGGCGTCACGTGTACAGCGTCAGCCGTTGACATATTGTTTAGTGGTTTCATAGCGTGTTCCAGCGCGCCTGTAACTACGGAAGTATTCTCGACGCGTCACGCGGAAACAGTAGATTCTTCTTAAACCTCGGCGGGGTATAAATGAAAGCGGCCAGCGGCCTCTGGCAAAACGTCTCCCAGAGTCTCCAGCGTCCCCTTCATTGGAGTTCAGTGTCTGTGCACACTAAACGCACCATATATTTGCTCTTTCTCAGAGCAATTCTAACATACGCAGCCCCCGCCTTTTGGGCATTACTCAGCCCAACCGTTGTCGCCCCTTTGGAAGCCTTCCAATCCCTTACCCTCCGCGACATCTCCAACTCTCCCTGGTTTATCAGAAATGATGCTATCAGGCGAGGGTTGAAGGTTCCTCCTCTCACCGAAATCGTTCGGTACCTAGCCTTTAATCTCTTTACCCCAGCTTCTGTTTCCATCCATCCACACCTCCGTCGTCTTAGCACAGAAGGGGGGCCCACCACCTAGACGCCATAAACGCCCCCGAGCGCTGCTCGGTGACCCCCCCGTAAACCGTTTACCGTCCATCTGCCACATCCCGCCGACCTTGTAGAATTTCGCTCTCCCACTCCTTCTATGACAGACTGAGGGGGGCTGCGCTTGCCTTATGTGTGCTTAGTGCCGCCTCTGGTGAGCGCTTCCTCCTTCTCTGTTCTCTCCGAGCCTCCACATTGCCACTTGGCAGCCCTCAGCGAATTTTCCTCAGCGGTTTGAGGCGCCCTGCCCGTTTTGGGCGGGCAATTACTACTTCCCAATCGAAATGTCTGCGAGGTCTCCCCCATTTTGTCGTCGCGGGTCTTTTCGAGGTCTGAGGGTCTAAATTAAAGTACATTATTCTATCTCTCCAAAAATAAATAAACGGAGGTTCTAGTCTTGCATGCCGCGAGATCGCTAATCATGGTAACAAGCAGCCATCAGGCAGTCATCGGGTTGGCCCGGACACTGCGACCACCGAAGCTCGTCAAGCTGCTGCTCCGTACACCTGGACCTGGACCTGGAGCTCCGACAAAGTTCAGATTTGGACCTGCGATATTAGACTGCAGCGGACTTGAGGTTTAGTATCAAAGCGATTATTGTCTATTACTTAATGCGACACTGTTAATAAGGTCACATTTATTGTTTCTTACATTACTGTATATTAAGTAGTTTAAATAATTATATATTTGTGTCTTTGTGTAATAAAAGTTGTAATTAGCGACTTTATCTGGTTTCAGTTATTGTATTCATTTTACAACTCGACGATGTGTTTGTAACATTACGTATGTTACTGCTGTAAAATGTAATTGTACACAAACCCTATTGAAATAACAGAAATTAATAAAATTTGTAAAAATCTATTATATTGTAGAAAACAAGTAGTCTACCAGCCACATTTATTTGGATAAAAAGTCAAACTGTAGTGTAATTAAACAATTTTGTAAATTATTTAAAACAATAATAAGAAGTAATATTAATTAATGTATGTAAACTATGTATAAATTTAACTTAAAAAATTGTATGTCTGATAGTGTAAATCAAAATTTAGTTGATCAATATGTATTAAATTAAGAAATAATTGGTAAGAAACAGTAATTATAAAAATACATAGGCATAATCAACGGATCACAAGTAGGCCTACTATAAAATATTTTGTAAGTTACAAATAATTGTAAAATATCAAAAGAGTGTAAATCACATAAAAAGAAGAGTAGTTTAATTATATAGTGAACATACAAATCTGTGTGTGTGTGTGTGTGTGTGTGTGTGTGTGTGTGTGTGTGTGTGACGAAATTAGGAATTATAAAACCGTGTAGTGTACAACCAGGCTGAAGTTACGAAGGAGAAACAATACTGCAAAGTAAAGACGTTAAGTCACATTTTATTTGAACGTTTGACAGTAGAGCTTCTGAGAAGAAAAGTGTTTCATAATGTTGAAAAAAAAATGTAAATGTGCAATAATAACTAGAAAATTAATTGCTAAGTAAAGTAAAGGATAATAATTGTAGGAGATAAGAAGAGTGTCACTAAAGCAAAGAGAAAAAACTGAACAAGAAACGTTATATTTTTTACCATAAAGGAAATAACAGTAAAAAAGAATAAACTAAGTAAAATTAAAAGAATGGGCACCAGGTAAAGAGCAATACTGTATTCAAACATACAGTGATTTGATTCAGTATTTTCCAAATTATAACCATAAAACGGAGGAATTACTATTCGTCTGTAAAATAAACTGATAAAAAAATATTCAAACATTATATATTATTGTGTTATGTAAATACAGCTAGATTCAAAATAACACACATTTTCGTTAAACTGTGTAAAAGGAACGTCAGCGCTTTGATTTTAATTGGAAAACAAATATAAACTTGGCTTTCACATTTAGCGTATTTTTGTGTATTGGCTATTTTGTGTATTGTTTATATAATGGTGGTACGATCTGGTGGCGTAAGTTGGAAGTAGCCATTCTGAGCTAAGAAATTTAAAAAATATTTAAACTTGAACTAAAACATAGTTATATTGCGATATTAATTGATGACACGTTGGGCACTTGGTGAAACATATTAATACAAAGGTTTTGTAAAATATATAAAAACACTTGGTAAGTTTCACAAATTTTTTAATTAACTCTGACAGCTGTTTCGACTAACTAAGCCATTGTCAAAGAGGCGAATGAATGAAAATTACCATACACAGGATGTGAGTGGAGTGTAGGTGGTGAACATCTGTTTAGGGCGTATCTGGAACATCTGTGTTGAGATGGCGAGGGGGGTGTGCAAGAGACTAGGGAAGGTCAGGTGTCTTTAAAAACTAAATACAATCATGAATGCAAAATATAAAATTAATTAAACTAAATATAATCCGAATGTAAAATATAAAATTAACTGAAATAAATATAAACTGAATGCAAAATTTAAAATAATATGAACATTCAAAATAATATAAAATAAACTAAACTAAATAACAGATTTTAATAAAGGGGATACACAAAATTCAGTCTGTTCATTGGTTAAATTTTTGTTATTTTTGTTGCTTTTTTAATTTCTAAAATTTCTAACAAATCCATTTTGTTACCTTTTTGTATGTTGTGGAGTAGTGTTATGTTTTTTGTGTTTATGAAGTGATTGTGTTGTAAGCAATGATCTGCAAAACCTGTATTAGATGTATTGGTTAAAATCGCCTTCTTATGTTTAGAAATGCGATGTTTCAGAGCACGGCCACATTGTCCGATATAAATAGCGTCGCATTCTGCACAGTGCATTTCATAAACTCCATTTTTCTCCAATGTGTTAGATTTTTCTTTATTATTGACTAGTAGTGAAAAAAGATTACGTTTGCTTACTGATACCATGTTAAGACCATGGTTTTTTAACCTATTATTAATCTTATCTGTTATACACGGAATGTAATTTGTTAAGTGAAATTTTTTGTTACCCTGATCTGGCTCTATGGAATAAAATTCTTTTAAAGTAATTTTCTTCTGTTGTTTTTTTAATTAAAATCTTCTGTTAATTTTATATAATGCATTCATGATTGTATTTAGTTTTAAAGACACCTGATCTTCCCTAGTCTCTTGCACCCCCCTCGCCTTCTCAACACAGATGTTCCAGATACGCCCTAAACAGATGTTCACCACCTACACTCCACTCACATCCTGTGTATAGTAATTTTCATTCATTCGCCTCTTTGACAATGGCTTAGTTAGTCGAAACAGCTGTCAGAGTTAATTAAAAAATTTGTGAAACTTACCAAGTGTTTTTATATATTTTACAAAAACCTTTGTATAGTTATATTGATTTAAGAAATGGTAATTTAATTGTATTGTTTCTTTGTAAAAATAAAAAAAGAAAATATCTGTGGTATTTGCCCTAAGATTAGGGATCTGAATATACATTGTCACCGGACGAAGGGCTTGTCACATGACAAATGGCGCCAATCGTACAAATCTTCGTTTTTTTAGTGACCGTAAAAAGGGCCGGGTGGTGAAAACGCTGTGGTGTCTGTTCCGCCCGAGCCGCGCTGAGACGTTCGGCGGCTGCGCTCGCTGTTCGTGGCGTACTGCAGTCCTCCTCTTCTTTCGGCTGGTTCGTCACACGGCGAAGAATGCAAAGATCGTCCGGTCTACTCTTCTGCCTCTTCCTTCCGGCTGGCTCCGCGTCGATGTCGTCCGATAAAGGAGAGGTGATGAAGTGCGTTCGATGGCGTGGCGATGGAGTGCACCAAAAAAATTCTAGCAGCGCTTTCTTTATGCCCTGACCGGGATTCCTGATTGGCTCGCTGCGAAGACGTCAGGTGTCACATCTCGGCTGCTGATCCCTGATTGGCTCGCTTCGTATTCGTCATGTGTCACGCGCCGCCAGGTGTTCGCGGCGCTGGTACCGGAGAGCAGATGTTACCTCGCTGCCGTCACAACATGTTTGAAAATTAAATTTTTAATTTACTGAGAATTTTATTTAATTTGAAAGAGAAGGATTATTTGTAGGCCTATGCACGTTTAGGTTCATTTGGCCAATGTAGATTTGGACTAGCGGCGAACTTTGGAACCATCCCATGTAACCCATTATGGCAAACGTACGTGTACCCCAATATATGATGCAACTGGTCAAATTAAACTGGATGGGGAAAACTCATTAATGAAGGAAAATAATTGTTACGGAATGAGAGCCTACAAAATTTTAGAGTATACCTTATCACGCTAGTCTATGATGCGACAGGATTTTGATAACCAACGCTCGTTTGTTAATGACAATCATGTGAATGTTTTCAACATACGATATGTAGACCTACAATAAATAATCACTATTGTAGATTAAATGTGGCAGAAAATATTTAACGTTAAAGTCAGCAGCTCAACGTCTAACACTTGTACACGTCCTCAGTACTGACAGACTTCAGTGTTGCCAATTGACATGAATGTGTGTAGCTGCTGATTTACCTACGTTAAACAATATGTAGTACAGGCTTTGTTTAATAAAGGCAGTACTTTCTCTTTATAAAAAAATGAAGGAACAATCCCAAGACGGTATTAAATTTCACCGAAATAAAAGCTTGGAAACCACTCTTTTTGCGGATGACCAAGCTATTGTTACGACGATCTACTTGATCGTCGTAGGTACAGTGGAAAACAAAATACAAGCCACCAATTAAGTCACTAATCACCAGCTTTAATTTTCACAGTTAAACAGTTCATAATTAACAACACAGTCTCTTACAACAAATCAAATAAAAATTGTTCATCCGCAATAAAATGTCAACTAATATAAAACAGAATTGTATTACAATTATACTGGCCGATTATAAAACACAACACTTCACTAATAACCTCTTGAATGCACACAGTATCGCCCGACAATAATCTCAAACCGCACTGTAATATAGGCCTATCGCAAGTATAACTGAAACTGAACGTCGTTGAGTACTGGTATTTCTACTCCCCCGAAATACTAGATTATTCCATACTGCGAATTAACAATAAAGGAAAACATTAGTGCGTAATTCATTTCGGTCTTGACACAGTTCGCGCGGCTTCTGGCGCAGTCTAGCTAATGCGTCGAGAATCACGTACGCCACACAGGTTGAGCTGAATTCATCTGGAACATTCGATAAACACGTAGATTGTTCTGTAATATCGTAACACCTCCCCCTTCTTAAGCTTGTTCGTCCCTAACTGGCAAACCGTCTCTGAAGCAGTATTTAGCCAGGCGATCTAGGTGGACGACTTTGAACTTTCGCTGTCTTTCCTGTTGAAACCGATAATCAACATCATTGATTCTTTTTTTCACAGTGTAGGGTCCTTCCCAGTTAGTCTGAAGCTTAGGTGAGCGACCACGACGGCGCTTTTGGTTGAACAACCAAACCTGATCTCCTTCTTGGAAACCTACACTATTGGTGCGAATGTCATACCGAGTTTACATTTTATCACTGGCAATCTTCAGCTGTCCTCTTATCAAGTGATTCATTTCTCCCAGTTGGTTTTCTAATTGCGAGGAATAAGTCTGTGGCTCTTGGGAATGTGTCTCAGGTGATCGGAACATGAAGTCCCCAGGAAGACGAATCTCCCGCCCAAACACTAATTTTGCTGGAGTCATGCCGGTTGTGTCGTGTACTGATGATCTATACGCCATGAGGTATAGTGGTATACATTGATCCCAGTCTTTTTGGTTCTCGTCAACAACTTTCGAAAAGTGCTGCTCAAGTGTCCTATTGAATCTCTCAACCATCCCGTCCGAGACAGAGGTATTTCGTCCGGGAAATACTAGATTATTCCATACTGCGCATTAACAATAAAGGAAAACAGAGCGTAATTCATTGCGGCCTTGACACAGTTCACGCTGCTTCTGGTACAGTCTAGCTAATGAGTCGAGAATCACGTACGCCACACAGATTCAGCTGGATTCATCTGGAACATTCGATAAACACGTAGATTGTTCTGTCTGCAATGTCGTAACACTATATTCGCCACTACAGAAGACGATCTCCACCGAGCAATATAGATCTTCCATAAAATAGGATAAGAATATAAATGTAACATATAAGAGATCATATAAGAAATGAAGAGATAAAAAGTGATTTAGATATTTTTGCAGTTAATGAAAGGATTAAACAATAGAAAAGAAAGTGGATTCTTCACATCAATAGAATGGAAGAAAGTAGAATACCGAAGACGTCGAAAGATTACAACCGTAGAGGCAGAAGGAAAGTTGGTAGACCTAAGAAAAGGTGGACTTTGGAATAGGAATAGGTCGCTAAAGTATAAAACCGTTAAGAAGAAAATGGTAATGATGATGATTAAAAAAATTGGTTTATATATTTTTAGTAATTCAAAAAACAAAATTCGTAACAATCCTTCAGTTTGAGATGTCACAAATCAGTACCGAAATTTTAGTTCGTCTACACATTTGTAAACAATTAAGAAAATAATTAGATAAGGAATGCTGGTGAACCAGGTCCGGCCAACCAGCGAAGAATCCGTGGAATGAAGAAGAAGAAGAAGAATAACAATAAGGATGAGGAGGAGGAGGAGGAGGAGGAGGAGGAGGAGGAGGAGGAGGAGGAGGAGGAGGAGGAGGAGGAGGAGGAGGAGGAGGAGGAGGAGGAGGAGGAGGAGGAGGAGGAGGAGGAGGAGGAGGAGGAGGAGGAGGAGGAGGAGGAGGAGGAGGAGGAGAAGAAGAAGAAGAAGAAGAAGAAGAAGAAGAAGAAGAAGAAGAAGAAGAAGAAGAAGAAGAAGAAGAATGACATAAATAATTAAGTTAATAGTTAGATGATTCTACAACATTATGAAGTAATATTATGGAATGTATTTCAAACTTACCATTTATTTTGCAGAATATAAAATACAGTCAGTTTTTAGTATTTTCTGCCGTCAGTGTTGAAAGGATTTAATTTTCGTGAAAATAAGTTGGACCTATAGCGAAACTGTAGTGAAGAAGTAAAGTAAAAGTTGAATAATAGTAAACGTTGCATGATAGAAAAACTGTAGAAAAAAAAGGATTATAAAAGTACACAAATTTTCATATCAAACGGTGAACAAATAATTTACAGATTATAACCTCCTGTGAACTTAGAATCAGTATAGTAAATTTTCTCAAGGCCACGCAACTCGTGTGGATCTATAGGTGCACGCATATTAGCTTAGCTAGGAAAAGCACTTTGTGCCTCTACACGAGATTCATGACGCGTGGTCAAGTTAGATAAGACTTTATTTCTTCGCTTCTGTAAGGCTTAGTGTACATTTGACTGAATGTTTGTTAAAGCAGTTGCTAGCATCCCTTCTCTCCCGTATCACTGTGTCTCTGTTTCACTTACCTTCTTAATCGTAACAAAATGTTACAGATCTTCTCTCCTTAGCTTTTACTATTGTCCTATCTAACCATAACGAAATAGACAGATAAAAACAAAGACTTGTATTTAATTCTTTGTTATAATTTTAACTAAAAAAAATGCTGTCTTTAATTTACACATGTAGAATGAACGAGTGTTAAATTTAAATTAATTGAGTTGTGGTATAAGGAATGAGGATATCAGATTAATTGTGTACGAAATGAGGACATCAGAGCAGCACTCGAAGCAAAGGACATAAATGAAATTATTTAAATTTACATAAGACAATAGTGGGATCATCTGCAAAGGATGACAGAGGATCAACTGCCGAAAGCGGCACTGAACTATAAAGCCATTGGTAGAAGAGATGTGGGTCGCCCGAGAATGAGATGGGTGCCGGAACAGGTTTATATAACCTAATCCTTGAAGAGAAGAAGAAGAAGAAGAAGAAGAAGAAGAAGAAGAAGAAGAAGAAAGAAAAAGAAGAAGAAGAAGAAGAAGAAGAAGAAGAAGAAGAAGAAGAAGAAGAAGAAGAAGAAGAAGAAGAAGAAGAAGAAGAAGAAGAAGAGGAGTTGTGGTATCAGACGAAAGTCAAAAGAACACGCTGAACACAATAGAAGTTAATTAAACTTAATTATTCCTATAGGAGGCACTGGAACGTAAGAATCGCGGATGGGTTCAGCTGATGAAGTTACAGCAGTTTTAAATGAATGTGAAGAACCGAAATGTAGGCCTACATTCTCCACGGAAAAAGATATCACAGAAACACATTATTTGAGATCAAAACCTTAAGCCCAGTGAAGGACGTGCTTCAAAAATGATACTGAGACTTATGCTACACTATCAGCCAAAGGCTTGAAATATTTTCAGTTGTAAACAGGATAAAATGAGTAATAGAAAATTAATTGGTAATCTCTTGTGACACAAGTTCTGAACTACATGTTAGCTGATATGAGGGAACGTGTCATAGTACCAGGCTGTGGGAGGAGGAGTCTGGATGGCCGAACGGCAAAGTCCGAGTAAGCCAGCATCTCACGGCACCTTTCCAACTGCATGCTGGTGTTACCCAGGGCTCAGCCGTTAGCCCGTTACAATATATCATCTTCACTAAAGACACCCCTCCCCCCTTCCACACTAAACATACCCGACAGCAGGCCTTTCCCAGTACCACATACTGGGTGTCGAATAGACATCACCAGCGAACCATCTTACAGCTACAAGAAGTGTTGCAGCCATTCTTTGAATACTGCAACACTTGGAGAATCTCCGTGAACACGTACAAGAGCCAACTTTGCGTCTTAAACCTCACAGGACGTAACATGAGTCACCTCTTTCGAACTCCAGTCCGTGTTGGCCTTTTACACATAATACCGAAGCATGACTGCAAATATCTTGGAGTCACCCTTGACACCACTCTGACCTGGCGACAGCACATCAAGAGAATCACTGACCAATCCCGAGCCCGTCTCCGATCGTTACGAATCCTAAGTAGAAACGACCGCTGCTCCAGCGAACTACTCAGCGGGATCTATACAACTTACATTAGACCCATCCTGACTTACGCACACCCGGTCCTACTGACGACAAAGACTCAACCATCCGCACCAGAACCTCTAATATGGCTTTATGTGTTCTAATCACAATTTTCCCTGACCTAGACACTTTCCTACACAAACTCAAATGGCAATACGCCACAACTCCCAAAACACGCACCGCTATACAATTTCTCACCACCCCCCTTAATAGACCAGTCCGAAACACCCGGCGTTCTCACTTCCTCGTCAACCGTCTCCTGACTCTTGCAAACGAACACCCGCCCAGACGTCCACGACGAAGACCACGGATCAGAAGGGTCCCCGGACCCAACTAGCGAACGCCACTGGCCTCGCTAAGCTAAACAAATAAAATAAAATGAAATAAATAAAAATAAATAAATATAAAACCATATTCAACTCCTCCGCACCGTCCTACAAAAATGCCACCTCCTGCCAAGAAAGAAGATAATAAAATAAAATAAAAATAACCATTTCCCAATAACGTAATCACCTATCTTAAAAAAAAAAACTAAAATCCTGTCCCCCGCCGCTACCCTTACGCCATTAATACGCTTCACACCACCTTTAGCGTCACTAGCTGCACGACACTGGCCGCTCTAGTCTATAAGTTTAGCACTAAACACCCCCCCCCCCACACCCTCTCATAGAGGCTGCTCTCACGTTAACACAGACACTCTCTCTACACTGGTACCACCACCTTTTCATCGGCCGGTCTGCGTTGGCGTGCGAACCAAAACCACACACTTTTGCCCACACGGTGTAACGTCTCCCTTGTTAAGACATTACAAAAGTCGGGAACCAGTTCAATTTGTTACCTGTTAATTAAACTAGCTGCCGTTGTTAGTAAACCTTACTCACTAACAAATTATAACACATTATTATTTAGGAATTAGTCAAGGATTGCATAAATTTATTCACTCGCTGGGTGTTAGCAAAAACATCTCTTTATTATTATATTTATATCCCATAGTTTACTGTACTTTTAAAGAAATACTCTAATAAATTCTGCATTTAATATTTTGAAAATTTTTACTTCTTATTCTTTTTATCTCAAAAGCATTCAGCTAGATATTGTTTTAAGTACCACGGATCCGGGTCTCAACTTTGTTATGTTTTAATTTATCACAACTTTAACCAAATTATTTGAAGAATAATTTTGGGTGTAAATTTTAGAATTACCTTACATCTAAACATCGTAATGTTATTACTACTTCATTACAGAGATTACAAATATATATATATTGTAACACGACCAGGTGTTACATAACCTAGACATATGCCCATAGATTTAATAAATACATGACGGTAATGTAAGTAGATAATATAATGATAAGAGCAGCAAGGAAGAGAGGAACCATTGAAGAAGAAAGAAGAAGAAGTGCCACGAGAAGCAGTAAACTAAACACTGCTTGACACTACAACCAATACTATAACTGACACAAACTAATGGACAAATTAAATTCACTTTAAGCTGTCAAGCGAGTCAGTGAATAACTTGAATGGAATTTGACATGTTAATAAAAATAATTAAATAAGGATCCGAATAATGTGATATCAGCATCAGCATTTGGCTGAGAATAAATCAACTATGACTAATAACTATTAATGCCTAGGGCTAAGATTAGCTATGGCCACAATATAAGATTGAAGCTGTATTACAGTCTCAAGTGTGCTTATGATAAGTAAAAATAGTTGTAAGAGGGAACCTTATATAAGTAAGCTACCTCATCAAGGTACCGAAATGTAAACTAATAAACATTATTAAGGCATAAATCCGATGCAAACGGTATGCCTCGGCAACGCCTAAAACGAACAATCATCAGTAAGGTGATTGGTAGAAAGTACTATGAGTGTAAATCACATACACTAAACAACCTTTATACCCAAACATAGCGATAAGCATTGTTAATATGTGATACAAGTAATAGTTCAATTATTAATTAATAGCATGGAGCAAAATAATGTGAAACAAAATGTCATAGGGAGTAAGTATAGTTCATAGCAATGTATAAGTTAAGGTTTAATCATAATATTCACTAAATAAGTATAAAGACGGATATATTAGTGTTCCCACACAGACGTTTAAGTGAAAAATGCGATGTGGAACACAAACAATGTATTGATAAGAGAGAGTCATTGCCGGCTTTGTTAGCAGACGACAGCGCGAAGCAATATACCTGAACATTGTTTATTAAAAAATGTCAGTGAAAGTGTAAATAAACCAATGTCAAACTATATTAAATTGAAGAGGAAAAAATATTCTTTAATTTGATAGCGATACGACCCCGATCGCAACTATAATAAGTGCGTGACATGCGTTAGCATCATTTGTAAATAAAAAATAAAAAATATCTGTTTATCAACACTAACAACAACGACGGCTGTCAATCATTCTGGCGAAAAGTCGGTTAAAAACCGTTAGTGACAGTTGGAAAAACAATACGTCACTTTCGTAACGCCTGGCTAAGCCAATCAGAAAATAGCTTACTCAATAAAACAATTGCCTAAGCCCTATCAAAACAGAGGGTATATAAAGGAATGCGGCTAATTACCGTTAGACACTTTTAACGATCATCCAGAGCGGAAGGTACGCTCGTCTCATCAAAATTTTTATTAACTGATAGCTTCATTGTAATAGTACGTCTATTGAATTATTTCGGCAACAACAAAAAGTAACTACAAGATACTCTACATAGAATCAGTGCATCGAAGTGCAGTATTATTTTGTTTAGTGCGGGAACATATCGAACAGGAGAAATTAATTAAATAGTATCATATAAGGTCCTTTTTAGTCAGAAGCGGACCAATATTCTCTGTTCAAGTGCGTGTGTAGTGAATAACAATGGTCATTACAATCCCACCATTGAAGTGTTTAATTGAATTTTAATCGAAAGATTAAAATACAGAGGTAACAGCGTGACAATTTATTCCATTACACTGAGTGCACTAACATATTTGTTTTGTAAACAAAATCTGTACTGACGCATAACACTAAAACATTTTCTGTATTACACCATGTCTGAATTTATTTAATGGATTTGTCAATCCTGTTTAAGAATGATGTTAGTCTTAAGTGGTCTCACTATATAACTTTGTGAATAATTAAGCAAGCGTGACGAACGCCTAACCTATAAAATAGGTTCGATTTTTTATTAGTAAACTACAAGGCATTATTAGTCGATATTGTATTACTGTATACAATAATTAGCTATTGTGTAGGCATGAGCATTCTTTCTTGTGTTTCAAAGAACTTACGCCCGAGATATAAATAATATTAATGTTTAAAGTAAAGTTTATCTGGACTTAACCAGAACTATCGTTCATGCTTTGAGCCAGTCATATAGGGTATGTAACAAAATATTTGCAATTGCATATCAATGTATTTTCTTAATTATGTTTGTTTGAATTCATTATCAAGGGTACAAATGAAACCCAGTTATTAGCAGCATAACTTGACTTAATTTATTTCTAAAAAATAGACAAATAATTTATTCAGAATAATCAAAACAACTTGTAGTTGCAATCATATATTGTTGAATTGAATTGCCTAAGGGCAATAAACACAATTTGAGTTTTTTAAAATTATTATTTGATTCTATTAATGGGTTTTCCACGGGATTTTTCCGAAATAAACCTGTGTGGCGCCCATTATTAAACAAGGTAACCTAACCTTGTAGATAACGTAAGCTGGTTTTGTAAACCGTCTTGGCAGCTTATTAATTTATTGAAAAAGTGAACTTCTGAACTTCCAGAATCACGAACAGGTACGTGGAAGTGTATTTTGTTAATTTTATTGTCCAGACGTTACTAGACTTTACGTACTTAGACAACTATCAACCTGGAGGAGGAGTTTCACTGCTAGTATCAACACGACGGTTACCGTCATCAAGCGACCAGCTAGTACACTTTATTTTTAAATTTAAGCAACGTTATTATTCAAACAACATTAATGCAATTATTTTATTTTTTATCTAAAGGAGTCCTTTTCAGACACTTATAATTTTTGCGATTGTAAACACACTTTTAATAACAATAACTTCAAATACTACATTTTAAATATTTTATAGACTATTAAATATAATCGTGTAAAGTTTTATTCGTTACAATATATATATGTTAGTCTTTAAATTATCAAAAGCTCTTTACTGTTCTTTTGTTACTTCTCTTGTTGAAACAAATTTTTACAAATGTTATGATTTGATATCACCTGAATAGAACATGAGTTTGCTGTGGGGTCCGTGATGGTCATCTCCAGTCGTCTTCTAGGGTGTGATACACTGTTCCTCTTGATGCTCCATTAGGTTGATTGTTTCCGAAAGGTAGTCTCGTTCTAGACGTTGGATTTTGGTACTAGAAGTTCATACGGTTGTTGTCTGTGTTTTCTTCTTCTGGAGTCGGTTGTTCATATTTTACATTTTAATTACAGTTCTTATTTTAGCAGCACTAAAATCTGCTAAGAAACATATCTTACCACTTACAGTTTGTTAAGAGATGTGTCGGCTAAGTTTCCTTTTTTTTATTACATATTTCTTCACGCACTACATTATATATATATTTTATTATTATTATTATTATAATTATTTCCACGCTACATTGGGCCAAATCGAAATCACTACAAACTTGATTGAATAGTTTTTAAAGGTATACACCTACGTGTATATTGACAACACAGTAGCGACATCCTTACATGTCGAAGTTTCTCCGGCGAATGTGGGCATTGTTTAGCGGCGAGGGGTCTGTAAGCTGGCGCGGTTGTATGCGCTGAGAAAATAGTTCGTTCTTTTAAGTAGAATTATTATTCATTAATTAATTCGTAATACTTTATGTTACCTTTTGGTTATGAATTAGGAATTTCCTTATTTATTTAGTACGTATTTTATTTAATTAACGGAATTATTATTTTTAGCTAAATAACACCGTGCTTTGCATGTTTGGTACGGGACAATTTGCACGTTGATGCAGGAATCTAGGTACAGGTAAGGGGTGGATAATACTCTTACTTGTTATAAAAGCAAAAATTTCATTTGTGCTATTTAAACATTTTTTTCTAAATCGTCACATCCTCCTGCACCTAACGATGAAGACTGGGCGGTGGGGTAATAACAGAAAATCTAATAAACACAATTACATTTGGGCACAGAACTTTATACTGAAATTTCTCTCTCAGTTTATTTCTATCCATCAATTGATTATCTTACAACTTATACAAAATATTTAAATTCTAATACATCTACTACACATAAAATACACAAAAACATAAATCTACCTTATTTTTAAGTCTTACATCTACTACCGGTTTTTTTTTTGCTTGATTTCATCACTCGTTTTACGGAGTTATACTCATGAGTATGTTACTAATAATAATCACGTATTGTAATAACAATCGAATTACTTTTAGTTTACTGCGCTAGGGTTAGTTTTTTCTTTCTCGTCAGCTGACTTCTCATTCTTTATATCATTCTCGCAGGACATTAGCTAAGGTTGATCAGGCCTCGCTAGTATTCGTACGAGGGGTTTGAGTTTATACTCACTTACGATATAGGATGTTGCAAAATCTTATCGTATTCCTGTATAAGTATATACAACATATTTTATTCTCAATACTTAAGTAGTATTCTCGGCTTACTATCTTTCTCGTAGTCGTGCTTCTTTATTTTGACACGAAAATAATTTTTTTATTTGAGACAGATGGCTTCTGCGAACGTAATTTTCTGTATTGGGTTCATACAGTGCTACAGTAACGGGGGTGATGAACTTATGAATTTTGTAGGGGCCACACCATCGGTATGATAGTTTGGAAGTGGTCCTATCAACGGCTTTACTCATAGGATGAGTTTTATACATTACTAAATCACCTATTTTATACTCTATTTGCCTATTATTCTGCTCATGATATTTCCGCGATTTTTGTAAATTCGCATTTATGTCGCGGGCAATAACTCATTGATTTTCCACTTCGTGGTTAAAGGATGGTTGGGTTTATACTTGTACAGTAAATCAAATGGTGTTGATTTATGTCCTTCATGATACGCTGAGTTGAAAGCAAATTGTATCCATGATACATTTTGATCCCAGGTTGTCTGGTCTTTAGCGTGATAAGATATTAAGGCTGATTTTAAGTTACGCAAGTATCTTTCTGCTAGGTTTCCTTGCGGTCTGTACTCGGTCACTGTAATATGATTTATCCCTAATTTAAAACACATGTCATTAAATTCTTTCGATTTAAACTGAGGTCCATTGTCTGATATTAGGTGTAAGGGTGTACCATAATCTTTAAATAGTCTTTCTTGTAGAATTTTTATTGTCGTAGATGCTAAGGTACGTCTCATAGGATACATCCATACGAATTTAGTGAAGGAGTCCACACAAATTAATAGCATAGTATTTCCAGATTTAGAACGGGGATAAGGTCCAGAATAGTCTATGTATATCTTCGAGAAGGGAGTTGTGGGTATTTCTGAGATTAATTTTCCGACTTGACTGATTCTTGCTGGCTTGCTCAGGGCACATATTTCGCATTCTTTCACGAACTTTGTTATTTCACTGTTCATGTTTTCCCAATGGTATTCCTTGCGAATACGATGTATAGTTTTCCTAATTCCCATATGAGCTCCAATGGTCGATGAATGGTAGTATTCCATCAGCATAGGTTTGATTATTTCCGGGGCGATTATTCTCAGTAATTTTCCGTTTGCCTTTTTAAAACAAAGTAGTCGTTTACTCAAGGTATATTTGTCAGAATAATTTCCTTTCTCTATTTGTTCTATTATTTTGCACAATTTCGGATCTTGTTGTTTGTAATATGCTATATCCTTAAATGCAAGGGGAAAGTTAATAATTAGCGTATTAACGGTAGTGGTTTCAACACTGTCTTCGCCAGATCTAGTATTGGGTAGTTGGAACATGCGGGATAGAGTATCGGCTACTACATTTTGAGTACCACGAATATGTTGTACTTTGAACTTGTAGCAATTTAATCTTAACACCCATCTTCCGATACGACCTAACTGTTTTGGGTGGTTCAATAACCACGACAAAGCTTGATTGTCGGTTTCTAGTAGAAATTCCTTGTGTTCCAAAAATGGTTTGAATTCATCAAAGGCGAATACTACGGCTAAACATTCAAGTTCGTAGGCTGAGAACTTCCTTTCGTGCTCGGGAAGCATAGCTAATCGGGAGTCTAGTATTATTGATTTCCTGGTATATTACGGCTCCTAATGCTGCACTCGAACTGTCGGTCTGTACGACAAATGGTTTACTGAAATCTGCTAACTGCAATACCGGTGGGGATATTATGCTTTCTTTGAGTGTTTCAAACGCGTCTTGGTGTCGAGTAGTCCACTCGAATTTCGTTCCTTTCTTTCTTAATGCATTCAATGGGGCTGCTATATCCGCTAGGTGGGGGTATGTACTTGTGAAAATAATTAATCATACCTAAAAATTGAGCTATACCTTTGGCGTCTCTCGGCGGTAAGAATTCTCGGATTGCGCGTGTACGTTCGGGATCGATGCTAACCTTACCTTCGGCCGATACTATGTGACCTAAGAAGGAGAATTGATTTACTGTGAAGTTAAATTTACTCGGGTTTACCGTTAGTCCAGCTTTCTTTAACCTGGTCAATACTTCACGCAAGTGATCAATATGTTGATCCATTGACTCACTATATACTACTATATCGTCAAGATAGTGATATACAAATTTAAATTTAACGTCATGAAAAATTTTTTCTAACAGTCTGCTACATACTCAACTTCCTTGTGATATACCGAATGGTACTCTTGTAAACTGATATAGATTAAATGGGACAGCAAAAGCAGTTAGATGTTTTGATTCCTCAGCTAGTGGGATTTGGTGGAATGCTTGGTTGAGATCCATTATGGTGAAGATTTTCGCTTTTGTAAAACAGTGAAACGCGCTGTGAATGTCGGGCAGGGGTATCGATTCAAATTCTATACTCTTATTTAGCTGTCTATAATCCACGACTAGTCTATGTTTGTCAGTTCCTTTTGGTACTAGGAATGCAGGTGATGAGTATGGAGAAGTTGACGGTTCTATGACGTGTTGCTCAATGAGTTTGTTAATGTGGTTTCTCATTATTTCCATCTTGGGCGGCGATAATTTGTATGGGTGAAGGCGTATTACCTTGTTGTCACTAAGATTTATTTCATATTCGATTAAGTGGGTTAATCCTAACTTGGGAGTGAGTACAGTAGAAAATTCCCTTATTAACTTTTGAATTTTTTGTCGCTCATTTCCTTTTAAATGACTCAGACTAGATTTTTGATGCTCTAATTGAATAGTTGAAGTTTCACATTTAGCGTCGTTACTTAACTCGGAGTCGAACTGATATTTTTGAGTACGATCAAATCTGAAGAAATATTGTTTTGCATATATATCAAGGATTAAGCCAGTTTTACTTATGAAATCAGCGCCTAGTATTAAGTTTTGTCCTAACACTTCAGCTACTAGTAGGGGAAGTAATACCAAGTAAAATTCTTTATTTTTAATTTCACCGTAATACTGCGCGATATATTTAGGTTTTGTTTATTTGCGGTGGCATACTTTATTTGTTTTGGCTACGTTTAATCAGATTATGATTAGCTAATACGGTGGCTAACTGTTGACTAATTATGCTACGGGTAGATCCGGAATCAATTAAACCAAGGATATTCGTTGCTCCAAGGTCTATCTGTACGTATGGTAGTTGGCAGATACTTGTTTTGCATGCACCAATAGAGTTGCACTTCTCAATAAATCTTGTTAAGTAAGGGTCTATACGTTTAGTTCTATTTATTTTTACTCTATGATTATTATTGTTTTTACCTTTCCTTCTGGTGCTGCGGAAGACGTAGGATTTTTGTTCTTCCAGCTTCACATGTTTTTTGACTGGTCGGTTTTCTGTTGGTAGCGCTTTTGTTTACAATTCTTGCTAATGTGTCCGGCCTTTCCACAGTTATAACATCTTCTTTCCTCATTGACTTCGCTCGCTTGTTGTCGGGGTTTTGATCTAGAGTATGAAATATGGAGGTAGTTTTGGGTTTTAGATGTACTTACGAATCGCTTATCGCGGTAGGTTCGGGTATCGCTTCCAATTGGTAGAGGTTGAATCTCTGCGTTGAGTCTGGGACACAGAAACGCGTGTTCTGGTCAGAATACCAGACGTTGGACGAATGTATACAACATAGTTCTAGTTCGGTGAAAGTGGTTGGTCGCTTCATGAGTGCTAGGCGAGATCGCTCCTCGGGAGATAGTCCTACTAAGATAGTGTCTACTAACTGTTGTTCACTCCATTTAACTTGTAGTAATAAAGCAGATTCCCTTATTTCAGATATATAATGAGCTAATCTCTCGTATGCTCCTTGTACACGAAGTACTAGATTTCGCTTCAATTCTTCGTAGATACCGGTTGGAATGAAATGTCTTATTAGGGTGGTATGAAGTTCTTCTACAGGGTGATTATACCTTAGGGATTCTAACACACGATCTTTTAAAGGAGATCTACATTTAGGTAAAATTACTTCTAAAATCTGGTCATCTTTAGTTGTCGTAGATCCTTTAATTGTAAAAGATGCTTGAGAAAATCTAGGAGCTTTGTAATATCCTACCCAACCCAACCCATCAGTGGTTGGTATGTCAGACAAAATACGTTCTACAGGGTGGGTTATTTTTCCATAAAGCTCGGTAGTTAGATTTAATTGAGTCGTCATTCTAGGTTTTTCCGCAGATTGATTCGTCAGCAAGTGGGGAGGTAAATCGTAGGTACGAGTCATATTCTCTAGTTCATTAGGAAGTAACGTAACGTTTACGGGTTGGATATTTACTTGTCTATCAGTTAACCGTTCTTTAAATGGATCTAAATTGGATTCCTGCAGAAACTGAAATTTTACAGTACCGGTTTGCTGTTCTTGAGTAGGAGATTGGGTAGGGGAAATATTTAGTTTCGTCATTGCTTCTTCAATCTCTTCTAATCTAAACGATTCGGACCTTCGACGTAATTCTTCGCGCATTATCTCGGGTAATTGTTGTAATGCTTCCTCCGCGAATTTTTGCGCATCCGGTGGGGTAACTTTATCACCGGGCCAATTCAACAAATTGGTGATACGGCGGGTCAGATGTTCGATTCTTTGGGTGGTGCGTAAAATTACTGCGGAAGATTTTTCATCACGCAGGGTTTGTGCGATCGAAGTGAGTTCTGTATACTTGTGATAGCATGTTTCCTTTTCACTTTCAAAATCTAAGACACTTAAACGATTTAACAATGAGGGTTTGTCCGTTTATTTTCACGTAACGTTTTGCAAAGTTCCGCGACAGTTACATTTGAGTATGGAAGACCACGCAACAATGCTTCATAGCTTAATTCGTCCTTCAACAACAAGTCGGGGTTAAATTGAGCGATTTTTGTTAACAATGACCTTTAAATAAACGAAGTATTACGTACGACAAATCTTATGTCATCTACTTTAAACACTTATAAAGGTTGAATTCATTTAAACACACACATATATCTCTTATTACACATAGAATCTTATCAAATCAAATCGAATCTTATTAATCAAATTAAACTTATCTCACAACAATTCAATTTTCTGTACTGTCAGATATAATCAGTCCAAACAAAACGCTAATATCATTTTATAGTAGAGAGAAATTCCACATACGAAAAGTTCATTGCTTTAACAATAGCACAAAGGGTCAGCTGTTTTGGGGAGTCTTATTGTTTGCATAGGGTGGTTTAACAAAGTAGGGTGATTCAGACACTCCTAAACACGATTCTTTCCTGTTCTGAATTGTCTGTTATGTGTGCGAGGGGAGTTTTGTATGGGATGCTCTATACGTACAAATGGTAGAGTTTACATTTCTCGACACGCATTTAACATGAAACAGCTTGTCAATACCGACAGGTTTAAAATGGAATATTTACCAGCGATGACTTGTTTATTACGGCAATGTCCCAATACTAATAATATTATATCTTAATTAAAACTTTACTCATTTATTTGTTCCCGATTTCAGAGTGAATACATTTATATTCGACAAAGTTACTGTTAATGAATTATAACAATGTACACAATTTTTACACAAAAGCAGAGTGGCGCAATTTTGTAACGTCTCCCTTGTTAAGACATTACAAAAGTCGGGAACCAGTTCAATTTGTTACCTGTTAATTAAATTAGCTGCCGTTGTTAGTAAACCTTACTCACTAACAAATTATAACACATTATTATTTAGGAATTAGTCAAGGATTGCATAAATTTATTCACTCGCTGGGTGTTAGCAAAAACATCTCTTTATTATTATATTTATATCTCATAGTTTACTGTACTTTTAAAGAAATACTCTAATAAATTCTGCATTTAATATTTTGAAAATTTTTACTTCTTATTCTTTTTATCTCAAAAGCATTCAAATAGATATTGTTTTAAGTACCACGGATCCGGGTCTCAACTTTGTTATGTTTTAATTTATCACAACTTTAACCAAATTATTTGAAGAATAATTTTGGGTGTAAATTTTAGAATTACCTTACATCTAAACATCGTAATGTTATTACTACTTCATTACAGAGATTACAATACATTATATATATATGTATGTTAGTCTTTAAATTATCAAAAGCTCTTTACTGTTCTTTTGTTACTTCTCTTGTTGAAACAAATTTTTACAAATGTTATGATTTGATATCACCTGAATAGAACATGAGTTTGCTGTGGGGTCCGTGATGGTCATCTCCAGTCGTCTTCTAGGGTGTGATACACCGTTCCTCTTGATGCTCCATTAGGTTGATTGTTTCCGAAAGGTAGTCTCGTTATAGACGATTGGATTTTGGTACTAGAAGTTCATACGGTTGTTGTTTGTGTTTTCTTCTTCTGGAGTCGGTTGTTCACATTTTACATTTTAATTACAGTTCTTATTTTAGCAGCACTAAAATCTGGTAAGAAACATATCTTACCACTTACAGTTTGTTAAGAGATGTGTTTGTTACGCTCGTCTCATCAACATTTTTATTAACTGATAGCTTCATTGTAATAGTGCGTCTATTGAATTATTTCGGCAACAACAAAAGTAACTACAAGATACTCTACATAGAATCAGTGCATCGAAGTGCAGTATTATTTTATTTAGTGCGGGAACATATCGAACAGGAGAAATTAATTAAATAGTATCATATAAGGTCCTTTTTACTCAGAAGCGGACCAATATTCTCTGTTCAAGTGCGTGTGTAGTGAATAACAATGGTCATTACAATCCGACCATTGAAGTGTTTAATTGAATTTTAATCGAAAGATTAAAATACAGAGGTAACAGCGTGACAATTTATTCCATTACACTGAGTGCACTAACATATATGTTCTGTAAACAAAATCTGTACTGACGCATAACACTAAAACATTTTCTGTATTACACCATGTCTGAATTTATTTAATGTATTTGTCAATCCTGTTTAAGAATGATGTTAGTTTTAAGTGGTCTCACTATATAACTTTGTGAATAATTAAGCAAGCGTGACGAACGCCTAACCTATAAAATAGGTTCGATTTTTTATTAGTAAACTACAAGGCATTACTAGTCGATATTGTATTATAAAATAATTAGCTATTGTGTAGGCATGAGCATTCTTTCTTGTGTTTCAAAGAACTTACGCCCGAGATATAAATAATATTAATGTTTAAAGTAAAGTTTATCTGGACTTAACCAGAACTATCGTTCATGCTTTGAGCCAGTCATATAGGGTATGTAACAAAATATTTGCAATTGCATATCAATGTATTTTCTTAACTATGTTTGTTTGAATTCATTATCAAATTACTACTTCATTACAGAGATTACAATACATTATATATATATGTATGTTAGTCTTTAAATTATCAAAAGCTCTTTACTGTTCTTTTGTTACTTCTCTTGTTGAAACAAATTTTTACAAATGTTATGATTTGATATCACCTGAATAGAACATGAGTTTGCTGTGGGGTCCGTGATGGTCATCTCCAGTCGTCTTCTAGGGTGTGATACACTGTTCCTCTTGATGCTCCATTAGGTTGATTGTTTCCGAAAGGTAGTCTCGTTCTAAACGTTGGATTTTGGTACTAGAAGTTCATACGGTTGTTGTTTGTGTTTTCTTCTTCTGGAGTCGGTTGTTCACATTTTACATTTTAATTACAGTTCTTATTTTAGCAGCACTAAAATCTGGTAAGAAACATATCTTACCACTTACAGTTTGTTAAGAGATGTGTTTGTTACGCTCGTCTCATCAACATTTTTATTAACTGATAGCTTCATTGTAATAGTGCGTCTATTGAATTATTTCGGCAACAACAAAAGTAACTACAAGATACTCTACATAGAATCAGTGCATCGAAGTGCAGTATTATTTTATTTAGTGCGGGAACATATCGAACAGGAGAAATTAATTAAATAGTATCATATAAGGTCCTTTTTACTCAGAAGCGGACCAATATTCTCTGTTCAAGTGCGTGTGTAGTGAATAACAATGGTCATTACAATCCGACCATTGAAGTGTTTAATTGAATTTTAATCGAAAGATTAAAATACAGAGGTAACAGCGTGACAATTTATTCCATTACACTGAGTGCACTAACATATATGTTCTGTAAACAAAATCTGTACTGACGCATAACACTAAAACATTTTCTGTATTACACCATGTCTGAATTTATTTAATGTATTTGTCAATCCTGTTTAAGAATGATGTTAGTTTTAAGTGGTCTCACTATATAACTTTGTGAATAATTAAGCAAGCGTGACGAACGCCTAACCTATAAAATAGGTTCGATTTTTTATTAGTAAACTACAAGGCATTACTAGTCGATATTGTATTATAAAATAATTAGCTATTGTGTAGGCATGAGCATTCTTTCTTGTGTTTCAAAGAACTTACGCCCGAGATATAAATAATATTAATGTTTAAAGTAAAGTTTATCTGGACTTAACCAGAACTATCGTTCATGCTTTGAGCCAGTCATATAGGGTATGTAACAAAATATTTGCAATTGCATATCAATGTATTTTCTTAACTATGTTTGTTTGAATTCATTATCAAATTACTACTTCATTACAGAGATTACAATACATTATATATATATGTATGTTAGTCTTTAAATTATCAAAAGCTCTTTACTGTTCTTTTGTTACTTCTCTTGTTGAAACAAATTTTTACAAATGTTATGATTTGATATCACCTGAATAGAACATGAGTTTGCTGTGGGGTCCGTGATGGTCATCTCCAGTCGTCTTCTAGGGTGTGATACACTGTTCCTCTTGATGCTCCATTAGGTTGATTGTTTCCGAAAGGTAGTCTCGTTCTAAACGTTGGATTTTGGTACTAGAAGTTCATACGGTTGTTGTTTGTGTTTTCTTCTTCTGGAGTCGGTTGTTCATATTTTACATTTTAATTACAGTTCTTATTTTAGCAGCACTAAAATCTGCTAAGAAACATATCTTACCACTTACAGTTTGTTAAGAGATGTGTCGGCTAAGTTTCCTTTTTTTTATTACATATTTCTTCACGCACTACATTATATATATATTTTATTATTATTATTATTATAATTATTTCCACGCTACATTGGGCCAAATCGAAATCACTACAAACTTGATTGAATAGTTTTTAAAGCTATACACCTACGTGTATATTGACAACACAGTAGCGACATCCTTACATGTCGAAGTTTCTCCGGCGAATGTGGGCATTGTTTAGCGGCGAGGGGTCTGTAAGCTGGCGCGGTTGTACGCGCTGAGAATATAGTTCGTTCTTTTAAGTAGTATTAATTATTCATTAATTAAATCGTAATACTTTATGTTACCTTTTGGTTATGAATTAGGAATTTCCTTATTTATTTAGTACGTATTTTATTTAATTAACGGAATTATTATTTTTAGCTAAATAACACCGTGCTTTGCATGTTGGTACGGGACAATTTGCACGTTGATGCAGGAATCTAGGTACAGGTAAGGGGTGGATAATACTTTTACTTGTTATAAAAGCAAAAATTTCATTTGTGCTATTTAAACTTTTTTTTTTTTAAATCGTCACAACGGCTGAAGGGAGCTTGCGCCAGAACAGACCAAGAAGTCCTAACTTGGGCTTACCAAGTGTTACGAAAAAACGGAGGAGTCTTGAGTTTCTCTCCATGAAGTGTAAAAGGACCGTTATTAAAAAGACCGTGTCAGCATTCAACTGCACTGCGGTGTCACAATATTGCACTGCAGTGAACAAAACAGCATGAAGACACGATACTTAGTCATAAGGAGATTTAGAGATATGTGTCTCATAAATGTTATAGTTTCTTCAAAACAAATATTATTTACTGATTTCAAAAAGGTGGTGTGATTTGACTTCGAGTGTATACATATTGTTACGATGGTCTACTCGATCGTCGTAGGTACAGTGGAAACAAAATAAGTACAAGACACCAATTAAGTCACTAATTACCAGCTTTAATTGTTATAGTTAAACAGTTCGTAATTAACAACACAGTCTCTACAACAAGTCAAATGAAAATTGTTTACACGCAATAAAATGTCCACTAAAATTAAACACAATTGTATTCCAATTATACCGTCCGATTATAAAACACCAGTCTTAACTAATAACCACTTGAACGCGATCAGTAATATCGCTACTAACTCGAACCGCACGGTCAATAATTCGCACTAATACTGAACTGAACGTCGTTGAGTACTGGTTTTGATACCGCCCCAAATTACTAGATTATTCGATAGCGCCAGTGTAGTTACGACGTAATAACTTGCGGCCTTGACACAGTCCGTGGGCCCGAGCGAAGTCTGGCACAGTCTAGAAAATGCGTCAACAAGCACGTACGCCACACACGTTATATTCCGGATCACTCTGGAACATTCGATAAACACGTAGATTGTTCTGTGATGTCGTAAGAATATATACAACATTAAGTGAACAAATATTTCTACCTTATCGTGTTATAAAAAGGTTAAGTGTTAGTTCAAACAACGAAGTACCAAGACATAAGGTTTTATTTTTGAAACGCTGGTTTTAGTTCTAGTGCATTAAAAAAATATCATAAAAACCGAAAATGAAGGGTCGCGTGGTATTGAATCGCAGGCGAATGGTTTTAAGAAAACCATCTATTATGTAGAACACGGATCGAAATATTAAACACCCATGTATTATGCCTTAACATCGATATAAGTAGCTTACAAGGTCGACTTTAATACATAGAAGTAATATGTGGACTTTTAGAAGAAGGAGCTATTACAAAAATAGCCTACAGGCCTCTGAAATGTATTTATTAGAATTGTTAAAATAGTGGTTTACTTTAGAGGGTGGTTTTAAAAAAATTTGATTGTTAGCAAACGTAGAGATATCTACTATAATACTATAATACTACTATAATCCCATCAAACGATAATAAAATAAAAATGTTTTAATCATCAAGGCTCATATTAGTACACGAAATCATTAAAAGTTTTTTTAATTTTTCAACTGATTGATTTTTTCTTTTCCTAATTAACTTAAGGACAACAATTGAATAGCAACAATCAATTAATACTTGATGTAATATGTATATTGTTTTTATTTCTTGGTTTAATTTTATCGTAACCAAATTATTACAACAAAATTATTTTTATGTAACGCATGAGTACGTTTGTAATTATACATTTTAATTTTTCAACTGATTCGTTTTTTTTCTTTTCCTAATTAACTTAAGGACAACAATTGAATAGCAACAATCAATTAATACTTGATGTAATATGTATGTTGTTTTTATTTCTTGATTTAATTTTATCGTAACCAAATTATTACAACTAAATTATTTTTACGTAACGCATGAGTACGTTTGTAATTAATTATACGGAAGTAATATGGCGTAATTTAAATTGTGCATAAGATTTAGTATCTCTCCATTCGTGATCAACGGTGGAAGTGTTAATTAGAAGTATGCCGAGAATCTCAACATGGAACAACTGACGATACCGGTTGTTAAGAGGAAAGTTGTTAATGCGTGCAAAACACATAAACTTGTAGCTGAAGAGACAGTTATTGCCACATTAGTGTTTCCCTCTGCTCCTCTCACACACATTTCCCACTGTTACCCTTTACGGCACTGCTTAACTACATTTGGATAGAGTTCAAAGCTATTTCGGTCTCTGATGTGAGGAAATAAACAAATAAATTCCCTTAACAGAATTAGGCCTACTGTCTCCATACATTAGTACTGGGAAGGAAACTTTAACAGTATAGTGTAGTATTAGATAATGTGTCTAAACACTAAACAAGAAAAGTTTTTTTTTAATGTGGTACATTACATATGTGATGATGATGATTCCTTCTCGCGCCGATGTTGATGAAAAAGGGGGGGCTTTACTGTGTAGTTGAGTCATCAAGCGTGGCGTTCGATGACAGACGGTACACCCTGCTGACGCTTCCAGCTGGGCTGGTGTCCTGGAGCTCCAACGTTGACACAGACGCTTCCCACACGAACAACGATTCTATGGATACTACTGGTTAAACTTCATACAGAATTTATAATTTATAAGTATCTCAGGTCACAGTGAGTTTTACTTAGAAACGGTATATTAGGCTTATACCAATCCGGACTCTTCAAGTGTTCACGCGTACCACTGGGTCTACCGCGATCAGCAGACCTCCCTATGCGGAAATCTTCCACTCACGCGGAAACTAATGATGACAAAATTTTATTACTAAGTAATTACGAAATATTACTGGTACTGCAGAATACCTCACACAGTAACACAGTTCAAGTTCACTTATTACACACGCTATATTCAAATAAAATAATGCGTGTAGCGATGAATTACATCAACAGTTCTGAGCCTTCGCACTCGTTACTACCGCCGAAAAGACTTAACAACTTCTTGCAAGCGGAAAATCTTGCACAAGAATTGCCGTACCGATCGTGATAGCTAGATGAGAAGAACTGCCTGTGTAGCAACAGGCTAAGAAAATTTCCAACTGCCTTCCAGCATTTTACTGGTGGAAGGAAGTCACATGGTTACTTCGAACATGACTCGCCAATTTTTCATGCCGTAAAGTGCATCGGCTTTGCAAGAGCATGCATAGATGGTAATCTCTGAATACCTCAATCTCACGCAGAAATGCGTTTTACAACAACTTTATATTTTAATGAAATCATATTTTAACGTCATTTAACAGATAGGAAATATACAGGAACTGTAGCTAATACAGTAGTTTATGTTCAGTTCAAGTGTCACAACGATACGATAATTATATCACGCACAACCGGGGAAACGTAAATCACTCGCGCACGCGCGCACACTTCCACAGACATAGTACATGAATAAATAGCACACAAAATAATACACAGTTTGACTAAGCCTAATTCCTTATCCTTTCTAAAATACAAAACTTATACCAAAAAAACCAAATCTAACAAACTACCAACATAGACCTGAATGATTATCGTCTGTGTATTACACAAGCCTGCACTGCTTATCAGGATCCTGTGTTTCATTGCAATATACAGTTGTATACTAACGTGTAAGAGATGGCTGATATTTGATATTGCTTCACTGAGTTATGACATTATAATTTTAAATGTTTTTTTTTCGCATGAGCCACTGCGGACGACGTTTGGTTAAATTGACTCCTCCCTTCTTCTCCTCTCTCTTCCTCCTCTCCTTCATTCTTGATCAATGTCTCTCCCTCCTTTCGTCAGGCCAGATAGCACCTGTCTTCTTCTTGGGGTTTTCCTGAAAACTTTAGGCATTTTTTAATTTTTTTTTAGTGGTAAGCATTCTTCAATGTCTTCTTGAGTAATCTGGAGTTTTTCTATGTCTTTTTCTGTTTCTTTGAACCACGTATTTCGCATTTTGAGTTTTCCGAAATACCGTAGCTAAAAAGTTTTCCTGTTAGCCTATCAGGATTTATTCTTTGAATATGTCAGTAGAAAGTAATTTTTCATTTTCGAATTACATCTGTGATTTTCTCAACACGTGTGTACAGCTCATTATTGTGGCGTATTCTGTACTGTTCTCCATCTTTTATTGTACTGTCGCAAGGTGTTTCTTAATATTTTCCTTTCCGTGACTTCCAGTTCTTTTATCATAACTTTTTTGTTTTATATTAAATTTTCTTTTATCATCATTTTGTTTGTTTTTCAAATGTTTTACATCTTACATTTTTTCAAACAGGCGTATGGGGTTTATTATTTCTAAGGTACAAATAGAAAAATTACGTATGACATATATGCATCAGATAGACGCTCACATAAGTAAGAGTTTTTATAACTTGAATGCTTATTTATTTGGTCTCTACAACTCTAACATTAGACCCTGTTCACACGTCGAAATCATATGTATTTTCTATAATATTTTCTGTTGAATAGAATTGTCCACTTGTTCTGCAGGTATACAAAATTATTTGAATACATCCATTACAGATTAAACCAACTACCAATTAAAACTGAGAAAGAAAATAACGATAAAGTACTTTTAGCGCCTAAATATTAAATTTAATTTTGCGTCTATGTCATCAAGAATATTTCTTAAAGCCATTTTCATGTTTATGTATTATTTATTAGTCTTTTATTTTTTCCTAACTTTGCATATTTTATACGTCATTAATTATCATCACGGATTTTAGTATTTCCTTATCATTGTTATTAGCATTATTCACGTTAATTCGTATCATTGTGTGGCACCGTTTCCCAAATAATTCGACATTTCGTGCTGATAACTCACTTATAATTACTTTGTGTCCAATTCAATCCAATCGTAAGGGCAGCTAAGCTGGACGTGCCCCAGTGGTTGGAGTATCCGCGCAAATCCGATGACTGCCTGATGTTACAGTCAATCTGTGTAGTCATGTGCTGGTTTAGGGAATGAGTTCTTCTAGTTTGGACGGATGGAGGCTATTGTTAAGGTTCTGGACCGCAGAGCAAACCGCAACGGCTTTTTTCATGGATTGAAACGGAAGACGAAGAGGGAAGAGAGCGACGGTGAAGTATATCGTTGTTTTTTCTTATTTTATTTCCTGGAAGGAAAGAGATAATTTGTGCACTTTGAAGGGAAGAGGATGTGTGTGATCAAGCATCGCAAGGGGCGGCGGTGTGGGGCAGAAAAATGCTTATAGGGGGTCATCGAGCATGACTCCGGGGGGGGGGTTATGTCTTCTCGAAGGAGGGCCTTCGACTGTAGGCCTACTCATGCGGCGGATGCGAGTATAGGACGAGGTAGAGATTCGTGTAAACAGTTTGAGCGCAAGGGAGCAAACAAACTCATAGATGGTAGGAGCCTTCAACCCTCGCCTGATAACGTCATTACTTTATGTCCAAACATAAACATCTCTGTTCATATTGGTTTAAAGAGGCACGAAGTAACCTGGGATGAGGAGCACTGAACACGTAATTATATTAATTTATTGCTTAGTATTTGTGTAAGGCAAAGTAAGTTACAGGAGGCGTTGTAACGCAAAATCTAGACATCCATTTTCAGAATTACATAGGGTTTGAAGTCTCGCTGCGCGTTATTCGTCAGGCAGTGATGTCCTCTCCTTTCTTAAACTGATTGTTTACGTCCGTGTACACATTCTCACCGTACACTTCTGTAGACACGTAATGGGTTATTTTGTTTGCGTTCAGAAATCAAGTAACTACTATAATAGCACTTGTACACTGGACGGTTTTTAATTAGAGCAATTGGGTCTTCTCCATTATGCGTCTACAAACAACTCTCGCAGCGTTCACGAGCCACCAGTCCCTACTCCTACAGTAGCGATGTGAAGGAGGGGTGATTAGCATAGGCCTACCATATTACTAACACATTTATCGTTTCTGTTTGGAGTCTACGATTCTACCTTTACGTTGTGCAGTTAGTTACAGTGTTTCATTTTTAAAAGTTACTTTTTCGTTAGTTATTTATATTCGTTTCTTCTTATAATCTTTCATACGTTTATTTTGTGTTTTTTCATTCTTTACATTTCTTTCGTGTTTATTATTTACGTTATTACTATATACTTTTGTTCTTTATATATTATTTTATTCCAAATTTGATTGAGTTGCTAAAACTGTCGTCCGAAATGAGGAAGATGCCGTTCGTTTTTTCAAAACAAAGGATTAGATCACAATCTTGTAATTAAGGCGAACGTGAGTGTGTGCGTGGGTTTAGTAAAAAAAAAAATAAAATAAAAAATAAAATATTACAAACAAAAATTAACACAAAATAAAAGTAATAGAATTGCAGCGTGTGTGCGTGTAGAATTAAGGCTCGCGCGCGTGCGCGCGTCATATGTAGTGTAGTGGTATGCTAATCACCCCCCTCCTCACACCACTCCTGTAGCAGTAGGGACTAGCGGGAAGGTTTGTGGGGAGTCTGGCGGGCTCGTGAACGCTGCGAGAGTTGTTTGTAGACACATAATGGAAAAGACCCGAGAAATTTTTTAAACTGACTTGACATTTCCTCATCACAAACGATTTACACGTATTAGAGAATTAGATGGGTCTAAATCTTGCAACGAAAAAGGATCGGAATCATAGTGAATTTCTACCCTCATGGCAGCGCTAGTGTACCTTAGTCTTGCAACTCCTTCGTAAATTAAACGTAATTCATCGCAAAGTTTGAGTCTATTAAAAATTCTATTATAATCACTGAATCTTGGGGAACATTTTTAAGTTTTTACAAGTTTGTCTTAGGTTGGTGAGATAGACGTGGACAAAAAATTAGACAAGTTTAATCACACGTGTAGAGTGATAAGAAGAAAACTCAATGGAAAAATCAAAAGATATACTTTTTGGAAATTTTATAAAGTGATGGCAGTGCCTTTATGGCAGTGACACTTGGATACTAAACGCATAGACCCAAAGCCGGATACAGGCTAGTGAAATGAGATTTTTACGATCAGTACTTAGGAGTATCATGAAGGGACCGGCTAAGAAATAATGATACACGGAACATCCTTAGAATATAAAATCTAAAAGAAAAGGATATATCAATACAGACAGGATTGGGCAGACCACATTGAAACGATGCATACGAACAGGTTACCAAAACAAATTTTGGCTTATAATCCGAAAGGACGGTGGAATATTGAAAGACCAAAGAAAAACTGGTTGGACCAAGGAGTGCGCAACGGGTTGTAAGGTCCACAGCTTAAAGGAGAAGAAGAAGACAACAAGTTTGTAAGAAATTTAATGGCAAGAGTTTTAATATTTTAAAAAGTTTGGACAAATATGCAGCAGAACTCCTCTGGTAACAGAGGTCAAACGGAACACGAGATTTTAAACAGTAAACCGAGATCAAGTGCGCGGCAGTAACTCAGCGCACATAGCGAGGGGTCTGTGTTTGCCTTTGTCTGTTGTGTTTGCTAATGTCGGTCGAGTCTCTAGTCTATGTAAATGTACACGTACATTGCTGCGTGCGCATTTGCCTTTACGTCTAACTGTTCAGCACTGAATAGGTTGTTTTTCCTGCAATGAAAAAGTTGCTTTTTCCAATTTTCTAATACACTAAACAGAATGTAGTAAAAATTTGGTTATGTTTTCCATTACCTTTTGTTCTAAAAAAAACATTAAAGAGCAGTGACGTAATATGATCACATTTGTGTAGCTTTTAAACTAGTTAAACATCTATCTCGATTTCTCTAATTTGACCAATATCAATGACCACTTGTTAAATCATTGTTTCCCCCATACACTGCTGCCACTAAACTTTACATATATTCCCTTAGATAGACAGATAAACACATTAAAGCCGATTATGAGCTCATATTAAAGCGAAATCTCTGTAAGCGCAATGCATTTAATTTAACAGTGAATATGTCTTCCAAACGGCGGAGTACGTTATCAGTGGGTCTTATTCTGAATCATTTTCCATATTATTTTTACTGCTGATAGAAATCTCTTTCATTACAGAAGATGTATGCATCTGTTGTTCCTATCTATTTGTTTTTTTAAAGAATGTTTCTTTTTGTCAGATAATTTCTAATTCCTTCACAAAATCGTGCCGCTTTTCTTTCGTATTACTAGGGAAATAATTAAAACAGGCGAAATATTAAATTTCATTTTGTGATAAGTACAATGTAACATTCAAAAAAAAAATTAATAAATATTTCTTCGATTTCCGTTCCATCAACATAAGTAATGTATAACAATATAAATGCCCATTATGAGATACATCGCTTATTTCGGAAACGCTTTCGGTGCTAGCTGTGAGAAAGTGCTTAATCTGATACGTTTGTGGCATATCAATTTTACGTACTGTTGTTTTGTTAGTTTCTGTTTCAGAGAAGACGAGAAGACACAGAATGCCGTTTTATTGTGTGAATAATGATTATGCCACAATAGATCTTAATTTCATTAAAAACTCACATAGAAAAGAAGAATCCAGTTGCTGCAAATCACACAAAAATTAAACTCTGGCTGTCTGTCGATCTATCTATCTCTATCTCTTTTTCCCTGCCTTCCTTTCCGTCACACCGCCTCTCTCTCTCTTACAATGTGAAACATATAACCATTACGAAAGAAGAAAATGAAGTTAAAGTTGTGAATTTACTGTTACACATTACTTGAAAGTTTTGGACCTTCTGTATAACTATCATAAAACAAACTAATACCCGAACAAATACAAAACAATACAAAACAAGAGACAATTTTCAAAGCACTCAACATCGAAAATACACAAAATACTAACACATACACCAAAATACCACACACAGAAATACCACTTTGAGATACCAGAAACCAACAGGAGACCACAATGGCGACAGACCAACACATAGGTACTTCACTAGGCGCAGAATCGCGAAGGCTAAGGATGAGAGCACAATAGCTCTCGAAACATATTCCTAGTAAGGAAAATAAAATATCTTGAGGTAATATCAGCACGAATAATAAATATATTATATAAATCAATAAACGGACTGTAGCAACAAGAGTTCGAACTATCATAAAATATATCCACACATATTTAAAGTCAGTTGAGGCTATTTGTATGGTTACTCTGCGAAACGAATTGACAAAGTAACTAAAAGATAAAATAGTTAAAAAGTACACTTTATTTTGAGTATTTTATTGTGAGTAAATCTGTTTTCATATAGTATTTTGGTTTGATATTTTATTCAGAAATAAAGTGGTTTGAAATACGTGTAAACAATTTTGCAGTCTTTACAACTTGTGATCATACCAATACAGAGATCGTCAGTGTGTGATCTATCAGTCCGCTGACAATTATGTTCAGCTCCATTGACTTCTGTTTCCAAGTCCTGACCACTATTTGAATACCGTGTTTCTATATAATAAGTATTGTAATTACCTCTGTTCGTAATCAGCGGCTTACCTTTGTTACCAGCACTTAAGCCTGCAAATAGAAAAACGGTGTTACTGTTATTTTCTTAATACACTTATAAGAGTATTGTATACAGACCAATTTTTTTTTATGAAGAAAGTTGTGTTAGTGGTTAAAATCACAAGCAGAATTATCACTGTTGCACACCACTATATAAAAATTATTCCGATTAGCGCTTTCAAGCTTCACAGCTCATCGTCAGATCGGAAATGAGCAAACTAACATGAAAACAAACCCTTCACCACCATCTGAGTTGGGGAGGGACACTTGAATTATAGCTTGTTGTGTGTGAGCATGGTGGGGTGAAGGGTTTGTTTGTTCATTTCCGATCTGATGATGAGCTGTGAAGCTTGAAAGTGCTAATCGGAATAATTTTTATATAGTGGTGTGCAACAGTGATAATTCTGCTTGCAATTTTTTTTGGTTGGAATGTCATATGCTTCCGACCGCACACCTGTATTGCGTTATACACAATGTAGTTTGGTGACCTCGAAGGGAGTAAAAGTATTCTTATATTAGACAGTTAACATTTATAAAAATGAATGCTATTAATACTAAAGATCAACAATGTATTATAAATATTGAATTTGGTGATTGCTATGTGGGCCAGTAGATATACAGAAATTTTTACTTATAGTCTAGACATTTTGTGTAGAGCTCTAATTGCCAAAGCCTATATTTAGCAGTCGGTTTAATGTACGCGTAATAATGTTAACACTATAAAAAGCGCGCCATTAATGTAGGCGTAAAATAAAATTGTAGTATTTCATCAATGCTTTTCAATTCACACAAACCCACACACATACACAAGTGTATATAAATCGACGACGTAATTAGGAAATGGAAATCGCAACTGAAGTGTGGAATTTATTTGGATCTATCTACTTGTCTGAACGCCTTCTTGTTTACAGATTACTGCTTTCCAAGAGAATAAGATTTACCTGGAAAACCAGACTAACCTGCACAGGTTAAACCAGGCGACATGAAACGTTATGTCAAAATTGTAACCGTTGAAACGAAAGATGAGGCGTTTTAGAAAAACAACACAATTATAAACAGGGAAATTATTGAACAAACGTCACCTTACTATTATGTCGGCTGCTATATCAGTTATCATCGTGATAGCAATGCTGAAAATAAATTCAGAAAATAGATTTAAAAGCATGTTTAGTACAATAAGAATGTTAGTTTAGAAGATCAGAATAGAATTAAAATTACAAAACTTTCTTTGTTGATGATCCTGTGTGGAATTCAAACTTTCAGGAAAAGACGACAGTCACATGAGATGGAGATGATGGGGTATCAGAGAAAAATTAAGGGATGTAAAAGAAGAGGTAGATTTCGAAATAATGGAATTAGGATTAACGAAATTTATTACTGTATGTGAACTACATACAGATAACTGGAGGCAGTATGTTCAAATGGCGGAAGATATAAGAAACCCAATAATATGCTTACAAGTACCATCCACCAAGTGTAAGAGAAATGCAGTCTGAGAAAAACGTTGGACGTGAAGATATTTTGCTTCGTAAATTGGAACAAGCGATGCTTTCTTTATCCCTAAATTAAGGAAGGAATAAATAATTAAAAAGTAAATAATAAAAATGTTAATAATAATAATAATTATTATTATTATTATTCGTGAAGATTTTAAGTATGTTTTAGTTTCCTTAGGAGAGGTTACCAACCTCTAGCTAAGCAGTTAGGTGGTGGGGCTGCCACCTTCAGGTATTTTAAGAAGCGTGTTTTCTGTTAGGGTTGTCTCCCCTAGTCGAAGGTTCCAGTTTTAAGGCGCTGGGAACTCGCCTTTCAACCTCTTTCGACAGTTACATAACGCACATCGATTCTACACCGTGCTTTCCAGGGGCCACGCGGCTTTCGCCTTCGAGGACGGTACAGACCTCATGGAAGGCGAGATGTAGGTAGACGAAGGAGGACATGGCTTCAGTGAAAGCGGAACAGGCTGTAAGCCTATACCTTGACGTGGAGAAGAAAATTATTATTAGGCCTATTACTATTATTATATTAAAGTTTTTTTAAGAAGAGGAAAAATGCATTATGCACTACCAGGAGACCGCCGGTAATAATTGGTAATAATTACAAGAAAAAATTGTTGCAATAAGAGGTAAATAATTTATATGCTTTGGGAAGAATTTTGTTTGTACCTACGTCATTCATCTTTTTTATTAATCTGGTTAATTTCACTGTGTGATGGTGAGAAATAGGTTTCAATTGTTCTTAATTTTCCGTTGCATGCTGAGCACATATTTTCACTAACGGTATAAAGGAATCAGTCAGGAAAATTTTGTCATAGTGAGAAAAGATTTTAGTGTCACCTAACTTCATAAATTTTTATTTTCCTCACAGCTGGAAAAACATACTTCCAACTGAGTAATAATATCGCTTAACAGTAAGCAGGGCCAGCAGAATAACTTTGACTTAACTCTACTACCTCATAGCCATTTATGGTGATCGTTCCATGACGACTGGAAAGTTGTAGATTATTCTTTGTGCTTTTTAAGAAATACAAATTTTAGGGTACGTCGACCAAGTTTCTGCATTTCACTTCTCTCAAAATCATTCAACCGGGTAAATCGGTTTTCCCGTAGTGGTCGATTCTGCAATATCACATTCACTTTCTTCTGTTAAATCTATTTTATCCTGGTGGTAGACATCACAAACACACGCCAAGAAGGGATAAAGAGTAATAAAATACACGCATAAGAAATATGAGAATGTAAAGACTGTGTAAAACTAACACAAACCACATTAAATGGTGCCGAGAGGCTAAATCATTAGGTGCCTTCCAGACACGGTTACATATACTGTATGCACTAGCGTCCCCCGCCACTTGCCGGCCCAACAGCTCTCACGTACAGTAGTTGTACCAGCACTACGGCGGCTGCTCAGATTCTTGCCTCTGACTGCTGCAATTCTGTGCTATTATGATAAAGCGCGATTTAAAAAAAATGGTGTAAGTGATCAGATAATTTAAAATGCCAAATTGTGATTACAGATTGGTCACAGGTTCAGTTTAATTTTTAACAATTTTCTAAATTTAGTAGGGAGACTGATTCTCACTTGCTCCTCTGATGAGCCGCCACTGGTTTCCAGGCCTTTCTGCTGCTGAGCATAGCGACTGACTGTGATGTTGGGGGGGATTTATGGGGTCGATTTCCATCTCAAGTGTTTGTCGCCCCCAAGCCCACCGATCACACTCAAAGAACGATGATTGATGGTCATCGTTGAAGACCGGCCCATCAAAGAGACACAGCGGATCTTCTACCTTTTCAATTCTATACATGAACGCAGAGAAATATCTATATGATATCCATCCGCAGAGAAATTTGCCAGTAACCATAAGGGGTAATTTATTTGTCCACGTACCATTACTACACGCCAAAACAGTTACACGCTCCTTACTCGTTTTGAAGCAAGGTGTGCTTTCTTCTTTTTTAAAGGCTAGACTTTATTTTGAAGTGCCTTAAATTTTAAGCCAGTATCGTCAGGGTTATACACTTCCTGCGGTGAATAGTTTTCTGCTCTAACCACATCAGCAAATTCACTTACGTACTTTGCCGCTGCAGCGTGATCGGCAGATAATCGTTCATCCATAACGTATGCTCTGCCTTTTTTCCACCAATTTAGCCATCCTGTGTGAATGGCGACTTCCCGGCTCCAGAAAACTGGAACACATCGGCTAAGGGAAGGGAAAATCCGTGGTCCTCCAGGTTGGGCGTTGGGCGGTAGGCCGGTAACCTATCCCCGGAAAAAATACCACACCACGAAACCTTCAAGGAAGCCTCGCATTGAACGGAAACAACGGGAACGACTACGGTAAAGAAATATGGAACACTCTTTAGGAACATGGAACGTCAGAACACTGAAAGACCCGGAGCACAAAGAGAACTCTGGGATGAACTGGAAAGATATAAAGAATGGAGGAAAACCGTCATGTGTCCTATATATAAAAAATGGAACAAGTTATCCTGCCAGAACTACAGGGGAATCTCTCTACTATGCTCCGGATATAAAATTTTTACATACATAATCATCAAAGATTAAGGATATACAAATCCATAATAAGACCCATCCTAACCTACGGCTGCGAAAAGTGTATCCTGAACTCCAAAGCAGCAAACGCTCTCGATATATTTTAAAGAAAAATATTACGAAGAATCCTGGGACCAGTTAATGACGTACACGGCTGGAGACTAAGATATAACTTTGAATTGTATCAAATGTATAAAGAACCACCGCTAACACGATACATAAAACTACAGCGTCTAAGGTGGGCTGGTCATGTAGCCAGGATGGGAGAAGAAAGGATACCACGAAAACTATTGGATACCAGATTCCACGAAAAAAGACCAGTGGGAAGACCGAGGAGAAGATGGGAGGACGCGGTGGATGAGGATGCGAAAGAAATACTGAAAGTGCATTCCTGGAGGAGGACGGCTACCGACAGAAGAGAATGGGGGGAAAAATTGAAGGAGGACAGGGCCCAACAAGAGCTGTAGTGCCATAGGAGAGAGAGAGAGAGAGAGAGAGAGAGAGAGAGAGAGAGAGAGAGAGAGAGAGAGAGAGAGAGAGAGAGAGAGAGAGAGAGAGAGAGAGAGAGCCATCCTGTGCTGGCGTTGAATAACACATCCCCATTAATTAGCTTATTAAGGTAAAGTGCCCTTTCCTTGATAAGTGGCTCACTTAACGGAATACCCTTTTCTCTCTCCACGGGCAACTATTAAAAAAAGTGCCTCGTCAAGCTTGTTAAATTGTAAAAGTTTTGAGGTCTGACGTTTTCCAATACAGTCAGCTGAAGATGACGCAGAAAACTGTTTAATCTTAGCGCAGTTTTTCTTCCAGTCCGTAAGCTGACAGGTCTTAGGTCACAATTGGTGGAATGCGGCACGACGAAGGAGGTAACAACACGCTTCATTATCTAAGGTATTTCCGTGCTTTATACTAATTTTGTGTGTGGCATATGTGACGAATTTGATACGATACCTGGATGTGATGACTGAGAGAACTGGGAGACTATTCAACGTTAACCCTATTTTTGAAGTTAATGTTTTCATTACTCATACGCAATACTTACTACAATTATAACGTATAAGCGGTAACATATGCTCATTCTTTATTGCAGATTTGTAATCTGGTTGACTAAGCGAACACTGAACAAATTGACTCAAAAACACATACATGATTATGAAGAGCTGACCACTGACAGCTCTTCTTGTTTTAACATTGAAAATGTTTATAAGGACGTGTCGCACATTTGCGGTCGATCGCTGGTGCGTGATCGAAAATGGGAACCGGTGAGTTTCCATAGAAACTACTTCTTTGTTGTCAATAACGTAGTACACATATAAAACTTCGTTTATGAATGCGACTACATTTAACTTATAATCTGTACATTGGTAAATGAAGAATGAATTCATTGATTGGTGAATGAAGAATGAATTTATTGATTGGTGAATGAAGAATAAATTCATTGATTGGTGACTGAACATAAATATATATATTTTTTAGATTTATTGAAGCATTTTCAATGTCCTTCTCTGTGCATTGCATTTGTGCAATGCCTGTAAATTTTTGATTAAACACATACAGAAATTACAAGACTATATGGCAAAAACATGTAAACAAATGAACAAAATACATTTCCACTTGCTGCTGGCATGGTACAATACATTCAAAATGTTAAACACTGGGCCTATAAGGCACATATACTGGTTAACACTTAATGTTGACATGAACACAAAAGATACAGATCAGATAGCACAGACATTACAATACAGATAATACATTATTAGTTAAACCTGATTTATACCTTTTTAGTCTGTAAATGTCTTCACTATTATGTAACAAATTAATTGCTAGGGAGTTAGGATGCTTTTCTAAATCAGAAATGTGTTTCCTGCGGAGGCGCACGGTTTCTTTTCTCACAATTGAAACTTTGAGGTGTCGGTGTATAAGTAGAATTGTTGGACACAAACCATAAGGCGTCGACTATTGATCTTAACTTGTATACTCTGAGTAAGTTGTCTGTAATGTAACAGATGCTAAACGACTTTCAACGCCACTTCTGGAAACGGCAGATATGAGTTGAATGGCACGAGATTTGTTCCTCTCTTTCATATTTTGCGCTCTGTCTATTTATAAGCCGCTTTGCAGACTACGTAACAACTGTCTGCTGTTGGAAATGAATGTCTCACGGATATTACAGAAGCAAGCCTTGGACTTACTTTGCCAAAGTTAATTTAAAAACTGACTAACACATAGAGTAATTGGAATATTGCTCTTATTATAATTTATTTTTAAAATAAATTATTACAGAGTTACGCATTCTATAGGCATGACCTGGTGGGTATTTATTAATAATCGTCTTTTTATTTCAATTATAGAAACCACTAATCCGATAATTTTGTAATGCTTACCGATTTTCAGGTAATGCTTATGTGTAGAGGCGAAAATATCATAAATAAATATTTTGTGTTAACAACACTGTGTAATCTGCAAAGTAATGTTTGTAAGTGAAAAATTATTGCATTCTTAAAAAAAAATCAGATTGACTCCTTCAACGAACAAATCCAAATCTGATTGAATTTACACATATATACATAACCATGTATATATGTATTATATATATATTACATATATATATATATACATATATATATGTATTACATATATACATATACTGAATATATACGTATTAGAAAATAAGTGTACACCGGGTGTGCCAAACGAAATATTGAAAAAAATCTAAATCTTATATAAAATTAGGTAATTTTAATGAGTCTGTTGAAATGTTAAATTCCAGGTAGGTACGAGATTGGCAAAACATTCTTGGGACAAACAGCATGGAATACAGTGGGATGCCGAGTCCGTAGTAGGGAAAGAGACTAAGATAGGAAAACGCATAATCAAGGGGGCATCTTTTATCATGGTTAATAAAAACTGTTTGAGCCTTATTAGCTAGGAGATTATTCGAATTTGGTTTAATACTTTGACGAATGTGATGAAAGATCGTGACGGTGGAAACAGGCGTTAGTAGATCGAAAATTTCCGTTAGGGGTTGGAAATTTTCGTGTGGGTTAGAAATTGTCGTGTGTGTAGAAGTGAGAAGTAGAGGCTTGTTCTTTTACATTGTTCCAAATTATTGTAAGACTTATAATGATATAAAAACATTTTGTTTTATAATGTTTTGTTAAAAGTTGTTTTATTTTGTTTAACATCTGAGGACGATTCTAGGGATCGAAACATCCAGCAAAAGAAATATCACTATGAAAGCAGTTCGAGAAGAGGATTTACCCATAACGCCTTTAGTCCTGATGTAATTCTATCTTTATTGAAGGACAATAAGAGTTCTTGAATACCATTGTGAAAATCGCTGTCAGTGGCAAACACTAACCGTTAGATTTGATAACCAAACTGTGATGAAAAATGTAATAGTTAGTAAATTACAAACACTTGCCATGTACGAGGGTCATTAAATAAGTAAACAGACAAACAGTTGTAGAAAAGAAATTAATTGTAGCAGCTGATGGAATCTTTCAGCAGTGTTACCTGGCAAACGTACTTGTGAGTTTTGATCAGCTGTTCAATAATATATTGCATAAACATAACCAATACAGTTTTATTTACGATGGCGTGTCCTCTTGAGACAGTACTTTCGAAGAACAGTGTTCTGTTATAAGCTTTTTGGATTTGGAACCACTATAACCACTAACTTGGATTCACTATTTTGAACCTGAGTCTAAGCGACAAAGCATGGAGTGGAAGCATCCCAGTTCACTCGCCAAAAAGATATTCAAAACCCAGACATCGGTGTGTAAGATGATGTTAACCATCTTTTGGAGCTCCCAAGGCCTAATTTTCTGTGATTACCTACAAGACCAGCGTACCATGAATAGTCAGTACTATTCTGACATGATTGTGAACAAAGTTAAGCCTGCATTGAAGAAGAAATGTCCGGGATGGCAGAGGAAATGTGTGATTATTCTTCACGACAATGCCCGTCCACACACGGCAAAACTGACGCTCGAAACAATAAAAAGGTAGGTTGGGAGATCCTGCCTCATCCCCCTTATAGCCCTGACTTTGCCCCATCTGACGTTTTCATGTTTGGCCCACTCAAGGAGACTTTGCGTGGTGTCAAGTTCAACAGCAATGAAGAAGTGAAGGAAAAAGTCCAAAACTGGCTTCGACATCAAGGTAAATATTTCTTTGCTGAGGGAATAAAAAGCTTGTAAAAAGATGGGACAAGTGCATAGACGTTGCTGGAGATTACGTTGAAAAGTGAAAAAAAATTTGTATTGATTGAATAAAAAGGTTTTGCTCCACAGCTGTTTGTTTGTTTACTTATTGAATGACCCTCGTACAAAGGGAGTAAATGTTTAACATCCAATAAAGATTTCAGAATATTGTTAATGTTTTGTAGCCGACAACAAAGAGAAAGCATTGTTTCAGTGTGCTATTCACGCCTCACCCATTCAATTTGCAGTCGTTCACGAAGGTAGACAACCAATTTGTTCTCTCAGAGCTGATAGTTTATTTAATTTACGTGCTTACAATACGTTCCGTTTTTCTATCGTTTTACCTGACAGTTATACAGAAGTTGCTATAAATATGTGATATCGTTTTGACGATTTGCTGAACCTGATTGTTACGTGCTTTATTTTTTATCTATTATTATTGACTATATTTGTTGTTTTATTTATTTTCTGAATGTTGATTTCATCTGAATTTCAGGTGAAACTATGTATGCATTAAGACAGACGGTGAAAGAGAGCTATTGTTAAATGACATATTCAAAATAAATACGATATTTCAGTTAATGAATAAAAGCCTTTTAAATATTTAAACATTTCAAAGGTATTGTTACGACCGTATCACTGATCGTCGTATGGTACAGTGGAAAACAAAACACAAGACACTAACGAAATCACTGATCACCAGCTTTAATTATCACAAATACAGCTTATAATCATCTTGTACAATAATCCATGTTAAATTTGTCTACACAATAATAATGTCAATTAACAGAGTCCCGCACAATTATAAAACACATAACACTTCGCCACAATACTTTAAACCTCACTTGAATGAATCGCCACTAAAACTGAAACTAAGCGTGAGCTGTCGTTGTTTGAATAGATAGCACAAGTGTTCCAGAGTAATCCATCATACGCGTCAATACTACTAGAAAACACTAGAGCGTAATTGCTTGCGGCCTTGAACACAGTGCGCGCGGACCAGTGAAGTGTGGAACATCCTCGGTGTTTGACGCGTGGTAAGTGTCACGTAATTTGCGTTTCATCTCAAAGTAGCAGCGATATGTACGGGAACGCACATTACAGCTGGACTCTGCTGGGATAACAGAGAAACATGTAGAATGTTCTGGAATGGCGTGACAGTATATTTCCAATAAGGGTCAATATTTTTGAATAACAACAATGCCAACGATTTACTACATTCACTTACAACGATTCTACATTTTGTAACTCACTCAGAGACAACCGCAGACGTTCCTTTTGTAGTGTAACTTAACTTATTTAACAAATAGTACAATTAAATAAGTTATTCGATGGCAAAGAATGTGTTATGCGATAATAAGATACTACAGATTAATTTAAATTATTTTATGCATTGTAGTTTAGTTTTTTTTTGTATATGTCCCTAGGTCATGTGTCTCTCCTTAAGCCTGCTTTTCGTAAACATGTAACTCCAAAACCTGAATATAACAAGAAGTATGAGAGAATCCTAAGTTACTCCGAACGTAATAAATATTTAAATATACAGGCTTTAAGCTTTACTCCTTCAACTTATCTTTTTGATGTGAAAAGTGTACTACATCAGATGATATTCTACATAGAAATTGCCGTTTGTTAATAAGGCATTAACTACTATTTCGTACATTTTCATATTAATTTACGTATCTATACCACGTTATCAGAGATATTGCTTTCACTTACAGAAGTGTCAGTATTTTTGTAAAATGTTTGTAAAGCAAGTTAAATATTCTAGATTTTCTTAAAGAGGACTTGCTAATAACTAACAAATAACAATATCGCACAAGTTTGCACGGCCTACCAAGCTTTCACGTGGTCTGGCTGGATTTTGAAACCGGTATATTTGTCTGGCTACTTTCAAAAAGTTGTAAAAATGTTGTAACGAGTATAATATCGAACCGCATAGAACAGCTAAGAACATTCTTCACTTCCACCGTACAGTGTTGCAGGTGTTGCCTAATCCAAGTAGGTGTTCTAGTGTGTTCAAGAACACTTGAGATACGCATTAAGCCAGCGGCGTGCAGTAACTAGGGAAAGCTGTACTGGACCTCTGCGCGACCTAAATAAAGCCATAGCAGCCGGGTTGTCAGCTGAGTTAAGTGAGCGATTTTCATTAGCGCGGATCGGGTGTTTGTCGAAAGTGAAGAATTATTGTGTTAATAATTGTGTGGAAGTCTATTAATTGACATTGTTATTGCGTTTGGACAAATCTAACAGGAATTATTGTACGAATTGATTATATAAACTGTTATTTGTGACAATTAAAGCTGGTTTTTAGTTACTTAAGTGGTATCTTGTATTTTATTTTCCACTGTACCATACGACGATTTAGGAGACCGTAGTTACAATATATTTCGAAAAACGTATGTAAAATTCAGCTTAATTGGTATAAAGTTAATACTGCATTTATTTCAGCACTTTGAAATCGTCTGTCAGCAACTTGGAACCGAAAAAAGTGTTGTGCGAATTTGTATTTGTTTTATTATATTATAAATTTCAATATATAAAAAACAGAAATATTACTATAACGTTTTACTCATTAATTTTTTAATAATTTGAGGCCTTGAGGGAGGCAAAGGAACCGACAGCAAGTCGCCAGACTCCCCCATTCCGTTTCCAGCAAGTCAAGTTTAATATGAAGTATCAAACGTACTGGAATACCGTAAGCATTTTCGTCGCCAGCTCTTGGTTTAATATAGCTGTTCCAGCTTCCTATTTATAGAACTGAATTTACAAGACTTTGTAAATTCCTCGCTGTTAGTCGTCTTTAAAATCTATAGTTTTTTCCAAATATCCCATCTTACCAAATAACGGTAACTCAGATTTTTACAAATGTATCTGTTATCTGTCAATCAAATGTTTAGTGTCGGATTTTTTTGTTTGCAAAAGGATAATATTTTCGAACACGAATGCCGACACTTTTATGATCTATAAATCTGATATAGTATACTATAAGGCTTAATTTTCTATGAATACGAGTAATCTATATGTAGGCCTATAAATCTCCAAGTCTGAGGATTTATGGGTACTGAATGCAAATCCACACCGTTACACCGATTGCCACAAAAATTTGACCTTTGACACAAGGCGAAAAATACTGTCTTTTGAATTTGATATTTTCCCCCGTTCGCACGATTTAGGCCTTTTAATTGACACGTATAAAGATGTCAATAACACCATGGAGATCAGAATTAACTACCATAGTAACAAGTAAATAAACAAATGATATTTAGAAACATCAGAACTGTACCTTTATCAGTTCCTGAAGTTTCTAATGTTTTTAATATGCGACTGTATCAATATATTTGTAATTTTGTATACAGATATGTCTAAATATTTTGTAATTGTCTTAAACGATTATCAAATTTATGTTTATACGTATTTCTGATGATGCAATAAATAAGTAATGACATATATTAAATACTGCTAATAAAGATGTCAACAACACCATGGAGACCAGAATTAATTACCATACTAACAAGTAAATAAACAAAAGCTATTTAACGGCGTCGGAACTGTACATTTATCCATTCCTGCAGTACATTTTCGATGTTTTATACAATATGCGATTGTATCCATATATTACGATGTGGAAAAGAAGTGTACTAATTGTAAATTGTCCCATTACTTAATGCAAAGCGAAAATACGTGTTGTTTTCATTTGTGAGGTTAGATGACAACGGAGTTTGGTTTTTAATTTACTGCCGAAATAAATAAAAGCCATGGTTGAGGAAAACATAACGTTTAATGTGTTATAAGCCTACAATGCTTCTAACACAGTAAACCTTACAGACTTTGGCGTTTTTGATTTAACAGGTACTTTATAAATATCTCCTAAGGCTTTATAAACTGGTACTTTTAAATCTCCAAAGCCTGTTGCACCAACATAATAATTTAGTAAAAGTTAAAATAGTACAAGTGTTGAAAACAGTTTTGGAGAGAATTTGACTAATTAGTACAAAATTGTTATATGAGCTGACAGAGCGCCATATAGACATAGACAATAAAAATTGTATTAAAATACTTATTAAAAGTCAAATAATCGGTGCGTAGCCGCGGGTAACATTTAGTATGTTTATATAACTGAAGCCGAGAACAAAGCAATATTAAATAAACTAAACGTTATTGGTGCAAGAAAATGTAATTAAAATTAAAACATACATCTATTATAAAGTAATTGTTTAATGCGTTAGTTAAAATAGAAAACGCAATTACTTAAAGAAAATAAAAACAAAACAAAAAATAAAAATAAACAAAATAAAAAGTTATTTTAAATATCAATTAAAAAGCTATTTTATATTGATAACATTAATTATAAAAATATATATTAAAAGCATTGGTTTAAAGGAGTGTTTTTGCAGTTCCAAAGAAAAATAAACACATAGGAATGCCACAGTTGTTATAACTGAAAAAGTATATTTGAATAAAATATATTTTATAAATGAAATACCTACGATTAATTAAAACTCATGTAATCAAATGAAATTTATTAATTTCATTGAATACGTAGTATCGTTTCTACTGGCACAAATAAAAATTATATTTTTGTAACTACACAAAAAAAGAGAACATAGTATAACTAATTAATAAATATAATTGTACAATTCCAAAATGTACTAGCGCCATTGAATTCAATTTATTAAATTAAATACGTTGTTTAAAAATACCGAACATTGATAAAGGCCAGTATTCGTTTCATTTATTTTGTTAAGATTAGTTAGATGCATAGGATCAAGTCACGTTACTGTCATTATATAATATATATAAGAGGCTTTGTACTGTACATGATTTACATGACATTACATGGAATTACGACTAGTGACACTACCATAAGAGAAATACCATTCTTTGTAGAAAGGAATATAATTAAATTTTAGAGCCCTTATGTTTGGCTTTATCATCATCATCATCATCTTCAAGTATTAAACCAAGGATGGTGTGTTCCGGTCTCACCGTTCCCTCGGCTTATAGTTCCAGAGTGGTTTGGGAACGCGGCAGTCATCCATTCGGCAAAGACGTTCCCACCAATTCAGCCGATACTGGGCGATCCTGTCGAGTATACTCATAATATTCAGTTCCTGGATGATGCGATGTGAGGCGTCAGGCAGTGGGGCGTCTGTGCACCCATGGGTGAATTGCAGCTTCCGAGACGTGCCCGATGAAAAACCGGAATTTTTAAACAGATTATTTATGAAAGGGTTCGGGTCATGGTAGCACTGCCACTGGTGGAGAGGCGAACGGCAGATGCCAAACGCGCCCGACCCAGTAGACAGGCGTCTTGAGGAGCCGGTCGTCCCCCGCGAGGCAGGGAACCTCCGCGCCGGTGGCAAACGGTAACAACGCCAAGCAGTGTGCCAACACACTTGGGGAATAATAGCATTGAGGAGGGAAGGTAACAAGGAAAGGAAGTTACTGGGACTATTTAGATAGCATCAAGATTGAATTATGAGGGGTCATCTAGAACCGCCCGAGGGCGTTTATAATGGTCCTCAGGAAGGGGAAAGACGAGGTCGCTCTAGAAACAAAGAGTTTCGGCGAGCCACCGGACAAAGTCGGCAAGAGAAGGAATTCGATGGCCTCCACGAATAACAGTATTCCTCACAAACCATGGAGAACCCGACAAGGAGCGGAGGGTACGGGACTGGAAACATTCCAGCTTACACTTGTTAGTGGTTGACAAAAGCGACCACCATGCGGTAGCAACATAGGTCAACACTGACCGAAGAAACAAAAGATAGATAGTAACTTTTGTGCACAAAGCCAGACGGTTGCGACACGAGAGCATGGGAAATATCTTAGCTCGGACGCCGCAAGCCTTGTTGAGGGTGTCAGTCACGTGTGCGTTGAAGCTAAGACGCCGGTCAAGCCGGACACCCAAATACTTCACCGACTCCTTCCAGGCGATATGCCTCACTTCTAGGGAGAGAGACTGGCACCGGAAGGAGAACTTACGAGTGAAGCAAATCGCCTCGGATTTCTCCGTGTTGATCGCCAGCCGCCACTTCCGTAACCAGTCTGGAACCTGATTCAACTGACGCTCCAGCTTTGTACTTGCAAAACGCGTGGGCAAGGAGCTGCAGTGATACATTGGGTCGTCAGCGAATAAAGATAACGTGACTCCAGGCAGAATAGGTAGGTCATTCGTGTACACTAGGCACTGAACGGGGCCGAGGACAGATCCCTGCGGAACGCCAGCGGCGACGGGTCGAACTGGTGAACAGGACCCGTCGACGCTAACCCTGAAGGTTAGGTAGCACCGCAAGAAATGCACAGTGGACGGTGGTATGGTGGATTGTGGGAGTTTAAAAAGAAGGCCTTCGTGCCAGACTCTGTTGAAGGCCTTGCTCACGTCCAACAAAACAGTGGCCGTAGACTCTTTCTTGTTGGCGGCGTCGGACAATGCTGTGACAACTCAGACGAGTTGTAAAGTTGTCGAGTGCTCTCTACGGAACCCGGACTGTTCGCTGCGAACAAAATTATCCAACAGCGCCCTGATGGGGGCCAGTAGGAGACGCTCAATCACCTTTGAAATGGCTGGCAATAACGATATAGGACGATAGCATTCGCGGCTTGGGAATGCAGATATTGGCATTTTTCCACAGGCGGGAAAAGCAGTGCAGCCGGAGACAAAAGTTGAATAGATCTAGGACCAATTCAACGCCCGAGGCCGGGAGATACTGCAAAGCTGGGGCCCGATCCCGTCAGGACCGGGGGCGCAAAGGAGGTTCAGACGATAGATAGACGAAACTAGTTCGTCCCTGTCGACGAGTGCGGGGGGGGGTCTAGTGGAGGGCGGGAGAAATAACCAGATAGGAAGTCTCGAAGAACGGTGAAATGCGTCTCCATACAGTCGGCAAATCAGTTCCTGGAATCATGGAGAGTATACCCTGCCACGTGCCTCAGAAATCTCATTTCAGCCTTTTGGATGCGACTGGCCTGGCCTATCGTTAAAGTCCAATTCTCAGACCCATAAAGAAGTGTCGGAAGGGCCATCACCTTGCAGAATTGTAGGCTGTAGGCGTGTTACTTGCTGACTTAAGGATTTGCCTAATGGTCTCGCACATAAGGTTCAACTTATGCAACTTATTCACAACGTCGTTGCTTGCAGTATAAGACACACTGTAGCCCAGGTATTCAAAATTGATAACTTGTTCTAGGACAGTACCATCTATAAGAATTTTTTCTCGTACGGGATTACTTCCACAAAAATCCATCACCTTGGTCTTTGGAAGTGAATATTTGGTATAACTTTGGTATAACTCTTAATATTTGGTATAACTATTCGCTCGTTATGTTACACAACTTTATTACTTTCAGTAAGCATCTTCGGCGTCTTGCTTCTGTAGAGCCAAATTTCTATGGACATTTGGATTTTAATGTTTTCACTTCGAAAGAGTAGATATTTGCAATTCGGTGTCTTTGCAGATTCAATTTAACAAATGTATACCCATCTGCAATCAGTTTTCAGAGTCCGACAGAATAGCCTGTTTGTCCGCAAACAACAAAGTGTCAATTGTAGAGTGACCAATCATAAAATGTTCTGGAAGACACATCTGCCAGTTTTGAGTGACATCGTCAATATATAAATTACAAAGAGAAGGTGATAATGGACACCCTTGTCGTACTCCACAATTGATATGGCCAACTCTAGGAGCTGTTCTCGGTCTCTATGCTTTTATTATAATTTTATTCTCTTCATAAAAACTATATTATTCTAATCAGATGTTGTGGAATCCCTTCCTTGCCATTACTGCCCATAGTTTGCTCCTCTACCTATATATATATATATATATATATATATATATATATATTAAAATTTGATTAATAAATATTTCGATGCAACATAGAGAATAAATTACAGTACGTTATTGATACTTAAGTACTGAAATTATTACTAATGAAGAAGTTAATGTTATTTCAAACCGTCTTCATTTAACTTTTATAGCGTCATCTTTTATCCAAACCTTCGCTAGCTCTGAGATACCCGCCTGTTCGCTTCTGTTGTCGCTACCAAGTTTTATATCCTTCTCTCTCTGTCCCTACTTTAGTCTGATTTAATTGTTTGCTAGTTCTCCAAAAGTGGTTGTGTTGAAAGTCAGCATGTGTATTTCTGAGTGTTATGTTACTCCTTATAAATTCATTTTCATGTGGATGGAAAACGAATATTTCGTATGTTGAACAATTCAATATACGTAATTGAACTAAACATATTATCGACAAATTACACTTATAAAACTAATACAAAGTTTATTAATAAAATATTAAATAATAAAATAATTTGATTTGAATAGTTATTGGATATCTGCAAACGGTATTTGGAATAATAAATATATTTATCATCCAGTCCTACAAGTTCATGTATGTATTCACTTTGTAATCGTCAGATCTGTGTAGAAGGACGATCAGTATTGAATATCGGATTACAGAGCAGATGTATTACGGTAACATTCTTTGCCTTTCTTTATTTTGACGAACGTATTAAATAAAACGGTGGTGGGGAGCAGACACTCTCAATTTATTCAATATCCCGCGGCAAAACAAATTCAGTTTTGTTGGTCTTTGCTTTAGTAAGGTATTCTTTGGCAGCAAAACTTCAAGTTTAAAATCATTATACATAGAGGAAATAATTTGAGAAATGGTTCTATAGTGTAAAAGAAGAAGAAAAGTTCATATAAACATATGTCCGGAAACGCTTTGTAAGCGAGTTACGGCTAGCGAAAGATTTCGCCCGGGTTTCGGTTCCCCCGGGTAAATGAAGACTTTCTGAAATTCTGGGAAGATAAATTGAGGGGCGAATTCTGCTGTTTCTTATGGTTTTTGACCTGAAAAATCGAATAAAACAGGTCGCAGAACTGTATCTCCCATAAAAAATAAAAAAACGTGTTTTTAGGTTAGAAGTACAATAACTTTGTTAAATGATTAATAAATGCATAAAAGTTAAAAATAAAACTTGTAAAGAATTTAATTCTGAAAAAAATGGTGTATATAAAGTCAATAAAAATCAACAAAAAATTCCAATTTTGGTTAAAAACAGTACAATATGTTTTTAGGCAAAGATTTTTGTTTTACGTCGGATATCATGAAAGTTATGGGAGATACAGTTCTGCGACCTATTTTATTCGATTTTTCAGGTCAAAAACCATAAGAAACAATAGAATTCGTCCCTTAATTTACTTTCCCAGAGTTTCAGAAAGTCTTCATTTACCCGGGGGAACCGAAACCCGGGCGAAATCTTTCGCTAGCCGTAACTCGCTTACAAAGCGTTTCCGGACATATGTTTATATTGAACTTTTTTTCTTCTTTTACAATATAGAACCATTTCTCAAATTATTTCCCTCTCCTCCCAAGACACCCTGTATATAAACAATATACAAAATTCTATCAGTGGAAAATTCAAATTTATTTTAGTTGTAAACAAAGTAATCTAACAAGATTTTTCACCCAACATATTTTAACACGAGAATACCAAATATAATCTGCAATCTCTTCTCTCGTAGGTTAGCAGCACACAGGCTGGTTGGCAGCAGCTCGCCATTTTTCACGCTTCTCTGCTTTTATTTTCAATTCACAATATGATGTGCAGTTCTATCGACCATAAGCTGTTTCATGTAGTATAAACGGGGTCGTCCTCTGTAATTCTTCCCTTCAATTGTTCCTTCTATTATTCTCTTAACCAAGTCATTGTGTCGTATTATATGCCTTATAATCTTAGCTCTTCTACGTTTTAAATTTCGCAGAAAGCTCTTCTCTCCCTGAGATCTTTTAAAAACTCCATCATTCGTTATCTTCTCCCTCCAGCTCATCTTGAATATTCTTCTGTAGCACCAGGTCTCAAATGCTTGGAGTCTTTTCTTGTCACTTTCTCCAATTGTCCAAAATTCACTCCCGTATAGGGTAACACTCCACATGTATGTCTTTACTAGATTCTTCCTTATTTTTGGGCTGATAGTATTTGAAGTGATGAGGTGTTTCTGTTTGTTGAAAGCAAGTTTAGCCTGGTTAATTCTCCTTATAATGTCCTCAATGATTCGTCCATCACTTGTGATTTTACTTCCTAGATAGTTATAGTCTTTAACTGCCTGGAGAACATTATTTCCAAGAGTTATTCTGACTGGATCTTCTTCCTTCCGACTACAGATCAGGACTTTGGTCTTTTGCTCATTTATTTTCATATTGAATTCATTCTTCATTACTTGATCCATTGTGTCAAGAATTTTTTGTAGATTTTCGTTGCTCTCTGCAGTCACTGTTATGTCATCTGTGAACCTAAGGATGTCCACTTTTCCCCCGTGTATGTTTACTGCGAGTTGGGTGTCTCCTCTTACTCTATCGATCGCTACTTAGACGTACAAGTCAAACAGCATGGAGACAGAGAACATCCCTGTCTTACTCATTTCTCAATGTTCGCTTCCTCTTGATGGTTTCCACATCGAACTTTGCCTGTCTCGTGCTTGCAAATCTGCGATAAGTAGGCCTATGTATTTGTTTATATTATATCCTTTGACAGGAAAATGAAAGCTCAAATAATGTTACTGAGTGCAAACATGAGAAGTACTTTCATGGGAATGAAAAGGACATAGGTTTAAGACAGTAATACAAACGTTGAAATTTTCTAGTATATCTTTTTCCCCTAATTTGATATGTAACAGTGATTGTTTTATAAAGAAAGATTTTGGGTAGCATTCCATATGAGATCACTGTCTCTCTATCTCAATTGCTTTCTCACTCTATCTCTCTCAATCTCCTCTCAACTCTCTCTCTCTCTCTCTCCCCCCCCCCCCACACACACACACAATCTTCCCCGTCTCTATCTTCTACAGTAAATTCCCAAGTCATGATAGTAGTAGGTTAACATTAGCCAGACCTGTTATAAACTTTTAAGTGTACATAATTACTTTTGAAAATGTCAAATTAATTAAATTACAAAATATACAAATAAAAACCTAAAAATAGTAAAACTTGTGTATTCTGATCACAAAAAATGACAAGCACAAGCACAAATACACACACGTACCTAAGTATAGAAAGCTTATTAGGCCTCTTTTACACTACGCAACTGATTGCATGCAACTGATTTCAAGCCTACATGAAACTAGTTGCACGGCAGTAGAAACAGGCTGCAACTGCTCAGAAATCAGAAACATGGCGTCTATACGTCTATTGTAAAGAGGTAAAATTTGTTTGTATCGTTTTCTGTGCTAACCTCAGAGACTACTGATTCGATAAAAAAATTGTTTCACCACCGTTTCCTTGAAGCCTCAGGATGGTTTTAGACATAAATTTTAACCAATAACTTTAATAGTTTTCATTTTCAAGAACAGAGATTTGAAACGGTCCTATGTCATGAAATTTTTGTTAATTGCATGTAGTAAAATTTTTGGCATGCGATAAACTTTTGTTCTATAAGAGATAGCTGTATGGTGTTAGCGAGTGTAATTTAGAAAAAATTACAAACTTTATTTTGGTCAAAACACGAAAAGACACAAGGATAAAATTTTATAAAACGATGGCTGTACCTGTACATATGTATGGGAGTGAAAGTTGGATAAATACCAAAAAAGGAGACAGCAAAATACAGGCAGCAGAAATGAGATTTTTGAGACGGGTCAAAGGCTGCACAAGAAGAGATTGAGTAAGAAATGAAGACGTGCGAAATGAACTAAATGTATTTGCAATAAACGAAAAAATAAACTGAATATAAAGAAAGATGGAAACAACACGTAAACAGAATGGGAAATGGGACAAAAAAGAAACAAAAAAGACAAACGAATTTAGTGTACAACTCTCTCTCTCTCTCTCTCTCTCTCTCTCTCTCTCTCTCTCTCTCTCTCTCTCTCTCTCTCTCTCTCTCTCTCTCTCTCTATTTATGCACCTAAGCATTCAAAGAATTTCGACGAAACCGAAACATCGAAGCATGATAATGTTTTTAGGCTTTTGAAAACGTATAATGTGGATTACGTTTGGTGGATTACGTAAATCATTTCCAAACCAGAGACGATCACAAACAGAGCATGTAAAACCAAATTTATTCTCACTACAACGTTTGCTAAACTCAATGATGTCAGCAGCGATTATTTCTGTCTTGATGCGTTTACATATCAAATTTCTAGAGTGTGGGGAATCGAAAGTGTGGAAGCGTTACGTTTTTCGATGACGATTTTTGTGGAATGACCCCCAGCATAAAATATTATCATGTTAAAAAAAATACTTAACTACAACCCAAGAGGGAAAAGAGATATAGGAAGACCACGAAAACGGTGGTCGTAAGTTTGTGAGAACGGAGCAGGCAAATGCCTAATCCTTGCAGTGCAGAAGAAGAAAAAGAAGATTTTGGTTTTTGTTTCAATAACATCCTCCTCCCCGTTTTTGAGATGTTGGCGGTTTTTGTAAAAATTGTATATGTTGTGTCGGTCCCATGTCATGAAATTTCTTCGTAGTCTACAGAGTTGCACGCAATCGGTTGCGTAGTGTAATAGGCTACATTTGAATCAATGTCCCACAACGAGTGCGTGAAACTAAAAGTTGCAATTGTTTTGACATAGAATACGTCTTACCTTTCAGGCCAGCAATAGGCACCCCCAACCAGAAAATCGAGCGTTACGTTTTCACGTCACGTTTGAAATTGAAATATTATCTAAACTACAAAAGATTCATGCTTATATCATGTACCATTCGACAGATAAAGGAACAAAGATAATAAATAGCACAATATAAGCGGGCTATTGCATCATCTAGCGCGGGGTGAGCGGGGGGAGAAATAGAAATGTTTTGCGCCGCTCGGCGCGCACTAAAATTAGTATTTCTCCGGTTTCCGATGCGATAGAACGTTGAGTGAGGTGTCGTTAAAATTGTCTCATCAAGTACTATCTACATAGTGTACCGTAATAGCGGTGATATTATTAAGAGGTTTGAATAATCGTAATTCAAGTTGTAAAAATCGTGTGTTCGGACAAAATGTCGCGGTATATGGACAGTATCGTAAACGCATACAGGAGAGTAGAGAAAATCATGGGGAATTCAAAAAACCAAAAATGACCAATGCCGAACGTCAGAGGATTTACCGACAACGCTTAAAAGACAAGGAAATAAATACTGAAGTCGAGTTGGATGAGGAAGAGCTCCCGACTTCGCAAGTGTATCAGCCGATCGAATTCAGCAAAACTTGGCAGTTAGCTACAAAGCACATCCACAAAACATTGTTTAATAATGAATTTGGACACGCGTGTGACGTTTGTGACAGACTGTGGTTCCAGATGGACGTAAAGATAGTGGCTGTTAAAGTGATGCCGTTGCAACACCATGGAGACCAGAATTAATTACCGTAGTAACAAGTAAATAAACAAATGATATTTAGCGGCATCGGAACTATACCTTTATCCGTTCCTGCAGTTTTTAATGTTTTTACTATGCGATTGTATTGATATACTTTGTATTTTTTTATACAGATACGTCTATATATTTTGTATTTTCCTTAAGCGATTATAAAATGTATGTTTATACGTATTTCTGATGATGCAATGAATAAGTAATGAAATATATTAAATAATACTACTAAAGAGGTCAACAAGACCAGAATTAATTACCATAGTAACAAGTAAATAAACAAAAGCTATTTAGCGGCATCGGAACTGTACATTTATCCATTCCTACAGTACATTATTTACATTCCAGTATAAATAAAGTCTTGCTTGAACCAACTAATTAACTTGTGTGATGATTTTGCAAATAAAATTTTTTACTTTGTAAAACTAAATATGTGTTTGTTCATTTTATTGTTCATAACACATTAGCAACCTTAAACCACACAGACGTATTCTACGCTCTGAATATTTGCGGCCGTGGCTCCGACACGCCCCCGCCGATTTTTTTTGTACTTAATGAGAGCAACCGTGCTCCGATTTGATGCGATGTCTCGTAAGAATTAATTGTCAAGTTGTTGTATTCTCTTGTGTTTCAGTGCCGTTTCTTTCCCTGCTGCCCAGGATTGAAATGCTATAAGATACCAATCAATATTTGCTTCTGAAATGATGACAAGGATGCCGCATTACGAGATTGTCAGAAGTTACCTAACAATGTGTTATATTTTTTCAATCAATTGCAAGCTGTGCAACCGGTTGCAGTAAGTGTAATACGCTGCATTTAAACCAATGCCCCACAACGTCTTTTGCAATCAGTTGCATAGTGTAATAAAGGCCTTAGGTTACATCGAACGGTACTTGCAATAGAAATTTGCTTTTCAGAGAACTTCACAAAACCACACACGTTCCCACTTCGTAAACATCGGATTTAAGCAGACAAACACTCAGCATCGAATATCGGCTTAGAAGCCAAACGTATTACGAGTGAGCGGCAGACACTCTCAATGTATTCAATATACCGCGGCAAAGTACACACCAATAAAATTGGATTTGGTTTACTAAGAGAAATTTCTGTAATAACAGCTTGAATTTCCAACGCATTCTCTGCATAGCGTTACAAAATCCTACTTAGATACCGAATAATTCGATTCACCGTAACTGTAAGCGTTGTACATTACAATGCATTTTTCAACTAATATACTTTGATGACGACGTATCAGATATAGTCTACGACAAATGTATGTAATTTTCTACCCCCTCTTTGCAACTGTGTAAATACACATTCAAACATTTTATTGAGTACAAATGTTTAAAATATATTATCTGTGTAAGTGAGAAAGTCAGTGAGTATATAAATACGTACATAAATAATCAAACAATAATATTATACGTACATAATAATCTAATAATATAGAAACACGAATTATAATGTTTACCGGTGACTGATTTTTTTAGAAAATGCAACATATAGATTGTGTAATTTGAATACATGAAGGCAGATCTAAAAATATACAAACACTTGGTAAGATTCACAGTTTATTATTTACGTCTGACATCCGTTTTAGCTTATTAAGCTATTCTGAAAGTGATCAAGGAACAACTAAACAAATAATGTAAGGGTGGTGAACATGTGTTTAGGGTTGTATCCGGACATGTGTGTGTGATAAAGGCGGTGTAGGAACTAGTAAGGGAATGTCAAGTGTCTGTAATAACTAAGTATAATCAGAAGGCAAAATATAAAAATTAACTAAAGTAAATATAACACACTTATTATAACACAACAACACTTTGCTAAAATACTTCTACAAACACTGGCTCTGCGCTAAAGAAATCCCTCAACACCACTGAACTGATAAGCCGGCTGCTATGGCTTGTTATAGGTAGCGCACGACTTCTAGAAACTTTTCATCCTCACTTATTTATCTCTTAATGCGTATGTGTCATTTAGCCACTTAATGCGTATTACAAGTGTTCTTGAATACACTGTATCCTATTTGTGAGCGGCCTTGACTGAGGCAACACCTGTCATACTGGTCGGGGAGGGGGGAAGAGTGGAGAATGTTCTGGGCTGTTCGATAGGATTATCGTTAAATATAATAATAAAAGTTAATTAATTAAATAAACTGCAAGGTAACAGGTTCGAGCCCAGACCAGACTTGCAGAAAAGAATGCACAATTAGTGAAAATTTAATACATTTATTGTTCTTTCTTGTACATTTAGTATTAAAATTTCTTTAAACGTTATATATATAATTAACTTGTTGTTAAAATTTTTACTTGAAATGTCCTTTAACAAATGCTCTCTTGCTTTACACAGTTTTATGAATTTATTTAAATGTTCAAAAGTCTTCTTTTATTAAATAAAATTATTTAAAATTTAATGTTCTTTAAGTGCTCTTTAAAGTTTTACAATTTGAGAATGATTTAATTTTTGCTTCCCTGTTTGGTCGTCCTCTCAGTCCTCCCGGTCGACGATCCCGATCCGGCCTCCAGCGATCCGTCGTCTCGGTCCACGTTCCAGCAACCGCCTCCAGGTAGTGCCTCGCTTAAGGTTTCCGTATTCCAGTCGCTACGATCAGCAAACGATGCCCAGGAACGGTAGTTGAATATCTCAGACTCCGTGCTAGTTTCCTGTTGACAATCGCCGCTCACTCGACTCTACGGACCCAAGGACGTCTGGAGTTAGCGTCGTCTGGAATCGCTTCCCACTGCGACCACCTTCGCTGACGAACTTTCAGAGAGACTGTTTTCAGGGAGTTATCAGAGAGAGAGCTCAGAGAGGACTGCCTCCTCCTTTTATAATGCAGCCGAATGTAAAGCGCTGCGTTGCTGAGTGACGTCACCGCCGCTATGCGCGTAGGCGTCGTTTCAATTACTTTAATGAAATTATTATCGGCCACATGTTCCAACTTCCTCTTCTTGAATGTTCTAGAACACACCTTGTAGCATATGAATATATTTCCCTAACATTCTATTCGTTATTCACATTACACATCACTTCACTCATACGTAAAATTATATATTCATGGTTCTACATTCTACATTGTCTTATTTTCTAATTTTCTTCTATTAATTCTAATTACTGTATTAATACCATTAATTTTCATGCATTCATTTATTCATTGGGACACTTATAATAGCTGATACACATTATTCTTTATATTCATCTATATTGAGACCATTTGTCACGTTGCATAAGCCTCCAGGTTAAATAAAAAAAAAATTTATTTTCTTCGAAAATTAAATTTTGTTTTTCTCTTTTTTAAACTTAAAACATTCTTCTTATATAACCTTCTAAATAAATAATATAATCCAAAACATAGTAAGAAATCTTCACAAACTAAAACGTAATTAACTCTTCATTTAATGTCTTTCTTAACACTATGTAATGTGGCAACAATGTCTATGGGTTTTTTTCAGCTAATACACTGTCCATTCATTCACACATAGTGGTTTTATTATGAGCGAGTTGCATAACAGTAGGTGCATTCCATCTTATTATCTTATTATTATTATTAATTTTATTATTATTATTTTTTTTTACTCAGGGCTTTTTTTTTCTCTTATATGGATACGGTAGTTCATGACATTAATATTTTTCTCATGCTGCTTTATAACATTTTCTAATAAATTGGCTTGTTGCGGATTTAAATAAATATCAGTGTTCATTGTCTGGTGAAATTTAATCGATATGCTAGGCTGCCGTATCAAACTCCGAGTATATGTACATAGGTCGTTCGCCGTTATTTACATTGTTATCTTTCCACAGCTGACTTTTACGATCACTTATACCCCTATGCCTGAAACCGCTATCCAACTCGATCTGAGCCTTACATTTAGTTAGAACATCGATTCCCAGTACAATAATACAAATGTGTTTCATTATTATCACCGCCGGACTATTCACTTTCTTTTCATTGTATTTTAATTTAATATTTACTTGTTCAGTGGCTAGCGTTTTATTTTTATCCGCCGTCCGAATCTATACTTTATTCGTGGGTATTACTGTAGTGTTTTTAATGTAATTGTTATTTATTTTAATACAATTTTCATTCCCAGCTAATATTTCCGGTTCCGTGTCACTTACATTGTGTGCTTTAACGTTCTAATTTAATTGAATACAATCTTCACTACCAGCGGATATTTCTGGTTCTGTGTCAATTAAACTGCGTGCTTTAACGTTCTTTGTGTGTGCATCGAGTGTAGGACATGTAGTATTACGTTCAACATTTTTCGCGTGATTCTTGTCACTTTCTAATAATGTGCCACGCACATCACATGGATGGATTCCACTAGTTTTGTAACAAGCATCCTCACATTCAACTACGTTATTACTACATTTAGTGCTATGACTTAAAGTGATCTTACTGTCTTTATTCAAAACTGTACTAGTGCGATAATGGTGTTCATAATGGTTTTAGTTTAGTCTCCACAACTTCTATACTGTAGGTAAGTACGTATTATTATTTTCTATTGGTTCTAATTCCGTTTTTTGTTGGTTAAGTAGCGGCGTATTAGTTTGTACGTGACCTTGACAGTTTGTAACGGTATTCTGCTGTTGTGCTGTATTATGTGTGTCGTGTCTGTATTGACTTTTCGCTACGGGGGTTACTTCCTCCCATTGTTTTTCATCTAGTTCTAACTGCTCTGTTAACGACTTATTAATCTCGGTAAATTGTGTTTGTATCTTAGTTTTAAGTTCACGTATTTCAGTTGTACGCTCGTCATGACGTTTCTTACTTTCGCCATTCTGTTTTTGCCATTCCGCTTTACGTTCATCATGACTTTTCTGCATCTCTGCATTATGTTTCTGCATGCCGGCTTTCATTTCTTGTAACACACGCATCAATTCAGCTAGTTCCGCCATCTTTTTTTTTCTTCACTTATAAAATCGTTTATACAGCTCTTATTTAGTTCGTGTAAAAATAGTTATTTTTATTTAGGACTAGCAGTTCGAATACTTTCTTAATCCTAATATTCACAGTCTTACACTAACACATATAAATTAATTAAATGATAATAATTGTCCTAACTACCCACACATAAAATTAATTAAATGATAAAATCGTCCTAACTACACACATAAAAATCAACTAAAATGTTCTTACTTGTCCTTAAATCTTTACACATAAAATATATAGTTCCTACTCTAACATATAATTTGCAATAATTGTACCTTCCATTAATTTGCAATCAAAATTTTATTTTAATTTATTGGGCTACAGTTCACTGCCTTAAAGTTACGAGCACCTTTTTTTCTGGTTATATTTAATTTATTTAACTTGCACTTTTACTGACGCATCGTTGCGAGCGCCATTTTCTGCAAGGTAACAGGTTCGAGCACAGACCAGACTTGCAGAAAAGAATGCACAATTAGTGAAAATTTAATACACTTATTCTTCTTTCTTGTACACTTAGTATTAAAATGTTCGTTAAACGTTTTATATACAATTAGCTTGTTGTTGTTAACATTTTTTACTTGAAATGTCCTTTAAACAAAAGCTTTCTTGCTTTACACAAATTTATGAATTTATTTAAATGCTCAAAAGTCTTCTTTTATTAAAAAAAATTATTTCAAAATTAATGTTCTTTAAAGTTTTACAATTTGAGAATGATTTAATTTTTGCTTCCCTGTTTGGTCATCCTCTCAGTCCTTCCGGTCGACGATCTCGATCCTGCCTCCAGCGATCCGTGGTCTCGGTCCACGTTCCAGTAATCGCCTCCAGGTAGTGCCTTTCTTAAGGTCTCCGTATTCCAGTCGCTACGATCAGCAAACGATGCACAGGAACGGCAGTTGACTATCTCAGACTCCGTGCTAGTTTCCCGTTGACAATCGCCGCTTGCTCGACCCTACGGACCCAAGGACGTCTAGAATTAGCGTCGTCTGGAATCGCTTCCCACTGCGACCACCTTCGCTGACGAACTTTCAGAGAGACTGCTTTCAGGGAGTTATCAGAGAGGACTGCCTCCTCCTTTTATAATGCAGCCGAATGTAAAGCGCTGCCTTGCTGAGTGACGTCACCGCCGCTATGCGCGTAGGCGTCGTTTCAATTACTTCAATGTATTTAGTATCGGTCACGTGTTTCCAACTACCTCTGTCTTGAATGTTCTAGAACACACCTTGTAGCATATGAATATATTTCCCTAACATTCTATTCGTTACTCACATTACACAACACTTCCCTCATATGTAATATATTCATGGTTCTACATTGTCTTTTTCTTCTATTAATTCTAATTATTTTATTAATATTATTTATTTTCAAGCATTCATTTACTCCTAGGGACACTTATAATAGCTGATACACATTATTCTTTATATTCATCTATTATACTAAGACCATTTGTCACGTTGCAAAACCTTTAAAATTACAAGTTTTAAACAGTTTTGTAATCTCTTAGACACTCATATATAATGCTTCAAGTAAAAGATTGAATAACACACAGTAATATATATATAAGAAACAATAAATGTGATCTTAGTGTCAGTGTTGCACTAAGTAACAGACAATAATCACTTGATACTAAACATCAAGTCACAGTAAAAACTCTAACAAGGCTCTCCGATAGCTCAGGTCCAACAAATCCGAACTTATATTTATACCCCGCTGACGTTTACAAAGAATCTACCGTTTTCGGGTGATGCGTCGAGAATAGTTCCGTGGTTACAGGCGCGCAGGAACACGCAATGAACGCCTTAAATAATATGTCATCGCCTGAAGCTGTACACGTGCCGCACACCGAATGCCGCCACGTTATGTAAGTTGCCTATCTAGTGGGCGTATATTCAATATTGTTACATTTTAATAATTCACTATTCATATTAACCAACCAATAGCCCAAGCTGAATGTGGTAAGTACCTTAGGAAGCACCTGGACAGGAGAGTAACGTGGAAGAAATACATAACCTCTAAGAAGACTGAACTTAACCTCAAGGTCAGAAATACGAGCCTCGTATCTACTCGCTGATAGGCAGAAAATCGCGGTTAAGTCTTATCAACAAACTGTTAATATATAAAGCAGTTCTTAAACCGGTATGGACTTACGGTATTCAACTTTGGGGTACTGCTAGTACCAATAACTTCGAGATTCTACAGCGCTTTCAGTCCAAAAATTTAAGATTAATAGTCGACGCTCCATGGAATGTCTCCAACAATTCTATACACCGAGACCTCAAAGTTCTAACTGTAAGACAAGAAATTGTAAGCCTCTGCAGAAAACATATCACTAAATTATAAAAGCGTTCTAACCCCCGGGCAATCAATTTTTAGATAATGCTGAAGACAGACTAAAAAGACATAAATTGTTAGACTTACCCTTGCTGTTCAATGTGTACTCTGTATTATCTGTCCTGTAATATCTGTATCTTTTGTGTTCACGTCAACATTAAAGTGTTAATGTCAACCAGTATATCTGCCTTATAGAACCAATGTTTAACAGAAGTTTAATGAAGAAAGTTGTGTTAGTGGTTGAAATCACAAGCAGAATGATCACTGTTGCACACCACTATATAAAAATTATCCCGATTAGCACTTTCAAGCTTCACAGCTCATCGTCAGATCGGAATGCGATCTGACGATGAGCTGTGAAGCTTGAAAGTGCTAATCGGGATAATTTTTACCGATCTGACGATGAGCTGTGAAGCTTGAAAGTGCTAATCGGGATAATTTTTATATATTGGTGTGCAACAGTGATCATTCTGGTTGCAATGTTTAACAGTTTGAATTTATTGTGCCATGCCAACAGCAAGTGGAAATAACTTATGTTCATTTGTTTAAACGTTCTTGCCATTTAGTCTTGTAATTTGTGTGCCTGTTTAATATGTTAACAAAAACAAGAAGAGCTGTCAATGATCAGCTCTTCATAATCATGTATGTGTTTTGTCAGTCAATTTGTTACATGTTTTCGCTTAGTCGAACAGATTACAAATCTGCAATAGATTGAAACAAAAAAAAAACTATTCAGATTACAATCAAGAATGGATTAATAGCGAATGCAATGTTGTAGGTAAACCAAATTTACTTCACTTCAACGTATACCACTAAGGAAAAAATAAATTGTTACAAATATAACAGGATACTTATTACGATGGGAATCACTCTTTTTAGACGACAATTGCTTTGTTCAAAATTTCTGTGTGACAGTTAGATGTTATCAGAAAATTGGTAACTGAAATTGTATTCAGCAAAAAGAGAAAAAAATACGTAACGCGAAGAAAGGCAAAAATAAAGCGTGTGGTAGAAAAAATGAAACTTATATCTATAGACATAAACCTCAAAGTCTGAAGATTTATGGGCACTGAATACAAATCCACAGCGTTACAACGATTGCCACCAACGTTGCACAGGTAACCTTTGACACAAGGCAAAAAAACATTGTCTAACTTGGAATTTGATACTTTGCCCCGTTTGCACGATTTAGGCGCTTTTAATTATACCTTTTCTTTGACGCGTATAAACATGTTAACAACACCATGGAGACCAGAATTTATTACCATAGTAACAAGTAAATAAACAAATGTTATTTAGCGGCAAATTTGTTTTCATTTGTGAGGTTAGGTGAGAACGGTTTTTGGTTAGTTTACTGCTGACATAAATAAAAGCCATGGATGAGGAAAACATAACGTTTAATGTGTTACACAATGCTTTTAACACAGTAACACTTAAAATAAAGAATTTAGCGTTTTTGATTTAACAAGTACATTTATAAATATCTCCAAAAGCTTTATAAACGGGTACTTTTAAATCCCGAAAGGCTGTTGGACCAACATGATAATTTAGTACAATTTAAAATAGTACAAGTGTTGAAAACAGCTTTGGAGAGAATTTGACTAATGAATACAAAATTGTTACATGAGCTGACAGAACGCCATATAGACACAGACAATAAACATTATATTAAAATACTTATTAAATGTCAAATATTCGCGTGTGAAGCCGCGGGTAACAACTAGTTGAAAATATAACTTACTGTTGAGTATTGGAAAGACTGAATGAAAATGACTGAGCTTACTGAGATAAAACGTTCGGATTTTGTATTCCATTGCTTTCGTCCAGGGAGAGAGACAAAGCGAATTCATACGAGTTCTTTTATAAGTGAGACAGATAATAAAGTGAAAATAGAGAATAGGTCTATATAAAAAGGAGCATACAATGTAATACTATTTTGTGAATCTGAAATACGTGTTAAAAGTACAATCAACAATAAAAATTTTACTTACAAACTGTTGGAATAAAATGAAACGGATTGTTACGAATGGAAATAGGCCTACTTAGAATAGCCGAGAGAGTCCCCGCCCCGTCCTCCTGCCTAGTGTGGCAGCTGTTGCCTCAGTCAAGGCCGCGTTCAAGTTTGTTCTAGACTCTTCAACAGGCCACTTGAGATACGCATTAGCGTCAGAATTAAGTGGCGTGCAAATTGAGGATGGAGGATTTTTCTAGTAAGCGTGCGCTACCTATAAAAATCCATAGCAGCAGGCTTATGAGTTCAGTTACGTGAGCGATTTTCCTCAGCGCGAATCGAGTGTTTGCCGAAGTATGGTGTGAAGTGTTATTGGGATACACATTCTGTGGAACTCTATTATTTGACATTATTATTGCGTGTGGGCAAATCTAACTGACGTTATTGTACGAGTTGATTACGAATTATTAATTGTGATAATTAAAGCTGGTTATTAGTGACTAGAAGAATACCCGTGCTTCGCTACGGAGTTTCACGTTGTACGTAATGAAAATGTTAGTTTAATTAATAAAGTTCAATTAAAGTAGGCTTCTTAAAAATAAATAGCTATTGCCCACAACTTCGTTCGCGTGGTCTTCAATTTAATGCGATAATATATTTAGAACAAAATCTATTCTATTGGGTTGCCATAGTAACCAGAGCTAATAGTTTTTTAAGACCGCAAAGGACCCCCCAGAGGATCGTGTCGAAAAAACACCTGTCCTATGTTGGTTCTCCCGTTGCGTAAAATATTTGTGCCAAGTTTGGTTGAAATCGGTCCAATGGTTTAGGTGGAGACGTGGAAGACCCCAAAGGACCCCCCAAAGGATCGTATCGAAAAAAAAACTTGTCCTATGTTGGTTCTCTCTTTGCGTAAAATATTTGTGCCAAGTTTAGTTGAAATCGGTCCAGTGGTTTAGGAGGCGATGTGGAAGACCCCAAAGAACCCCCAAAAGGATCCCATCGAAAAAACACCTATCCTATGTTGGTTCTCCCGTTCCGTAAAATATTTGTGCCAAGTTTGGTTGAAATCGGTCCAGTGGTTTAGGAGGAGATGTGGAAGACCCCAAAGAACCCCCCAAAAGACCCCATCGAAAAAACACCTATCCTATGTTGGTTCTCCCATTGTGTAAAATATTTGTGCCAAGTTTGGTTGAAATCGGTCCAGTGGTTTAGGAGGAGATGTGGAAGACCCCAAAGAACCCCCCAAAAGACCCCATCGAAAAAACACCTATCCTATGTTGGTTCTCCCATTGTGTAAAATATTTGTGCCAAGCTTGGTTGAAATCGGTCCAGTGGTTTAGGAGAAGATGTGGAAGACCCCAAAGAACCCCCAAAAGGACCCCATCGAAAAACCACCTATCTTATGTTGGTTTTCCCGTTGCGTAAAACATTTGTGCCAAGTTTGGTTGAAATCGGTCCAGTGGTTTAGGAGGAGATGTGGAAGACCCCAAAGAACCCCCCAAAGGACACAATCGAAAAAAATACAGAAATCATCGCAATCGGATCAATGGTATAGGAACGCATACGGGACAAACAAAGAAACATTCATTTTTATATATAAGATAATTAAAAATTGTGTAAAGATAAATATTTTTAAACAAACAAACAGAAATTATCGCGGGTCTTAGGGAATGGTCAGCGGCAAAATGTAACTTCCGTCGCCGCGCGTGTACTACATTTCGGTGTCCGATGTGTACACCACCTGTTTTCTTCACAAGTAACTAATGCCAGCTTATGGAGGTTATGTACGACAATGTAACTTAAATAAAATTTACGTCGTTAGTGTACATTAAAAGGGTGTATTTATTGAAAGTACAGAAATTAGTTTACATTTATCGCACATAATTACGGTACAGAGACGATTTTGGGAGGTTGTGGCTACGTTTAACAATATAACTTAAAACTTAATATTGTTTTCTCACTGCTAGAAAACAATTTTTTAAGGCGCGCGTTGAGACACAACCATCTGCAACAGCCCGCTCGCGCGTTCTGAGCCCGCGCGACAGGCAACCTTTGTTATATTAAGTCGAAGGAGGAAGTTGGAGGGGGAAGCGGTGAGAGGCGCCTTTCGGTCCGACGACGGCAGCGGCGTGCGCGTGGGGCACGTGTTGCTCGACTTTTTTCTTTTCTTTTTTCTTTTTTTTTTTCAAAATAAAAGTAGCCTAAGTTACTCCTTATAACATCAGCTATCTGCCAGTGAAAGCCCGTCAAAATCGGTCCAGCCGTTTCGGAGATTAGCAGGAACAAACAGACAGACAGACAGACAGACAAAAATTTTAAAAATTGTTTTTTTGTTATAAGTACCTTATATACTTTCATATGCATTTAGTAAAAAGCTGTTATTTTGACATTACAAACAGACACTTAAATTTTATTTATTTGTATAGATTTCATTGGTGTCTTGTATTTTGTTTCCATAGTACCATACGACGATCAGTGACACCGTCGTAACAGTAGGCTACATATCAGAAGTGACATGCGTTTATCGGGAGGCATTAAAAAAGTGGATTGCATATTGAGAATTGTACATACAAATTCTACGATACAATATAATAATAATAGAAGTTGGTAAATTAAATAAGACTTCAAAAGTACAAATTTACAGCACTTATTAATCTTTTAGAAAGTTCGATCTTAAACTCACTAAATTATCATCATGTATTAATCCATATCAATATAATTATGACTAGATTACCTTGGTGTAGATATACCGTGACAATACTGTGTACTGTAAACAATACACAATATACAATGTACATTGCTTATATTAAAAAAAATTAATTTACGTATTGTTACGACTCTTGTTATGAAATCACTAATTACCAGTTTTAAGGAGTCACAAATAACAATTTAAAGTCAACAAGATACTGTCATGCAGAAATGATAGTTTTTGTCTGACTGACAAAGCTGTTGATTATATAGGGTCCGCCAGTGAAGCGGGAAAATTAAAAGTACCCAATTTTTTCATGAAACATTTATTATCATAATTTTTTTTACAGATTTGAGTTGAGTAAAGTATGCCATTATTTTACTTTTTAAAAATAACGCCGCTCAAGTGAGAGCCATTTCTGTGTAAACATTCTTCTAATCTTCACCGAAAATATTCCATCACTCGACGAAGCAGGTCAGGTTGAATCCGTGCAATTTCTTGTCTGATATTCGTTTTTAATTCCGGTATGGTGTGCGGTCTATCAATGTACACCCTGCTCTTCAGAAATCCCCAAAGAAAAAATTCGCATGCGGACAAATCTGGGGATCTTGCAGGCCACGAGATGTCGCCATATTTGGATATGAGTCCGTCCGGGAAGAGTTCTCTTAAAGCAGCCATGGACACACGAGCAGTATGACTTGTGGCACCATCCTGCTGGAAAAAATTAATTTCCGGAAACCTAGGGAGCTGTTGCATCAAAAATGTTCTGACCATGTGTGTGTAGCGGTCTGCATTGACAGTTGTGGTGTTTCCTCTATCGTCTTGGAAAAAATATGGCCCAATAATGCCAGATGATGAAACTGCACACCCCACCGTAACTTTCGGACAATGTAATGGCTTTTCATGCAACTCACCTGGGTTTTCATCATTCCAATATCGACTATTTTGTTTGTTTATATATCCATTCAAATGAAAATGTGCTTCATCTGACATAAGCATGCGGTGAATAAAGTTTCATCATCATTTACACGTCGCAATATTTCTTCGCTGAAAATCCTGCGAGCCAGCATATCGCCATCTTTCAACTCCTGGATTACTTAAATTTTGTAAGGATTAAAATATAAGTCTTTATGCAAAATTCGTCGTAACGATGTGTCACTAATGTTTAGTGCGGATGCATGTTTCATTGCAGAACGTTGTGGACTACGCGTCAATGCTACTCGAACTCTTTCAATGTTTTCCTCTGTTCTTACAGACCTTGTTGCTCCTCTATGCTTTAAGTTTAATGTGGAACCAGTTTCTTCAAACTTTTTCACCCATGACATAATTGCATGAGCGGACGGCACTCTTCCATGTCGTGGAATATTGAAATAATTACGAAACAATCGTTGTACAGAAGTCACACAGCTACCATTCTTATAAAACGATTTTACGCAGAAAGCACGCTGTGCACAGGACCATTGCTCCATGTTTAACAAATGGCATTAAATGTAAAACAACAATCGAAAACCTCCACGCCCTCTCGTGAGCAGAAAATGAACTATTGGACTTTCAAAATTTCCCGCTTCACTGGCGGACCCTGTATAAGGAGCCTGAATAACTTTCCATGCTTACGGCGGCCTGTTCCATCCATAATGCGTATTTCAAGTGCTCTATAGAACACTCTGGAACATATTTGAGTGCGGTCTTGACTGAAGCTACACCGGCTCGACTAGGGGAGGGACGGTCGGAAGGACGATCTTGGCTGTTCGAGAGGGTTCCATCGTTACAATATGTTATTTATCAATGTTCATTCAATGTGACAGGGCGTCAACAGTCAGAGGAAGAAACCTCGACAGCTAGAGTGCAGTGGAACTATGGATACGGACAACGAGAGATGCACACATGACAGTGGTGGAACAATAACAACAATAACGTCCATAAACTGTGGAGAGTATTTCCTTGAGAGCAATAAAATTAATCCTCCTAATAAAACACGTGATAAAATAAAATATGAGAATAGCCATTGGATATAGACAATATTGGATAGCCATTTGGGTGAATATCAGAGTGGCTTTAGGAAGGGCAGATCCTGTCCAGAACTTATGTTCACTCTGAGTCAATAATCCGTCACCGGCTACTGAATTCAAAGGAGATTGTAGTAACATTTGTTGATTTAAAAAAGGACTTTGACTCTGTTGATAGAGAAACTATAGATAAAATAATCCGAGAATGTGGTGTTAAATCTAATTTGGCAAATCTAATCCGTGAAACCCTTACGGACACAGTCTGAAAAATAAAATTCATGGGAGAAATATCTCAACCGTTGAAAATAAATACAGGTGTAAGACAGGGTGATGGTGCATCCCCAATTCTATTCAATTGTGTCCTGGAGAAAGTAGTGAGAATTTGGAATGAAAAATTAAAGGACAGCAAAATATCACCAATCATGTTGGGAAGGAGGAATAAACGTATTGAAATAAACTGTTTGGCATTCGCAGATGACTTTGATATACTTTCTGAACATCTGATAACTGCAGTAACACAAGTTAGTTTTTTAGAGGACATAGCCAGTAGAACAGGCTTAATAATTTTTGCAGAAAAGAAAATTTCTCACAATTATTAAAAATGCGCCAAAATTCCTGATAACAGATACTGGTCGAATAGAGAGGGTTCAAAAATTTAAGTATCTAGAAGAAATAATTTATAAGAATGGCTTAAAAAAAGCTGCTATAGAAGAAAGGATTCATAAGATGGAAAGAGCATATGGTATAACTAAAGATATTTACAATAAAAAGTGCATGTCTAAAAATGCGAAAATAAAGCATTACAGTGTATTAGTGAAGCCAGACTGCCTATATGCAAGTGAATGTCTACAATTGAATTATAATTTAGACAAACTAGAAATATTGGAAAGACAAATTATTAAGAAATTATTAGGCTCATGAAAAACTACAGAATGTTGGAAATTAAGAAGTAATGATGAGATATATCAAAGTATAGAAAATATAACAGAAACAATGAGGAAAAGAAGACTATTTTTTTATTGGACTTTATATAGAATAGACGACAATAGGTTGACAAAGCAAATCTTCAAATATCTGTGGGGGAAGAAGTCAACATCAAGTTGGATTAAAGAAGTCCAAAATAGATTTAGAAAAAAATAATGTACACGCAGAAGAAGCAATTGATAAAGACGTTTTACGGGCAAAAGTGTTAAAAATGGAGGGAGTCCAGGGTGGGAGAGAGAAAAACGCAGGTTTAAAGTGGACTGAAGACAAGAAGGAGAGACACAGTGAAAATATGAAAGAATATTGGAGAAAAAAAAGAACAAAACGTAAAGAATTGAAATTGGCATGTGGTCCTCAGATGGCAGATACAAAAACAAGAGAATCATAATAAAATAACATAATAGAAAACACGTAAAGGTCGTACACTACAAGCTGTCAGTGGCACAATGTGAACAAATTGGTTTTAAAGATAACAAATTGCTCAGTCGTAAACGTGGATCGCACACACAACGCGTCCTGTTAGTATGTCAGTGTGATTATTTTCTTATCACTTGGCACAAGACTCAAATTTATCACGCCCATTCTATATTTGTACGCGGCAACTGTTTTTAAACACTATAGATTTTGTGACAGATCGTAGTTTGGTAGAAGATGATCCCAATGTTCCTTTGTTCCACATACGAGGTTTGATCAAAACGTTCAAGCTGTTCTTGTTTTTACTTTATAGAATATTGAAACTTTCAACTTGTGAAACTTACTTGTATTTTTTTCTCGTACGCGTTTCAGCGTGGTGTTCGCCTTCGTCAGCTTTGGGACACACTGCCATTAACTTGTAACGGTTTTTATTTTGAAAGTATAGTGGGGGTGGTGTGTGGAGGAAGGGGATTGGCGCGGGGATCCAAATTATTGTTTGTTTTATGTATAATTGTGTCAGAAGTGTGTTTGATTTATACTGTAATTGGTCGTTAAGTATGTTGTTTGGTTGTGTTGTGTGGTGTTTGTATATTTCATATTGTTCTGCCGTGTTAAGTTTTCGACCTTTGGGTAAGTAGTGTAATATTTCAAGATTAGTATCTATGTTGGTGTAGCTGTGGTTTTTTGTGTGTATGTGTGTGGCAAACGCGGAATGTATATTGTTGTTGGATAAAGCTTTTAGGTTTTCAGAGTAACGAGATGAAAAAGATATATAAGCCTTCTGGCCTATGTAGAAACTATTGCAGTCATTACAATTTAATTTGTAAACACCTGTTTTGTTATATTTGTCTATGTCCGTGTTTGTATCATTGATGTGTTTTTTGATGGTATTGTTTGTTCTGTATGCTATTTTGTATTTGTGATTTATGAATGTGTTGGCGAGTTTGTGTGTGTTGGAGTTATGGTATGTGAGTGTGATGTATTTAGTTTGTAGTGTGTTGTTGGTATTTTGTGTTTTGTTGTTTTTTTTTATGATGTGTTTGTGTAGTTTGTTTATTAAATTAGGGTTGTATCCGTTTTGTATTGCTATGTATTTGATTGTGTTGAGTTCGTCATTATAGTCCTGTTTACTTAATGGTATTTTAGTTAGTCTATGGAGCATATGGTTGAAGGCCGCATGTTTATGTTGTGTTGGATGGTTTGATGTGTTGTGTATAACCATGTCGGTTGTGGTTAATTTTCTGTATATTTTATACGTGTGTGTATTGTTAGTTTTGTTAATTGTTAGGTCCAGAAAATTTATATTATTGTTTTGTTCAATTTCCAGTGTAAATTTTAGTTTGTGGTGTATAGTGTTTATGTATTTGTGGAAGTTTTCAACCTGTCTTGTGTTGCCATTGAATAAAAGTAATATATCATCTATATACCTGTGTCAATAAATGATTTTGTTGGTGTATTTGTTGTTGTTTATTATGTGGTTCTGTTCTATGTTGTGTATATATATTTCAGCCAGTATTCCTGATATGGGGGATCCCATCGGGAAACCGTCTGTTTGTGTGTATATCTTGTTATTGTATGTAAAGTAATTTTGCTCAGTTATTATTTTGGTGAGTGTGACGATCTCATGTACGTGTGTTTCGGGCGTGTTGTTTTGTCTGAGTAAATGTTCTAGTGTTTGTATGGTTTCTTGAATTGGTCTTGTTTATTTTACAAATTATGTCATCATTCATCGACACCTTATACTGTCCCTTTCAAAGTATTCTTACTTGAATGTAACACGATTAAGGCAGCCGTTTTGCAGTCTTCAATATATTTTAAGCATGCACGTTTTGGCACGGCCTTGAGCTCGCTTAGCGATTTTCGTTGTACGTATTCAACGGTCGCAAAACGTCATCTTTTCGTGGAAATTATCACTATAGGTAGGAGGAAAGTCGCGTTGGGACACTTCTGAAGAATACGGCGACGTTTGCTTTTGCCTAGCCTGGCAAAATTCTTAACAGGCATTAACATGTGTCCCGGCACATTATCGGGCTGCAATTTTCATAAATTATTCTTAAGTAAATCTACCCGTTTTCTATGAATAGCTTCGTACAAATGGTGTAAAATGTCCGAATAGTACTCTTTATTTACCATGGCGCCTCGCGATTAAATTTCGTGGAACTCAAAAACATAATCTTCATCTGACAACGACGACCTTGAACTCATTTATTGGAGTCTTGGAAGCTTGTAAACCGATTTTGCAAATGCCTTCTGAACACGTTTACCAGGATAGAGCAGTTTATTCCACAGGTTATACAAAATTTGATCCATGTTCTTGAATCTTCCATTGTAGAATGGCAAAATGTCGCCTAATACACCTAAGGACGACTTACTCAATTAGATATGAAATCTAAACTATCCATTAAATAGAGCTAAAATTTTAGACGATTGTCACTAACATGTGTAGTGAGATCACATAAAAACAGGTTTTTAATGGTGCAGTTGTAGCGGTGGAAATTGCAAAATTGTACGAACTTTTTGATCAAACCTCGTATTATGAATTCTGAACGATCAAAGATGGTCTTTAACTCATGGTTTTGTTTTGGCAGTGCGTTGTTGGGTGTCTTCTTCGGTCATCGATTTCAGCAATTTTTCCATCAGAAGCTTTCGATATTACTGAGAAAACTGTGAATCCTCCGGTTGGTGGTTGAGTTTTTAGTGTCCGAGTCAAGGCTCTCAGTGCTACTGAATTGCATAATTACAACGTCTGGTTTCTAGTGTCCGAGTCAAGGCTCTCAGTGCTACTGAATTGCATAATTACAATGTCTGGTTTCTAGTGTCCGAGTCAAGGCTCTCAGTGCTACTTAATTGCATAATTACAATGTCTGGTTTCTAGTGTCCGAGTCAAGGCTCTCAGTGCTACTTAATTGCATAATTACAATGTCTGGTTTTTAGTGTCCGAGTCAAGGCTCTCAGTGCTACTTAATTGCATAATTACAATGTCTGGTTTCTAGTGTCCGAGTCAAGGCTCTCAGTGCTACTGAATTGCATAATTACAATGTCTGGTTTCTAGTGTCCGAGTCAAGGCTCTCAGTGCTACTTAATTGCATAATTACAATGTCTGGTTTCTAGTGTCCGAGTCAAGGCTCTCAGTGCTACTTAATTGCATAATTACAATGTCTGGTTTCTAGTGTCCGAGTCAAGGCTCTCAGTGCTACTTAATTGCATAATTACAATGTCTGGTTTCTAGTGTCCGAGTCAAGGCTCTCAGTGCTACTTAATTGCATAATTACAATGTCTGGTTTTTCAATGAACACTTATCTTGTACATATACATCTCTTCCACTAGAATCCCACAATTTTAAACACTCGCGAAAATGATTTAGCGCCCCATGGAAAATGGATTCTTTCTTTCACGACAGGTAGGAAAGTTTTTTAATTGTGGGAACAACGTTTTGATTTTTATAAAAACTTTGAACAATATCCCTTACTAAACACTTATCGAAATCATCAAGAATCATGTGTGTTTCCCTTTCTCACATGTTTCACGTTTTCCCCCTGGTTTGGTATTGACAAACTGACGCTCCTAACACACACACACACACACACACACACACACACACACACACACACACACACACACACACACACACACACACACACACACACACACACACACACACACACACACACACACACACACACACACACACACACACACACACACACACACACACACACACACACACACACACACACACACACACACACACACACACACACACACACACACTTATACTTTATCCCCTCCATCAGACACAGAGTTTAGTCTCATGTAGTATATATTAATGCATTTTTTGTTACAAAAGTTAGGTATTTATTTCTTTGACCACACCTCTTACTGTTTTATAATAAACTAGCTGTATACCCGTGCTTCGCTACGGTTTTTACTGAATAAACACATTGGTTCGGTGGTTTTTTTTTTAACCTGGGTAACCAAGCACATTGTGTAAATGTAATATTTACAAATTTTTAAAAGCATAAATGGGTGCTAATACTAAGTCTACTGAAATCGTTTTGTGAAACGAAATACGGCACTTATAAAACTTCCTTATAGACAACGTTCTTTGTTTGACCCTGTGGCTGAAGGATAGTTAAACTCTCAGAAGAGCTAACTCGTGAACAATCAACATACAACTGGCCATGGGAGAAGCAGTCTCCTTTAGGGTAGTTTTAATTAAAATTATTTAAGATTCACCTTTGTGTTCTTTAAAAGAGGATTAAGTTAACTTGTAGAACAAATTTCATGTTTCTATCTCATCTAGAAGCTGCCTAACAGTTGTCGCGTTTTAACTGTCATGTATTCCTTATGAGAATATTCGGTCACTTTGACCCCTCCAAAACCCCCCTTAAATTTTGAATTTTGTCGAACCTCGTCTTATTGCACATCTACAGTATCTAGTGAATATCTATGTAAAGTTTCATCTTTCTAGGCCTTGTCATTGTTGAGATACAGTGATGAGTCAGTGAGTGGGCTTTGGCAAATATATTATAGATAGGTCTACATTAGAGCAAGTAACAAATTCACAACACTCAGACGTGGCACAATGGCCAAATAAACTGCAGTTGTGCCCTGGCTGTGACGAACGGGGTACCTCTCTACAGTATTACGTCATGCGCAAGTACGGTGTGTAGGTCACGTGGCTCAGCGCTGGTCCTTTCGTCTGGGACCCGTTAATAATACTAAAATAAATTCCTGCAAACTCTGTGGACTGCGGGAGCACGAAACAATTTATTTCGTAATGTAATAAATTGCTCTGTTTTATCTCTTATTGAATCTCCTAATGGAATGCTGTAAATTTTGTTTGCAGCAGAAACAGAAACCGATCTCAGTTGTCTTTATCTAGCAAAAGGTGTGGGGTTGGCCTTCTACTGTTTGCAGCGGTACAGTAGGAATAAATAAACGAACAATTTAATGAAAGTATAAAATATATGAATTGTGCTTTGCGATATACATCAAAGGTTCCAAAGGTACCAAAGGTCTCAGTATAAGAAAACGTTCTCGTGCGTCAGTATATTTTGTTTTTCATTATCGTTGTCGTCACTTCACGGTGTGGGCTTATAGCCCGCTCCGTCTTCACTGCAGCCATCTCTTCCAGGAGCCTACCCACAGATCTTCTGGCAACTGGTTTGTACTCTCCAGAGCGGTTTACTAGCCTCTGGTGGTCCATTCTATAGAGTGCTTCATCCACTGCTGCTTGCGTTCTTCTATGTTATCATTGCTAGAGGATATACCCAGTTCGACCACTATGTGTTCATTGTATCTCTTAGACGATAACCACTCACGTGCCTTAAAAAATTCTTCATCATCATCTTATTAACGGTTTTAGCCTTTAGCGGCCTGTCCCTATTCCACAGTCCACATTTTTTTCTTAGGTCTACCAACTTTTCTTCTGTCTCTAGGGTTGTAATCTTTCGCTATCTTTGGTACTCTACTTTCTTCCATTCTATCTATGTGTTGAATCCATTTTCTTCTGTATTCTTTAATCCTTTCATTAACTGCAAAAATATCTAAATCACTTCTTATCTCCTCATTTTACTTCCATGTTCCATAAGGAAATGGAAGTATGGTCTTGGCGAAAAAAATCGTGTTCGGGATAATGGCAGATTCTGATTGTACTACCCTCAAAACATGAGAAAAAATCATTTTTCGAAAAGTGTCTGTGTGTGTGTGTTTGTCTGTCTATCTGTCTGTGTGTAGAATTTTTCTATGGCAAACGATAACTGCCGCAAATTCAAACAGAATCAAATAATTGTTTGCATACAGTTCTGAAGTGTAGAGGAATCGAGGCTTATTGATTTTGGTGAAGATCGGTTAAGGGGAAGAGGTAGTTTTCCTGCAACTTTTACGTTTCAACAAGAGTAATTTTGATAAATAAAGTATCCTCAAAAGAAGGTCGTAATAATCCACTGTAGAAAGGTAGATGAAATATCTATAAATGAAAAGGGTAGTTGAAGGGGAAGGTGGTAATTTTCTAGAAATTAAAATGGTAGTTGATGAGGGAGGAGATAATTTTTTATAAGTCTTATATGTGTACTACGTTAGTGACCAAAGAAGAAGTGTACTAATTGTAAATTGCCCTATTTCTTAATGTAAAGCAAAAATACGTGTTGTTTTCATTTGGTAGTTAGGTAATAATGGTTTTGGGTTTTTAGTTTACTGCTAAAATAAATAAAAGCTGTGGTTGAGAAAACATAACATTAAAGGTGTTATACAATGTGTATAACAGAGTAACACTTAAAATAAAGAACCTAACGTTTTTAAATTTACAAATTGGAAAAAACGGCAGCAAATACAAAATGAAAAATACAAATATTTATGGTTAATGAAAAAACGAAAAAACACTGTATTAAGGAATGACAACATATGATCTACAAATTGTAGATAATGGATGTTTGTTTTTTGTTAGTCACAAAACGAGTACTTGTCGGAAAACGAATTTTACCAAAAAAAACGAGTTCTGCCACAAAAAACTGACATGTAGGCCTATAATAATAGGCAAGGGGTTGAGCCTTGGGCCATTCCCGCCTTACGTCGAGTTGGGTTTTTCGTGGTTTTAGAAAAAAAATAATTTTACATTACACACGTATTGGTTTCCATGTATAATTTCAGTTTTCATGTTAACCTAACATAATCAATTTTTGGTGTCACAGCCACGACCCGGTGATAAATTACTACTACAGTCATTTTTCATTAAAAAATGACAAACGAAATCAATTGCTATCACCAGCCAACTATTTTACAACATACAAAATTAAAATTTGTATAATTCTGTCACTACATAAAATTATGTGCGATATTCACTACATATCGAAGCCCAAAAATCGCATTATCGAAATAACTGCGGGTACGCGTAAAGGCAGTACCAAATGATTTTATATATAATCTGAGAACATGGAAGTCATATATGGTTCTCCATACGGATTTTTTTATATAATCTTGTCTGTTACACCTTTTAACTGATCTCAGAAATTTCATTTCTGCTGTTTGTATCTTCTGTTTATCTTTTCCCTTTATGACCTAAGTTTCTGAACCATACAGTAGTGTAGGTATTGCGCCTTAAAAAATTCATTTCAGTATTTGCAGTATCCAGCACTCATTCAATAAGTGCAACAGTCGTATGCCCCCATATTTAAAGAGTTCCGTATTCACTTCATCGAGTCCTGTTTTCTATCTGTCTTAAGGCCACCTGTACTTCTTTACTTCTTCCAATGTTAGATTGTCTCACCCTGCTAATTTATAGTGTTACTATCATTTTACTGATCACTGAGACCGCGAACTGTTGCGTTACTCTCCGTGTCGTCAGCGACTGTCTAAAGTTCCTGATAATGCCTCGTCCAAGTGTTCTTATGTATGACGTTCAGGCGGGCAGTATATCTATCTGATTTATTCAGCAACTTCATAAGTTTATAGGCCACCTTCTGCCTACCATGGATATCACTCTCTATGTTTGCGATTAATAAATCCCACGAATCTTGATGGGCTCTCCTAACAACGCCTTTAGCATAGTTTCGGTTTTCATTACAAAACCTCTTTGTCTCCTCTGTACTTCTCTTCAGATTCTCTAAATAAGCTTACCGTTTTTATTTAATTGCTTCCTCTATTTCCGCATCCCGAATTCTAAGCCTTTTCCAACTTCTTTCTGTTCATTTCGTGCCTTCGTAAACTTCTTTCTTAACAACTTCTTTCCGTTACCTATCGCTTCCAGAGCACAATGTTTACACATTTTCCACAACCAAAGACCACAGAAGTGATTGAATTTTCATCTTCCACTGCTGCTTATCTATCAATTGATCTTCTTTAATCTCTTGTTCCCTCAATATAGTCTGAGTTTCTTCTATCCAAATGATAGGTGGTCTTCCTCTTTTCCTTCTTCCTGGTGGGGTCCACTCCATAATTCTCCTTGGCAATCTTTCCTTGCCATTCTTTTCGTATGTCCATACCATTGTAATATTTTTGATTGTATAAAATCAACAATTAAATTTTTCACATTAATTCTGTCCTTAATGACTTCATTTCTAATTTTCTCACGTCTGGATACTCTTGCCGAACGTCTCCAAAAGTCCATCTCTGCTGTCATTAATTTTGTTCTTGTGTGTTTATTAGTAGTCCAAACTTCTGAACCGTAAGTCGTGATACTTCTAACAGTGGTTTTAAATATTTTGGTTTTAGTTTCTGCTGTAGCTTGTTTAATAGAGTTCTTAATATTCTGCTATTCCTTATTTAAATCATATTCCGTTGTTGTTCTATGTAAAAGTTGTTGCAGGCGACGCTGGTACAAATACCTAATTCTCTCGTCATTTAATAAATAAACTTTCAACACCTCATTGTCATCCTTTTGTTTAAAATTTTGTCTTCTCCATCGAGTTAACAGAATATCAGCTACTACTAAAAAGTGATCGGAGTTTGTATCATACTCCCTGTGAACTCTTACGTTGGCAATGAGATAATTATTCCGGACACACACACACACACACACACACACACACACACACACACACACACACACACACACACACACACACACACACACACACACACACACACACACACACACACACACACACACACACACACACACACACACACACACACACACACACACACACACACACACACACACACACACACACACACACACACACACACACACACCAACTATATCAAGCACCGTGATTAATTTAAAAAAATTGAAACAGCCTTATTTGGTTTCGCATGTTACTTATAATTGTTTAAAAAAATTATATTATTCTCAAATGAGAATACTGTTTATATTTTATTTTAAAATTTTAAAACACTTTTTATTGAAATTTAAAATGACGCGTGGTTAAAATTAATAATCTAACAAACTCTGTTCATCGTCTACTGATTATGTGCTAAATGTCACGTTGAATACAAAACCTATCACGAGTCATAGAACATAAAATCAAAGAAAAATTTCCTGGAATTAAATTGAATATATTTAATTTTTAATCCATTAATAATGTGCTTTAATTTCTCTTTATTTATAAGCGCAACGTTAATATACTAGTTGTGTACATGGTTTTCAAGTTTTTAAATAAATTAAAGGATTTAATCTGGGGAGCATATTTTCATAAGATGGAAATTGCAAACTTGTGATGCATCAGAATGCTAGCACATGACAAAAACCAATAAAAAATTTTGGGAGCGGTTGAAATGGATTGTTTTAGAACATCTTGTCCCACAACCCAACTGCGCCGTGTAAGGAACGAATTTATAAGAGAGCAAGCAAATGTCAAAGAAAGCATTAATGAAATGGTTAAACAGGGTAGGTTAATATGGTATAGACACATACAGCGAATGAGCAACGAGAGGAAACTTAGAAGGATACTAGAACATAATCCTCTCAGTCGTAGGAAAACAGGCAGGCCTTGAAGAATTTGGAGACAGGATGTGAAGGAGGACATGAAGAGCAGGAATCCACAGGAGACAGACTGCGAAAGGAGAAATTACTGGCAATTGAGATGCGGGATGCGAAGAATGTCACCTACAGTGCGAAGAAGTATTTTATGACCTCGGAGGATATGGAATCATATCATTTGGAACCGAAAAAGGAAACGTACTAAAAGAAGAATAAAAAGAAGAAGAAGGAAGAAGAAGAAGAAGAAGAAGAAGAAGAAGAAGAAAATGAAGAAGAAGAAGAAGAAGAAGAAGAAGTAGAAGAAGAAATATAAGAAGAAGAAAGAAGAAGAAGAAGAAGAAGAAGAAGAAGAAGAAGAAGAAGAAGAAGAAGAAGAAGAAGAAGAAGAAGAATTGTCTAAACGAAAAAGTGGTTAAAATGTGCATTTATGTAACTACAATTTTTTAAAAATTAATGGCATTAGGTATACATTCGGCATAATTGTTTTGTAAATTGTGTGCTGTTTAGAGACCCATGTTTATTTTAGAACATTATCTGTTAATGAATTCTATTAATGTACACTCGCTTAAAATATTATCGGGTTAGATTTCCAGACTTTTTTACATGACGAATAAATAGAGTGTAAAATATTTTATTAATTTTAATTAATTTGTTTATTGATATTACACCGTATGTTTTCGGGTTCGGTGACTTGTAGCCTACTCAATGTAACATTTTGTATAAATCCAACGCGCTACTAATTGACAGCCGCTTGAAGTTTCTGACACAATTTAGTGCCAGATTGGAGTATTACTTCCATACAGACTCGATTATCTATTCAGCTGTTTCTTTCTTATTTGGCACGTAGATGTTTGCTCATTATAAAGCGACGAAACGACGCAAATCATTACTGACATTCAGACATGACACGTGCCATTACCATTCATTTGAACCTGTTGGCTGTAGGTATCAAGTAAAATGAATCCTGGAATATATAGATTGATTCTGCCGGTGTCGATATGTCTAGCCTGCATAGGTTTCTCGACAATTCGGTTTCACAGAAAACATTTGAACAACGTTATAAATCTCTTCTGCTGGGCGATAACAATAGTGCACGCCTTCTGTTGGATAATACTTTTGGCAAGAATATTGAGTTCAAACGAGTTCGCGTTTCCAAGTATTATGTTCTTGTTTTCTGACGTCATAACTATTAGCATGATGACGTCCTACCGTGTCAAGTTCCTCACAGCGAAGGACGCTTTCATCAGAGTTGTGGAAAACATCAATTTTGTAGAGAGAAGTCTGCCAGCACTGAGTGTCAAAGTGGGTCACGTGCGGGAACAGATTGCGTGCGCTTTGTACTGTTGTGCCACAATATCGGGCCACGTGTGGTTGAACTCCAAGTACGTGATAGACTCGTTGAATTCGATAGTGTCTGCGCAGACTTTAGAACTGAATTCCCTGTTCGACGGTACGCTCAAAATGACATTATACTTTTCCATTATGTTGTACACAGTGCAGTTTAATATTATTATGAACATAATAAGACGTAGGCTTCAGCTTATAAGTTCTACTATTGAAAAATGTGTAAAACGCAACAAGATAAAGTCAGCTTGGGCTGATAACGCCGTCACGTGTGAAGTAACAGCTAACAGTCTTGCAAGTGACAGAAACGATAACTTCGTCAAAGAGCTAATCGATTTCTATTCTGACATCTGTACAGCTTACTGCCAATGTAAACAGTTTTATAGAGGCTATATGAGTTCAAGTTTTACTCTGAATGTTTTTCTATACACAATTTTCCTTCACTTTACTATAGTCTACAGAAACGACATAGACTTTTTAAGTGGTTTCTGGCTTTTAATAGTAGTCGATGTTATAAGAATATCCACTTGTATGAGGATGAGAGCCGTACTCCTCTCTACTCACGCTTCGATACTTGAGACACTCCTTAATGAAAACACTACAATCTGGAAACATAAAATGAAGCACTTTTGTCAGAAATTCCAGCATGTTGGGGTAACTTTTGACTGTGATTATTTTGTAATAGACATGTCACTGGTCGAAGTAATATTCGATTTCGTGTCTCTATTTGTTTTCGCCTCAATATGTTCCGCTGATAACTAGTGTATTATTTGACTGTGATTATTTTGTAATAGACATGTCACTGGTCGAAGTAATATTCGATTTCGTGTTTCTATTTGTTTTCGCCTCAATACCTTCCGCTGATAACTAGTGTATTATTTGACTATGATTATTTTGTAATAGACATGTCACGGGTCGAAGTAATATTCGATTTCGTGTTTCTATTTGTTTTCGCCTCAATACCTTCCGCTGATAACTAGTGTATTATTTGACTATGATTATTTTGTAATAGACATGTCACTGGTCGAAGTAATATTCGATTTCGTGTCTCTATTTGTTTTCGCCTCAATACCTTCCGCTGATAACTAGACTATTTATTTGCCGTTGGAATCTGCCAATATTTAGGCTAGGTATTTAGACTGTGAGACAATTTCTGACCAAAGAAACTGTCAAGTTTTTGAAACTGAAAATCAGAACGTAACCCTTGGACAATCAGTAATGAACATCCTTGTCATATTTTGCAATTGATAAGGCCAACTCTAGGAGCTGTTCTTGGTTTTCCTGCTTCAATTAGAATTTTATTCTCCACATAAAGATAATTAGATGTTGTGGGATCCCTTTATATGCCATTATTGCCCATAGTTTGTCCGATTTACAGTTATTTAAGTCACAATTATTTCAGAGCGTAATATAAAATAGGTTTAAAATGTCCCATGTGGTCTGGAGCATCCGCGGGCTAAATATAAACAACAGCTGCTCGCTTTTAGTTAGTCAGTTACAGCTAGCGAGACTGTAGACCGCAAATCAAGTGGTTGTTGTGGAAAGTGATTACTGTGTTGTAATTAGCGCGGAACTCTTAATAGTTGACATTATTATCGCGTGTGGACAGATTAAAGTTGAATTACTGTATGTATGTACCTTGTTGATTTCAAATTGTTAATCGTGTCTCATTAAAGCTGGTAGTTAGTGATTTCATTGGTGTCTGTATTTTGTTTCCACTCAGGGGTGCCCACAGCATGGTGCAATGGTGCAAGTCGCACCACTGGAATTTTGGGGGGGGGGACAAGGCGATATTTGTAACTGACTGCAATCTGTCTAGGTATCAAGTCCCATGGTTCCATCATGTGAGAGCGACATCTTAGAAGATATAAAGAACGATGAGGTAATAGATTCGTTTAGTAAAACAACCAAAAATAGACAATCTCTGCTCTTGAATAACTGACTATAGCACCAGTGTAAACTAAATCACTGTGTATATGCAAAGAAATAAAGTGTGTTTCAAAATTTAGTAGATTTTTTATTATATTACTAAACTTTTCCTGCCATTAATAATAATCTTTTTCCTTTTATAATCCCTTATTGAAAATAGAAGTTACATGGATTTAACCCGGTTGAGTAACCAGGGCCTCAAGTACCCCCTTACAAGCGTCGTAGTAAAAAAAAAATCAGTGAAGAAAAATAATGCAATTACAAAATCAATTTAGATTATCTTGATAAGGACTAATATACTACTAATTATGTTAGGCCAGGTTTGACCAGGCTTTAACATTCTCATAATTTAGTTATTGGTTAATCATACTAGAAAGCGTTTTGGTATTAAAAAAAGAATAACATTTTTCTGATTCTAATAATTGCTTAAATGGCTTTAGCTTTTCAAAAACGTTTAGATAAAGTCCTAAGATCCACCGTTAACTGGAGGGTTATTCCGTACCCCCTATCCACGAAATAAAATTTTTGGGATTTCGAAATAATTGTGGGAAAAAATTCCACCATGGCCTTTGGGTGGATGGGCACCTCTGTTTCCACTGCACCATACGACGATCTGTGAGACCGTTGTAATACTATTAAACTTTCCCTCTCCCTGTGAAGTGACATGTTCAGTAATAAAATATTATTGATGAACTCCTTGTGTAATCGTATGAATAAGCCAAATGATTCTCCTGAGTGTTTGTATACACGCACATTGGAAGTTTTGTAAAAATATTTAGACATGTTAATTTAGCAGAAGGTAGTGACGTAAATACATCATTCTAAACGCTGCTTATGTGTAACAATTTAGTTTTAATTTGTTTCTATTCTTTTTATTTTACAGTGGTCTGTACGAGGGTGAGTTAAAAAGTTCGCGGTGCGACAACTGTAGCTTAGTGGTAAAACTAAAATTTTTCGTGTGCTTCTAGATTTGTATTTTATGTGAACTCCTGTTAATTTCCAAATCTATTTATCAATTTATTCATTGTTTAGAAGCTGTTTAAAATTGACGTGTAATGCGTGTTTTAAAAAACGGGAAAATCAAACATCGTGTTGTGATTCTTTGTTAAAATTTGTTTAGCGCCAACGCAAATTCAAAAGGGAATTTTAAATGTGTCAGGAGATGTTGCGACTGCAAAATCAACGGTTTGTAAGTAGGCACTTGAGTTTAAACGTGGTCGTACGAGAATTGAAACGTGGTCGCACTGGATGCCCAAAAAATGCAACAACTCCAGATGTGGCAGCCATCTTGCACAGCGCTTTTTCACACCAAGTTCTTGAGTTAAAGTATGATGCACACGCTCATTTGAGATGCCTAGAATTTCAACAACGTCAATCTGCGGTCTTCCAACATCCTATGAAATATATTCAATAGTGCCATTTTTTGTCGCACTTTTTGGACGTCCACTGCTGGGCTAGTTCTCAGTGGTTGTACGACCACGTTTAAACTCGAGTGTGCCCCACTTACCTTTGTTTCTGAAGGCGCAGCATCTCCTAACATATATACAATTTTGTTTTGATTTTCCATTGGCGCTAAAACGTTTTTCTAACAGAAATGGAGTTTCATCACAACACGATGTTTGATTTTGTGCATTTTAAAAACACGTGTGACAGGAAAATTTCAAACAGCTGGTAAAGAGTGAATAAATTGACAGATATATCTGGAAATTAACAGGTGTTCACGTAAAATAAACGTCTTGTAGCGCACGAAAGATTTTAGTTCCACCACTGAGCTACAGATGTCGCTCCGCAAACCTTTCAACTGACCCTCGTATTCTCAGTTGCGGACAGTGATAATTAACATATAATTAACAGTAGTAATGGACAGTGATATTACCATTAGTGATATATGGTATTATCAGTTATCAGTTATAGTGATAATGGTAGCCTAATTTGTATACCCGGAACATCATCTTTGATGTCACCAGGGTATATAACGTTGCCTACATTGAATGAAGGCCTATTTCAGAATTATTGAGTTTAAAACCAGTTTGATTAACAAGTTAAACAAGTCGACGAATTTATTTTAACTACAGTAGAGCTCTGATTATCCGGAGCGTCAAAAATCAAGACCATGTCCACAGAAAAATTCGATTCGCTATTATTAAATTTAATTCCAGGTTTCGAAGACTGCGACGAATACGATGCAAGCGAGTAGTTAGAAAATGATAAAAATGACCATGGATATCACATCTTAAATGATGAAGAAATTACTAACACTATAGCTGAGGTCGAGCCCCCAGACGATAATGAAAACGACGAAAGCGAAGACATCGCTGATGGGGGATCAGCCGGACCTTCACACGCCGATGCATTCAACGCATTGGGAACTGCAATGTCTTGGCTGGAAAAGCACCTGGAATGCTCTACTACCCAACTTTTGTTACTAAAGAGACTCAGAGACCTGGCCTCCAATAAAAACACCCCAAGCCTTGTTTAAACAAGGTGACTTTTCGTAGTTCTGATCTGCGTAATTAAATTTTTTCAGTAGCTGTGATTAAACATTTTTTAAGAATATTTCTGTGAGTTTTTGAAATAAATTTAGCGGAAATTACGTTTCTAACCTAACGCTGAGTTTTCGTAAGTATCCCGTCTATCTTTATACTTTAAGTAGTGATTTTTTGTATATGTTCGAAAATCCGGAAAAATCGATAATCCGAACTGGGTCGAACACCAATTAGTTCGAATTATCGACGCTCTGCTGTAAACATTCAAACATTAAGGTAAGATTTATTGATGCCTTAAGCTTTCACGACCTGCGTCATAATTACGACGCATTATAACTGAAATCAGGGCTATCAGGTTGTGGTCCCGTGTTGGTCAGAAGTAGATGTTTCAACAAAAGCAAGCTTAGCCACATTACTGTGGCGTTACTGACTGAGACCGTGGTCGGTGTTTTTTAGTCGATGATGGCCACTAATGGAATGGTTGAAACATCTGCTTCTGACCAACATAGGACCACGACCTGATGACCCGGAACGTAGTTATAATAATAAGATTTATTGTCAGAATAGTCTTATATGTAATAGTATAATAATATGTAATTTTTCAGAAGTCGACAAGTGTGTGTATGGTCTTGAAATTTTTCATAGTAGCTAAGATATAGCATTAAGAAATAAGCTTTTTAATTCTACCCAATCTATTGTTTGATAGATGTCAGCGAAATTCGTCGTCATATAAACATATATTTATTACCTCGATTGTATGGACCAGAATTCTAAACAACAGACAAGTTCTGATAAAATATAACAGAATTATTACCCGACTATACTCAGTAATGACAACTTTAAATGAAGGCTCATGATGGATGAGCAGCGCATGCCAAAGAAAATCCTGAGGGCGCAAGTCTATAAAATCAGAAAGAGGGGTTGCCCTAGAATGAGATGGTTGGATGATGTACTGGAAGATCTAAGAAGAATGGATGTGAGGGGTTACGTGGGAGACATTGGAGAAGATTGGTTTTGGAAGCCAGGACTTACGTTGGGTTGTAGAGCTAAAGAAGAACAGTGATGACTTTGAAACAGGAACGCCTGTTGTGTTAGCTGAACTAATCGATGCATTGAAACAACTGAACGTAATTATACGTATTTTTTATAAAATTTAGTCTTACACAATATTTACCTATGCTGTTTCCTATCCCACTGATGTTTACTGGACTTATTAACTTTTAGCCTCAACAATGAGATACTACGTTCCATCAGTATACATAAACAATCACGACTACGAAGCCACTGAGAACCCTGTGGCTTCTAGTGGTCGAAACGAGTGACGGCTGCGGTTTATGACCAAAAGTGTAAGAAATTTCTTGTGACAAACATTTGACACCGCTTCCACTTACATCTGCCTGGGCTCAGATGTTGAATTCCTATCTTTGTCGGCTTAGAAAAGTTATCGACTTTTAGAAAATCCTCAATAATATACTGCGTTTAGAGATTATGGTTGGGGCAGATCAGAAAGGAAGAAGTGATTGCATTAAAAGGGAATTTCGTTACATGGCAATCACTTTTTTTTATAAATAACAATTTGTTACTAATGTTTTGTTGAAACATCAGAATGGACAGAAATTTCGGCTTGTTAATAAAGCAAACTGGGTAACTGGTAAATGTTTTGTTTCGTAGCAAGTTGTACATAAAACAAGACCGTAGCCTTTGAAACGTATGGGTATAGTCGAAGGTGGAAAGGCATTTTTTGCATGTAGTCCTATTTCAAGAAGGAAAGTATTGATACCAGTGGAAAAGTACTGTAATGTAGACAAAAAAAGAGGACAACAAGTTGTAGAAGCCTAGAGTGTAAATGACGTTGTTCGTAAACACTTCACAAGAAACTGAAATAAATACTATTGCCAACAAGAAGTAATTATTCCACAACATGTTATGACATAATAAAAAAGCGTCCACTTAAAATGTAAACAAAGATGAGTTGTACAGAAAACTAACGACTGAGAAAAAACGCGCAGACTTGGTATAGCTCTTTGTCTGTCTGTCTGTCTCTCTCTCTCTCTCTCCGTCTTTCTATCTCTGACTCTGTCTCTGTCTCTCTCTCTCTCTCTCTCTCTCTCTCTCTCTCTCTCTCACTCTCTCTCTCTCTCTACCTCTGTCTGTCTGTCTCTCTTCTTTTCGTCAACCCAGAGGTCCGTTGATCACGCAAATGTATTTACGTAGTAACCAAAATTTTCTTTATTTTCATACGTTGGCATACAACTGAATAGTTTCCAGCCCATACTGTGTATAAAATAAACATAAATGATATTGTGTATATAAGTTCGGAGTGTGACACACGCACATTAAAATGGTTAGGTACAATTACAAGTTTTAAGAAGGACTTGAATAACGTTAAAAAACAACTATGTATTCTTCAATACACAAGAAAAAAATATGTGTGACACATCTTACAAAAATAGATATGCATATACAGATAGCAAGAGAGAGAGAGAGAGAGAGAGAGAGAGAGAGAGAGAGAGAGAGAGAGAGAGAGGGAGAAAGAGACATAGGAAGAATATGTATTTAAATAATTCATTACAAAATTCTTATGGAGCATTAACAGAACTACCCACATGAGGAAAGAAATAACCTTGTTGGTAAATTAAACTTGGGAAACTCAAGATATCTTTAGAACAGGTAAAAATCAGGATTAGGAACGTAAATTGAAAGCTCAGCAGAAACGGGCATTTAATGGGGAACAAATTTTAAGAAGGGTTTGAAAAACGAAACATATTTCTTTTTCAAGATTCAATAAGACTTGTATAATGAGCTGCTAGTAGACGAAAAGTTGTGATGTATTTTCAGTGTTTCCATTACTCAATACAGTCAGAGGAAAGAGTGTAAAGAAGATTGTGGAAATTTAGAAGAAGCAAGAATTATTGTTGATCAATTTTACGCAAGCAATGTATTGAATACAGCTATCATGTGTTACAGAAGTTTTGTCGCATTTTAAGGAGACAACTAAACGTTGGAATTGTAGTAGTAATTTGGTGTGTCTGCCCATTATTAGACTATAGTTTGCACTATATTAATTGATGACTCGTTGGGCACTTGGTGAAAAATATTAATACAAAAGTTTTGTAAAATGTATAAAAACACTTGTTACGTTTCACAGATTTTATTTAACTCTGACAGCTGTTTCGACCTCTTAAGTCATTGTCAAAGAGATGAATGAAGACTAAACACAGGATATAAGGTGGACATCTGGTTAGGCCATGTGTTGTGGGAACAGTGCGAGGGGTGTAGATGTGGAGGGGGTTGCATTAGCTAAGAGAATGTCAAGTGTCTGTAAAAACTAAATATAACCTGAATGCAAAATATAAAATTAACTAAATTATATTCAGATTATATTTAGTTTAGTTAATTTTATATTTTGCATTCAGGTTATATTTAGTTTTTACAGACACTTGACATTCTCTTATCTCCTACAACCCCCTCCACATCTTCACCCCTCGCACTGTTCCCACAACACATGCCCTAACCAGATGTCCACCTTACAGCCTGTGTTTATTCTTCATTCATCTCTTTGACAACGACTTAAGGGGTCGAAACAGCTGTCAGAGTTAAATGAAATCTGTGAAACGTACCAAGTGTTTTTATATATTTTACAAAACGTTTGGACTATAGTTTGCTTTGTAGAAGCTAGGCGAAGTCATTACTTTGCACAATAGGTATATAGTATTGTCGTCGTTGGGGCGTTCAGATTATGAAAGTAAAACCGAATGAAAAGAAAAAAGATAATGTTTTTGCAACTCGCACGTAAAACGTTAACTAACAAAGGACTGCCCTCAAGCTTAGTCTTCTTTCTGAATGCGATTTAACGGGAAATTATGAGCGTGCCTTCCTTTCATTACATTATTTTTCTCTCCTGCCTGTATATTTCTCTTACCTCTTGTGTCCGTGTCCTTTGTAGGGGTAGTTTTATTTGGTTTTGTTTCCTCTACGAATCACCGCTCACCATTCTTCAATTCTTTTAAAAAGCCTCGGTTTCACTTTTCTCTATTCTTTCACTCTTATTCATGACTAGAGGATTATTCAAAAGGTTTATTTTAGCACCCTATTCTTAAAATTTATACCTAATTTATAAAAAGTTGGGATGTTTAATGTATGACAAAACAGACCAATTGCTTATCTTGTATTATCTAATATATTCATCACTTCCAAAAGAATAGAATAAAATGTATTCTATGAATAAAATGAAATATATTATATTCCATAATATATATATAAATATATAATTTCATATATATGTATATATATATATATATATATATGAAACAATATAAAATATATTCATCAATTCCATCATATCCATAAAATGAATAGAAAGTAAATTAAGGAACGATCTTTAGGATCGTTCTAGTAGCACCTTTGATTAAATATACGCGTCTTAATAATGCTAACGGCAGTAGATATATTTTCTCCGTAAATTTACTGTATTCAATAAATAAAAATCGCTGTATTAAAATTTCTTATTTCATTTCCGTCTTGTGAACTCTTGTAGCTTTATGACGCGTTTCAGAACAATCGTCCCAACATCAGAACATGTATCCCTCATATGATATCCTCATGTATTAAAATTTTAATTAAAGTGAAACACATATCATCAATAAAACGTCTTGTTTATTGTTTGTTCTGCAGAGATACTTTTTACACGAAAGAGCAACCGTGACATTTCTAGTAGCTTTACTAAGCAGTCAGGACGTACGTAGTGGGTTTTGTGTTTAGTTTTTGACGCTTTACACTTTATTTTAAAATAAAGTATTATTTTAATTTTTGAACTCCGTGTATATTAAACTCAGAGTTTAATATTTCATTATAATTTCGACTGAAGTTTTGATAGATGCTAAATTTTGTATCTGTTGTAGACTTTGTGATTTTCTCGTGATCTTTGTGAACCTTGTGCTGATTTTGTGTCAGCAGAATACTGATGGTAAATTCTTACCAGTACTACGTGATTAGAGCTTAGCAATAGCTTTACTGCCAGATTATATTTTCTCGTATAATCTAGGAAAAGCCATACGATGTAACAGGCAACTACACTGATTATGAGAAAAAATATTTTAACTTCTTGTAGTTTTGTGTTTTAAAGGCTCGATTTCACTGTTTTCTTTTCTTTTATTCTCATTCATGACTAGAGGAATATTCAAAAGTTTTATTGTAGCAACCTACCCGTAATCTCTTAAAAGTTCTAAATAATTTTTAAAAATGAGATATGGTGAAATAGATCAAAGCCTTTGTGCATTATAGTAATGGTATTATACACATGTGTACGTTTGTATGAACAGTGTAACTGTTATACAAATACACTGAACGTAAAATCGGTCACAAAACTATAAGTGACGCACAGTACTTAAATCTGACGCATTCAGCATTCTACTGTCATGTCACTAGAGTGTAAATTCATTATAGTACAAATACGAACTCTATATAGAATATAATCTAATACAGGTGTACGATTTCTGTTTCGGTAATATTTATACCCGGTGGCACTGAGTTGTCAGATCTTATCAAAGCTACTTACAAGTAAAGGTATAGAGTGAAAAATGACATGCATTCTGACTCGATTACTGCAGGGCTACTTTTATGCTAGAGCGTATTTTCATCTTTACAAACAATATAAAATCGTTATGAAGAACCATACATGACTTCCATGTTCTAATCAATTAAAAAATTATTTTTAATACGTAGGCATACACTCAGAACGAAACCAAATATATAAGCACGCTTTTGATACAAACGCAGAGAAAGATAATCAAAATTCGAATCGTAGCTAGTTGTTAATATTATTACGGAATACGGAACGTTCTATAAGAATCTCGAATATTCCAGTTGTAATGTGTGGATGTGTACATAATGCTGCTACTTTACGGTGAAAGACAATTACGCGTCAACTATCGAGTCTATTCCAGACCGTACCGGTCAGCGCAGTGTGTTCAAGGACACTGTTTCTAGTGGAGTGTCTCGACAGCGTTGTTTGTTTAACAAAGTGATAGATTATTCTGGAAATCAGCGGGGTATAAATACAGCCATTCAGCGACGGTCAAGTGAGTTATTTTCGGGCGATTACACACCACGTTTGAGTGGCGATTTACACAGTGCGATTCAAAGTATTGTGGCCAAGTGTTATGTGTTTTATAATCGAGCGGGACAATTGTAATACAATTATGTTTTAAATTAGTTGACATTTTATTGCGTGTGAACATTTTTTATTTGATTTGTTGTAAGAGACTACCTTGTTGATTACAATCTATTTAATTGTGATAATTAAAGGTAGTGAGTAGTGACTTAATTGGTGTCTTGTATTTTGCTTTCCACTGTACCATACGACGATCATTAAACCGTCGTAACAATATTTTAAAAATATAGAATTAATTTGATTGAATTATCTTTTATTTAAACAACGCGAAAGAAAGCGAATACCGCCCAACGTTTATTATCTTTGAATTTCTGAAAACAAAACATTTTTTTTGTTTACGTATCCATGGTGACATAGCATAGAACGATATCAATGGTTAATAGTTTATTGTGTGACGATTTAATAGGGTTAAATAGCATAAAATAAAAAATAGGTAAAAATAATATAATCCTAAATGAAACTACATAATTTCTCTCCTTATGTACCCCAACCAGTAGAAACATGCATACTTGTAGATGAATTCCATAACAGAAAAATAAATATAGCGAATGAAATAAATAGAAAACTAAATAATGTTAAACAAATAAATATGTAAACCACCTCCTGTTTCATCAGCGAGTAATACATTATAGAGAGACGTAATAAACCAGCAATTTAAAAGAAGTAAAAATAATAATTAATAAATTAAGAACTATTTCTCGCGCCGGTAAATAACAACACGCGCGGACAAGCACATCGCTAAGCCAGCTGTGCGCCCCAATATAGTTGTAACTCAGACTCCGCCGCGAGAACAGTACAGTTGAACATGTAGGCAGTAACTACATTATTATAGAGAATGAAAGAATATGTCGTTCACCCTCTTAGTTTCTTTAAGATAATGCTTAGTAAAGCAGATGGCAATAATTATCAGTAATTTCAATACGTTTAACATCTTTGATGCGTTTTAAGTGTTTGTTTATGACATCTCTGCAGTTGATTTAGATCACGTCAACGTGATAGAGATCACAGTATATGTAACAGTTTAACTATAAGGTAAAAGTGCGGTAAACCGAAGTAAGTGAGTTCAAGTGAAAGTTTCCCACCACCGCCAGCACCAGAATCTGATAAACCTTGCAAAAAGAGAGAGACAACCACACCTTCCATTATTACACCTTCTTCAGACCTCCAGGATAGACCAGAGGCCGCATAGCCACCGTTTACTACAGACAACCCCGATTCGCCGAGGATGCTACATACAGGTGACACAGAAGTCAAACGTCTGTAGTTCAGAAATTACTTAATAAAAATATGAAAGACAATTGACACCAAAATAAAATTAATATAATAATACAAAAGACTGGCAGAATTAAATTACCATTGTAACTCTGTGATAAACAATATGATGTATTTAGCTTTAATGACTATAACATGCTAATATTAATAAGTCCATTCTTCAAATGGCAGCAACAGTAAATTGTTTAACTTGAATATAAAGAAAGGATATATTTCGGATCCGAGGGTATGAATTACCAAAGTTTTATAAATAATTAACCAAGTTGATTAATGAATAAATTATGCAGTTATTATTTTTTTTAATAGTTAACTAATCAGTTGAACGAAATAGAGTAAACGAAAAGTAGGTTAAGTATATATATATATATATTGCGACAGTACAAATAAGTGATGTACTGAGCATGAAATATAAAAATTTAAATTTACTTAATAAACTGTAAATAATTAATATTATATTAGAAATAAGCATGTTATGGATTGCAAGCTTGACTCAGACAAAAATATGAACAGGTGTTTCGACCTGAATCAACGTGCACACACACACAAATGTAACTGAAAGTGTGTACACCAGTATTTTGCTAGTGTGTGTGAACGCAGGTCTCTGCAGGCAAGTTTGCCACCCCAGTATGAATAATTGCACAATGACTGTTTTTCCGTAATTATTCATAAACTAGAATTAAGAATTAAAATCCAAAAGCACCATAAAATGTAAATAAATTTAATAAATATTGTGTGCGAAAACGACGCGAAAGTGACACGCCGTACAAGTGCAATAGTGAAATAACTGTGTACAAATCAAAAGGGTTAAGTTGCAATGTCCAAAATTACAATGAACATGTGTTGTAAAATTAGTTATAAGATAAGTATAAAAAAATACTTACAGGACTCTGCAATTCGCAGAAATATAAAAAATAGTGACTTTGACAAAGAGTGGGGGAACTGACGCCAAAGACAGTTTCTAACATGTCGATTTTGTATCACTGAAGGGTGTCGACCAAGACATGGGTATAAATAGGACACGCAAGCTTCAGTGGTTCTCTTTCTTGAATCATCCACGATGCAGCGGGAGCTTATGCCCGTCAGCACGGCATATTTATTAATATTTAAACAGTTTTTTATAAACAGTTTAAATTGCCAGTTATGTACAAATACGTAACCAAGCTATAAGACAAACATTGTAATTAATAACAGCATTACTGAAGAAGTTCCATAGCGATACGATGCTGGACAAGAGAAGAAGTTCTATAGCGATACGACGCTGGACAAGAGAAGCAGTTCCATAGCGATACGACGCTGGACAAGAGAAGAAGTTCTATAGCGATACGACGCTGGACAAGAGAAGCAGTTCCATAGCGATACGACGCTGGACAAGAGAAGAAGTTCTATAGCGATACGACGCTGGACAAGAGAAGCAGTTCCATAGCGATACGACGCTGGACAAGAGAAGAAGTTCTATAGCGATACGACGCTGGACAAGAGAAGCAGTTCCATAGCGATACGACGCTGGATAAGAGAAGAAGTTCCATAGCGATACGGCGCTGGACAAGAGAAGAAGTTCTATAACGATACGACGCTGGACAAGAGAAGCAGTTCCATAGCGATACGACGCTGGACAAGAGGAGAGGACGAGAGAGTGAGAGACAGCCGACGCTGGACAAGAGGAGAAGAGAGACAGCCGACGCTGGAGGCGAGACGAAGATGAACACCGATGGAACAAAAATGATCGAGTATGATTGACGACAATAAGGTGATAGACAACTTATTCATATCTTAATCATACACAGTATACAAAGACAGTTAAAGACATTAATATTTTATTTAAAAATAAGAGAATATTTCTTGTATAGTAGAGTTAAAAATCATAGATGTTTTAGAAATACGATTAACGTAACAAGAGCTCAAATTAATATGATATAAAATGATTACAAAGAATATAAATAAAAACAATTAGTATTTGAGAAAGCAGTACTGAGAAGTAATAACTATTAATCTTTTGAATACGTACCATATATAGAAAAAAATATTTAAAAATTGATTTTGAAACATAATAATAGACTGAGTAGTCTAAAAATGAGATTTTTCTTTTATATACTATTTAGTAGCATAGAATGTTTAGTTAGTAAGGATGTATATATCTTAAGCCTTACGGCATTATAACAAATAATAACTAATGTTTTTTAAATCGAAGTCAGTGCCATGTGCACATATTTTTTTATAGTATCAAATAAATTTTAATTACTGTTTCAAGTTCCGTAGAGTTCTTATTGCAGATACACCTGACACCCAATTTAAATGTTATTTGTTTAAAGAATTTGTCAATCTTGAACGTGAGACCGTTCACGCCTATTTATGTATATGTAACGTTGTTTAAATTTGGTGCTCCAAGATCGAGGGACTCCACAAATTTAAATTAAATTAAATTTGCCAAATTGTCACGTTGCAATATATATATATATATATATATATATATATATGTATGTTTTAACAATACAGATCACAAGCCTAATTGATTTTTAATAATAAGACAGTAACTCATTTTCTTTTATGCTAATTACCAGGTATGTAAATAAAGAGATGTCATGGACGTAAATATGCGTGAATAAATTTGGCAACACGAATCTAATATTACTTAATTTACAGGTCCCAATTAAGTGTTTTGTTACGTTGTATTTTAATTAAATATATAACATTTTGTGAATATTATGGCAGCCTGTTTAATTGACCGACGCCAATTAACCGGGCTCCCGAGGTTATAAGGACGATAGTATACAGAAGTTATAAAAGTTAGTATACAGCCGTTATAATTGAAAGTTTTAAGTTTTCGGTCGAATAAATTTACAACATCAATACAAATCGGTATGGAGAACCATACATGACTTCCATGTTGTATGATTTATGTTTAAAATAATTTACTTCAATTCGGTTCGGTAATTAAAAAAAAATATCGCCCACCCTCAAACTAATTTCGCTATTTATAGATATTTTTGTTATTATTGGGTAGTCGTTTAATATAATGTTATTTTCAGTCACTTTATCCATAAAAATTAGGTAGGCTTACTTTATTCTTATAAAGAAACCGAACTACGCAGATAATCATCCCTCCTCCGAAGCACTCCGAAGTCACTCATGGACCCTGAGCATCTTGCAGACGGTTCATTCCCTAAAGACGAAAAGTCTGTCTATGAACCGTTCCTCTGTAAACACGTGCAGTTACACTGCCCAGCGATCCACAGGAAGCAAATCGTTTTCCACGCTGGACACTTTTTCGGCTTGCACGCGTTGTGTTGGTGTGGGTTTCGGCACTTTCCATTTAAAAAGCGTGCAAATGTAAGAAAATAAACATGAGTGAGGCCAGAAATAACGCGAATTGTGTGTGTGTGTGTGTGTGTCTTGCCTGGCTTTTTATTGCAGTAATCATAATAATAAAATGGAAACGTAAACAATACATAATTGAGATATGCTTGCCTGCCACGAATGATATATTTTCTCTCATACATGATTTAAATTAAAATGAAAAATATAGAATTTTGTTAAAGTGAAATGAAATGTTTCCATAGAAACTACTTCTTTGTTGTCAATAACGTAGTACACATATAAAACGTATAAAAATTTACCTCCTCCATCATCAACTACTATTTTAATTTTTAATAAAAGTTACCTCTTCACCCCTTCAACTACCCTTTTCATTTATAGATATTTCATCTACCTTTCTACAGTGGATTATTATGACCTTCTTTTCAGGAGACTTAATTTATCAAAATTAAGCACTTTACTCTTGTTAAAACGTAAAACGTTGCAGGTAAAGTACCCTTTCCCTTAACTGATCTTCACCAAAAACAATAGGCCTTGAGTCCTCTACAATTCATGGCTGTATGCAAAACATTATTTGATTCTGTTTGAATTTGCGGCTGTTATCGTTTGCCATAGAAAAAAATCTACACACAGACACACACACAGACACTTTTCAAAAAATTACTTTTTTTCATGTTTTGATGGTAGTACAATCAGAATCTGCCGTTAGCTCGAACACGATTTTTTTCGGCATGACCATACTTCCATTTCCTTATGGAACATGGAAGTAAAATTACCCCCCTCGCTCTTCAACCACCCTTTTTATTTATAGATATTCCATCTACCTTTCTACAGTGGATTATTATGACCTTCTTGTAAGGATATTTTATTTATTAAAATTAGGTACTCTCGTTAAAACTTAAAACTTTGCAGGTAACCTACCCCTTCTCCTTAAACGATCTTCACCAAAAGCAATGGGCCTTGAGTCCATTAGAACTAGGGCACATATGCAAAAAACTATTTGATTCTGTTTGAATTTGCGACATTCATCGTTTACCATAGGAGAACATTTACACACAAACAGACACACATTTTTGAAAAATGACTTTCCTTCATGTTCTGAGGGTAGTACAATCAGAATCAGTCCTTATCTCGAAGACGATGTTTTTTTGCGATCACCAGACTTACATTTCCTTACGGAACATGGAAGTAAAAATGTTATTCCCTCGTTATTATATATTGTTTAATCTTCTCTCTGTATACAATTTATTTACGAAATACGTTTGTTCACTGGTCCGTATCTTACGACTTGATGTATTTCTGTTTAGTGGCTTTGCAGTCGTTATATCTTTGTGACGTTTAATACATCAACGTAGACAGATACAACTTGATTACGTTTGTACGACCCCGTGAATGATAAATGGCTGCGTGTTTATTGTTCATAGAATAAAGCTGCAGGCGAATGACATGAAGAGTAGCAACAACCGCTCGGAGTGGAGCGCATAAAACAAAGTGATATTCGACAATAAATCGTAATTTGAACAAATCCACCAGCTCGAGTAAATTAATTGGAAATTACCGATAATCGAAAATTCCTGTGTTCATTAAACAGGGAACTTTACTTTATAATTAAAATGGGATAGAAATTAATAAATAATATTGGGCCCCCGTTTATAAATCTTCTTCTTCTTCTCCAACAAGGATTAGGCCTTGTTGACCTGTTCCGGCATCATAGTATTTAAAAGGGTCAAAGGGGATGGATGTAACTCAGGACCTGACGAAGAAGGTCTCTTAATCTCTCGATCTCAACTTCACTCTCACCTACTAGTTGGTGGACCACGTTAAGTGGAATAACCCATTCCAAGATTATGGTAACCAATCCCTTTGGCGGAATAGGTCGACGAGGAAACGTGACGTGGGGTTTCTGGCAGATCTGTATCTGCCAGGACGGTGTCTGTTGGGAGCAGAATAGACACCTAATGTGGCAGCGCGCGTGTCGATGTTTCTCACGAGCACGGTTGTATATATATATATATATAATTTCACCGAGAACAGACGTTGTTTCTGCTAAATTAGTGTATTGTATTATGCGTACACGTTTTTATCGAGTACAGTTGAAATGTTTATGTACTCTAATTGGATACCTTGAACTTTTACGAAATAGCATTTATAATATTACTTCCAGTAACTGTAGAAGATTTAACTCGTCCTAGTCTCAATTAGCAGACTGATCGTCATGAACCACGCGGCGCTTACACGTTGGCGATTCCCAAGAGAGACTGATCTGTTTGCTTAACAATAATGCCCCAGACTAAATTATACTAATCTGAGTTAGAAGGCAGTAATTTGAATAGTAATCTAATTTACCAAGCTGAGTTAGAAGACTTACTGCGTGGGTAGACAGGCCTCATAAGTCATGGTGAAGGCAACCTGTCTAAGGAAGGAGACCCTGAAATAAAAACCACGGTCCTCTAGGTTGGGGGTCCTCCAGGCTGGTATCTCATCTATGTAAAAATTACAATACTCATAAGTTTCACAGGGAGAAGCTATTTCACAGGATCTAATGTCTATTTATAAATGGGAAATATAATTGTGCAAATTATTACCCAACAGAGGGCGTATGTTGTTATGACCTGGCAGTAGATATTTATAAGTTTATTTACAGGTTTACGTTGAAACCAAATCGTGGAGAAACCCACATAAGTGAGACATATTGACACTGGCCGAATCAGTCTGTAAATTCCCGTTTTCATTTTACTAGGCTGCGGAACCATTAGGCAAACCCTTAAGTCAGCAAGTAAAGGAAAACGCCTAAACTTCTACAAGATGATGGCTCTACCCACACTTCTTTATGGGTCCGAGGATTGGACTTTAACAAAAGGCCAGGCCAGTCGCATCCAAGCGGCTGAAATGTGGTTTCCCAGGAAGGCGGCAGGGTACACTCAGATATACGGCAGGAACTGAATATTATGAGTATACTCGACAGAATTGCCCAGTATCGGCTGATTTGGTGGGAAATTTTTTGCCGAATGGACGACTGCCGCATCCCCAAACAACTATAGACATGTAAGCCGAGCGGACGGAGAGGTGTGGTACATACGAGGAAGCGCTGGAGTGACCAGCTCTAAACTTTGCCTATTTGAAACCGGAACAAACCATTCTTGGTTTAAACCTTGAAGATGATTTCACTAGGCTGAGAAACTACCGTGAACAATGCAGGTGAATGCAGTTCTGCCAATTGAGGGAGGTTCATGAATGTCAGTAATGAGTTGCGCCATGTTTCGAGTTTATAACGTACAAACACGTAGGCGCCAAACTGAAGAAAGAAATTGTAAACAAATAATCAGCTCCGTCAGAAAAGAGCACTCCATTGTGTAACACTAACAATTCAATTGAGGCGAATATAGCACGTAATTTATTCTGCGTAAAGTACTCAGGTCAGTGTTAATATGTGTGTAGATTCAGGGGCGGATTTAACATTTTGCCGCCCGTAGGCAGTATAAATTTTCCCCCTCCCACAAATCTCTGTTGGGGGGGAGGGCATCATTATATTCCCTCTTTGGTTTTACAGTCCGCACTAGTGTTCTGTTTAAATCCAAACTTTGCTACATAATCGCGTGTGCTCTCGTTCATTTGCCAATTAATAGGATCAGAATCTAAGACCTTCCCTACCTGATTTGATGACATTTCATCATGATTTTTGACGTGAACTGGCTCTTCGTTCTTCAAAAAATGAAGGTTCCTCCACAACGGACCTCTCTGGCTGAACTGTGTGAACAGTATCTTCACCTTCACTGCTATCACAGTTATTGTCGGTATCACTAGAATGTCTCGATTCCTTAAATATTAGCTTGCCTCGGTTTCTGGAACCAACCTACAATTCGGTATTACATTGACAGATCTACATTTCTCACTTTGATCTGGATTGCCAACATCTAAAATCTCTCGGATGATCAACGCCAAATATTTCAACGGTTGAAAACATAAACATTCGCCCGTATTACGTTTGGGTGAAAAACGATAACTGCGTTATAGTTACAAATTAAGTGAAGATAATTTTTATATTCGTGTGTGCTTAATTCAACTGGCTTTTATACTTGTAAATTTGTTTGAATCTAAAAATATCATTTCTTAACTCAAATTTTGCCGCTCCCCAAAATTTGCCGCCCCAGGCAAGTGCCTAGTCTGCCCGTGCGTAAATCCGCCCCTGTGTAGAGTGTCTGTTTATCTGTGAGATAAAATTGTGCTGTCCCAATAATAAATTTCTTTACTTATAAAACTGATGCATTTAATAATACGAACGGCACGTGGGGGCAGGAACGAGAGTTAATATTTGTATATGCGTGGGAGTAGTGCAAACATAACTTCATTAAAATAAATGTTATATATTTATATTGTAATATCAAAGTACGTAATATTTTACTATTTCTGTTGTGTACGTGGTCTGAAATAAAATCTGATACAGACATTTCAGGCGAATCCGCGCACGTTATATGTAGTGACTATGACGCAATTTTCTTACGTCACTGAAGAGAAAATCTATTACTAGAGACACGTAAACGGTAGCAGGGTTCTTCGTTTCTAACAAACTAAGACGCGGTCAGCAGTAACGCCAACACACTATTTGCACACAGAGTAGACATATGTTTTATGATTTCAAAATTATGATATTAATAATTTATATTAAAAAAAATATGATTCTCCACTGTTTATAAAATAATCAGTACATAAAGATGGGTAGGCTATATTGGAGTTGGTTATGTATCGAGACAAATAGCATCAGTAGTTATCTAAATTGAACTTGAATTAATAATAACGTGATGTACTTACGATATACACACACTTATTGCTTACTAATGGTACCTATAATCTCAGCCTTCTATTGTGGTGTATTCATTGTTCATAACCTAAAGCTACCATACATATGATTTATAATAAAGTTTTAATTACTCATATTCGATCGATTTCGGTCATAGACCGTGATCTATGATCGAAATCGAGCGAATGTGAGTAATTAAAAAAAATTTATTATAAATCATGTGTATGGTACCTTTAGGTTATGAACAATGAATGCACGACAATAGAAGGCTGAGATTATATTGTATTGGATTATTATAATAATGTGACGTAAAATATGAACTGAATTGGGAAATATTTATGTGGTGAAATTAATTTAGTAAAATTTGCATTACAAATAAATAAATAAATAAAATCTGAACGAAAATGAATTTAAGTATTGGCAAAGATCAGTGTCAATGTAGGCTTATCATTAAGTTAAACCATGCAAAGTAATTTATTTTAAAACTCCATTTTCACATGTATGTCTTTAGGATATAACACATCTACAAATATACATACACATTGGGTTAGGGCACTGAATTAGGCTATATGAAATACGCGTTTTTCTCGTGGAGTTTTATTCATATTTTCAGATAGCGTTACGGTTCGTTGAACGATCTGAAGAGTCAAAGCCCTCTGGCGTTCTGTTAATGGAGCGATGGCGAGAAATTGCTACAAGAAAGCGATGTGAAAAGAAATAGCAAAGGAAAAAAGAAGATTTAAAAAAATCGTAAAACTAGTGATAAAAAATTACTTTATATAAATAGTTTGATTTTTATTAAAGTCTTTTGATAATATTGCATATTGTCATCAGTTATTTTACTCAAACTTTAAAAAATGACATCTCAATTATTATCCGAATTTTTGGTTATCCAAAGCCGCCTTCATCCCTTTGTTTCGGTTAACAGAGAAACCCTTTGTTTTGGAATCAGCTCGGTTTAGAAATGATATAGCCTTTTAAAATAGACAAATGATATAGACTTACAGCTCCGTGTATGTCTTTATGATATAACAAATCTACAAATATACATACACTTCAACTTTCACAGACATTTTTTAGTAAAAGTAAACAGCGATAAAAATGCATAAAACTGATTTACTTAGTAATACGAGCGGCACGCAGCCACACGACCACTGATAAAGAAACCCGTTGCTGCGGTCTGTGAAATTCTATACACATTTCGTCCCGCAACACTGTCTACAAATAAACAAAATAGTGCCGTGCGCGGGAAAATTCAAAGTTTTGAACCTTAAGTCGTGTACAAATAATAGACTTAATACTTAATACATTTTGCTATATGTTATATTTAGATTATAATATTATGTTTACATATGTGTATATTATGTATATGTGTACATATTATGTTCAATAAATTTTTAAACTTTCGTTTGTATATTTAAGAAAATTTTAATTTTAAGAAAATCTCACTATTTACCCCGAAATAAAACCCATGTCATGTTATACAAGAAATGTATATTACAAATTGAGCATATGGAATAGAATAGTAGTGACTATATGTAATAGAACTATAATATGAGTATAAATATAATATATATATATTACTAATAATAAAACTTTTTATAAGAATATATTTTATTTTGTAGATTACATGACTATCATCACCAGATGTAAATTAATAAATTCAAATTCCTTTTTATATCAATTGTTCAAAACAGCTGTTTTTTATGTAAACTAAAATTATTTGTTTTGTCTCAACAAGAAAAACTTGGCATTTATGAATATATAAATATATAGCAGCGGTATAAATTGTCTCATTAAGTTACTACGTTGCATGTGTAAAGTATAAGCATAAAGTATATTTATATACTTCTAATATACACTTTTCTGGCGCATTTTGGTCGGTTCTGTTTTTAGTTAAAGTCAAATTTCTCAAGTTTTATTTACTTCTAATAAACATTACACACATAAATGTTTTCTTAATTAAATTGTCTACAAAGTTAGTTAGAAATTTTTAGTTGTTTATTGGGAAATTAACGAAGTTATTTTATCCCAAATCTAAAAATGTGTGTTTTTCGACTTCAATATTTTGTGTTTCACACAGTTTTTCGTAAAAACTAATTGGGATTCTTAAAAACTCTGGGGGCTCTTTTATTAAATTTGTCATATCAAAACCATAAGAAACCACCTAACTTACCCTTCACTTTATACCCCAAGAATGTTAGTATTGCGTTATTTTACCGTGGGAGCATAAATCAGGGCAAACTTGTTCGCGAGCTGTAACTCGCTAACGAACCATTTTCGGACCTATGTTTATATGAACTTTTTCTTATTTTTAGCTACAGAATCAGGTCCCGAGAGATTGCCGTGCAATTTTGAATTACCCTATGTATTAGTTAAAGTGAATAATAATTATTTAAAATTATTAAGTATTATTATATAAGTATGTAAAATTAATATTACGTCAGTATAATTTAATATCCTAAAATAAATACACTGCAAGTAGGTTTATTTTCACCTGACGCACGTTTCACAGAAATTATTCTGTATCTTCAGAGGTTTGTTTGAATTGTAATTGAATTAATATAGATTATTAAACTTTTACTTGTGAACTTACTTTGTTTCCTCCCGTACGCGTTTCGGCGTGATGTGCGCCTTCGTCAGCGATGTCGCCTTCGTCAATATACTAATCTATATTAATTTAGTGCTGTGAAAAAAGAAGATGAAAAAACAAAACAACTATAATTGAATGTTTCGCTTACAATTCAAACAAACCTCTGAAGACACAGACTAATTACTGTGAAACGTGAGTCAGATAAATTAATACCTATTTGCAGTGTATTTATTTGAAGATATTACATGGGAGACCTGCAAAAACTCAACGAGTCCCTTACAAAGGAATAATGATCAATATAATTATATTAAATGTTTATAAACACTTGTACGTACAATAATTTATTAAACTCATGTTACATAAGTAAATTATACATACTATTTTATTTATATATAAAATTAGAAAGTCATATATTTTAGAAATATAAAGTTGCATAAATTATGAAAATAATGCATTATACAAGAATCATTAACCTAAAGCACGTTTACATGTTAAAGACACATGGACAGAATGAATATCACTTTTTTATTTTCGGCGTTGATTACATGCGCATTCATATATTTTACAAGAGACTTGAATAAATGTTTTAGACGAAAATTGTTATATACTATTAATCAAAAGCCAAAATATTTTATGATGCTGTTGGAGCTAATTATGTCATTCCGAATCATGGCGGTATTGTATATGAGAACATTTGAAGCCAGAACGAGTGTCAAGTGGTAGCGTACAAGAAAAACGTCAAAAAGAGTCGAGCGCTGGGAGCATTTTGTTTGACCCATGATCCTAATTTTGGATCGTAATTTATACAGCTCTCCAGCATACACTCTTTGTTTGGCTTTTGCTTTTTTTATTTCCCTCAAAGGTGACATTTTGAACACTCCGCTGCCCTTTTACTAAAAATTTATGAAATAAAATGTTAATTCTACTCTCAAGTGGCCTATTTTACAACTCCGTTGAATGCAAATGGGCTCGTCAGTTTTGTAAAGACTGTACGTGGATTTATTTTACAGCAAGTGTTTTAGACACGCCATGTTACGTTCAGCTTAAAGGTTGTCTCGTGATGTGTAAGTTGCTCTCAAGCGTGAAATTATTTCTAATAAAGTGGTGCTATCATTTTCCATGGATATCAAATAACTGAATGAAACAAAACTCGTTTTATATATTTAATTGATGGTAGACTTTAATCAACTGAATTAAAAACGTTATCTACATTACATGAAATCCTGTGGGATAAGCAAATTACAGCAGAAACTAAAACCAAAATATTTAAAACCACTGTTAGAAGTATCATGACTTACGGTTCAGAATTTTGCACTACTAACAAACACACAAGAACAAAATTAATGACAGCAGAGATGGACTTTTGGAGACGTTCGGCAAGCGTATCCAGACGTGAGAAAATTAGAAATGAATTCATTAAAGACAGAATTAATGTGGAAAGTTTAATTTTTGATTTTATTCAAACAAAAAAATTACAATGGTATGGAGACACGAAAAGAATGGCATAGGATAGATTGGATAGATTACCAAGGAGAGTTATGGAATGGACAACACCAGGGAGAAGGAAAAGAGGAAGACCACCTACACCTGGATAGAAGAAATTCCAACTTTATTGAGGGATTGAGAAACTGAAGAAGATCTTTGGATGGACAAGCAGCAGTGGAAGATGAGAACTCAATCACTTGTGTAATCTTTGGTTCCGGGAAAGTTTTAAAACATTGTACAGCCGGATTAAAAAAAAAAAAATAATAACGTTCAAATTTACACATTTGTTGCAATTTCCCTGACAACTAGGAAAAATTTATACAAAACAAAAATTAAAAAAAAACCTTTGCATTATACTTTAAAAGTTGTAAAGTTTATGTTCTTACATCCTAAGTTTCTTAACGGTTCTTGAAAAAAAGTGCTATGAAACACTTCAGTAAATAAAAAGACCTAGGTTACCAGGTCGATCGGCTCACTATTTATTGCGACAAAGGAGAAATATCATAAACATACGGTCACATCACTGGTATTGGAACATACATCATTTCTCTTTTCTGACCAAACAAAAGAAAGTAGAGGACCTACCCAAAGAATCGACAGAACATCTTACAGTGCACAGTAGCCAAGACCAAACTATCAGAACTACTAAATACTTTTCCTTAATACATATAAAAACACTAACGGAGAAAATCACTAAAATACTTACGACTACTAACATAAACACGAAAATAGTATACAGAAATTTCAATACAATAAATAAACTTTTCACGAATAACAAAAACAGAAATGAAATAGAAATAAAATCTAATGTCGTTTATGAAATTTCATGCCAAGAAAACTGCGGTCAAAAATATTATGGACGCTCGGAACAGTATTTAAAAAGGAGAGTGTATCAACTCTCTTTATACAGCTGGGATAAAGTAGAAAGTAATAAACATAAATCCGCAATAAACTTAACACAATACGCTCGCGTACATGGCCACACCTTCCAGGTGACAAAGTAAAAATAATACATACAGACTAACAAATAATTTCAAACGACAGTTCCTTGAAATGGTAACTATAGAAAAAATAAGCAAAATAAGCTTCAGTAAGTGTTATACAAACCTTATTCATTCCCAGAAAACAAACATAAAGTAGAAATCTGATAAGTCAACAACCCCATCAACCCCTTCCACCACTGGTACCGTTATAGTTGACAATTCTTTACTTTGTACGTCCGCTCTTTCTCCAGTCACGTAATAGAATCACACACTGCCACTATGCAGTATACAAAGTAGGAAAAAATATAACTAATATGTATCATAATGTTTCTGTATCGTAGTGTAGTGTATAGTGTTATGTAATGTGTGTATTTGTGACTCAACAGTATATGTAAGTAATATTAGTTGTTCTATGCAACCCAATGCCACTGTTAATATCATACAACTTATATATATATATATATATATATATATATATATATATATTATAATTATAACTCTGACTACAATTATGTTACTTTATATTTTATGTTGTTACATGAATATGAGATAAAATAAAAATCGAAATGTCACATAAAAACTGCATTTTTATTAGACCGAGACTCGATATGAACTTGAAACCTTAATTAACACGGTCGATAAATAATATTTTTATTTATATTTATTTATATATATATATATATATGCACAATGTTTTTCCTATTTATTTTATACAGACCAGGCAAAGGTGCAAATTGATGTAAGTTATCAATTAATGTCTCATAACAATTTACAAGTTCCTACGGCGCACTCCTTTAAAAACTAATTCTTAAATTAAATTAATTCTTAAATTAGGCGCACTTTGTTCTTGTGATGCCTGTCACTTGACACACTACACTAAATCAAATGGCTTCATTCTATTTAGACTTCGCACAAGTTCAGTATATTCAAGAAGTTGCAGGATCTCGACATCCTGGTGTTTATGCAGACGTCTCTCATGCTTCTTGGTGAATCGCTGAACTTCATCTTAGAGTGAAGCAATCTTCAAATCTTTGTGGATATCTTCATTTCGTATGTACCATGGAGCATTAACAGTATATCTAACTACTTTTCGTGGAACTGATCCCGTACGGACAAAATTGTTGTAGATAGTACAGACCTGGAACAAGTCAGCAATTTGGATACCTGGGCTGCAGTGTGTTGTATAATACAAGCAACGACGTAGTGAACAAGTTGCATAAGTTCAGCTTTATGTGCGGGACTATTAGGCGTACTGTTAAATCAGCAAGTAAAAAAACACGACTAAAATTCTACAAGGTGATGGCCTTTCCCACACTTCTTTATGAACTTTAACGAAAGGCCAGACCAGTCGCATCGAAGCGGTTGAAGTGAGATTTCTCAGGCACGTGGCGGGGTATACTCTCCGTGATCATAAAATAAAGGCAGACATACACCAGGAACTGAATATTATCAGTGTACTCAAAAGGATTGCCCTGTATCGGCTGAATTGGTGGCAACATCTTTGCCAAATGGATGACTGCCGCATTCCGAAACAACTATGGAACTATAAGCCGAAGAAGCGGTGGAGTGAGCAGCTGTAGACCTGTGCTGTTTGAGACCGGAACAAACAATTCTTGGTTTAGTTCTTGAAGATGATGATGATGATGATGATGATGATGATGATATCTGGATAAGTATTCTGTTAGTTTTCTTCGTGCAACCACATACATGTACACCATATGTACAGACAGGTTTAAGAACTTGTTTATATACCAATAGTTTATTATGCACAGAAAACTCAGAATGTCGCCCGAGGAGTCAGTACAATTTTATGAATATTTTGTCAATTTCACTTCTTTTCAGTTCTTTACAATGTACCAACAAAAATGTTATTAAATACTAGAACCAAGAGAAAATTTACTTACTGAGAAGGAGGGATTTCATCTGTGGTCACAAAAGAAAAGAAAACGACAAAGTAACTACAACTGGAGAATTTGGTGTTTATGCAGATGTCTCTCATGGTTCTTGGCGAATCGCTGAACTTTATCCTCAACTGAAAGAATCTTCAAATCTCTGTGGATGTCTTCATTTTGTATATACCATGGGGGGTTAACAGTACACTTCAGTACTTTGTTTTAAAATATCTGGACAAGTATTCTGTTAGTTGTTTTCTACGCATCCCCAAAGACGTACACCATATGTACAGACACCTTTAAGGTCTTTTTTATATACATATAGTTTATTATGCACAGACAACTGAAAATAAACAACTCTGGAAGAGCAAAGGTTGTAATTTATAATAGTGTTTTGGAACAGGTATCAGATATTAATTATTTGGAATGTGATATCTCATACGTATAGGACGGATAACGATAACGAGAGAAAGTTAAATAAATTTAGTTATACCTGTGCACCATTAAGACGACTATTGAAGAACAAAACGCAGAAGAAGACTCAGATTAAATTCTATAAGGTATTGACTGTTAAGACTTTAATGTTTGGGTGTAAAACATAGACTCTCCTGTAAAAAAATTTTAATACAGGCCTCGGAAAAGAAAATTTTGAAGAGCAGTTAAGAAGGGACGTAGTTTGAAAGATCGTCTACGAAACGACAACATAAGAAAAAACCTAAAGTTACATTCGGTTGTGGAGAGAATAAAGCAATACAGGCAGATAAACTGATTTTATTGGTTTTGGACAATATCTAAGAATATGAAAACTCGTCAAGCACCATGGAGAAGTTATTGAACAAAATGTCTCAGAGAAAGAAGCCATGGAAACACGAGTTGATAAGACGAAAGTTGCTTACCATTTAACCAAGGACACATATAACAAGAAATATTAATATCCATTAATGCCACAGTTAGGCATTATTCAACAGTAATTCACCCGGAAGCACTTTATGCATCTAAGTGTCTGACTCTGAACAAGAAAATGATGATAGAAGAACTCGAAGCACACAAAAATAAATATTAAGAAAAGTCTTGGGATCAATAAAAGATGGAGAACAGTACAGAAGACGCCACAATAATGAATGAGCTGTACACACGTGTTGAGAAAATCGCAGACGTAATTAGAAAAAGAAGAATTACTTTCTACGGACATGTTCTTAATGAAAATTAATGAAAAGAACAAATCTATTTAGAAACAGCCCCCGACTGCATTGAAAATTAAAATTGAAGAGCAAAATTTTATCAGCAATATTTTTTATAATTGTAGTCTTCATATGATGCATTGATATATATTCAACATCGAAAAGTAATTTAAATCTAATAAAATTACTATGCGTTTAATCATTCATAACATTTTCGTTAAATCTGATCAGAGCTGAATTTCAATACCTTGTTTTTGGCTTTTTAAATCGACTTTATTTAGATTTTGTGATTTTTACTAAATCTTATTTTTATTTAGTTTTTTTATTTAGTGTTTTTATCAATTTATTTTTTATTTATTCATTTATTTTTTGGCAGTCGTGTTTTTTAATTTTTTAAATTAGTTTTTTTATTTTATTCCTTTTTGTGTTTAAAAAGAGTATAATGGAAATGTACAGTGTGTGCGTGCGTATGTGTGAAGTGCAAAAAAATTTCAATTTTTACATAGCTTTATTTAGAAACTTTATTATGTACATAGTATAATTAGCGTATGAACTTATAAACTTATAAATATAGTATAACTTTATTTTATATACTATTATATAACTAGTATAATACAAACATTTCGATAAATTGTTTTATAAATTATATAATTAACTAAATAATTTCATTTATTAGAAATGATAAAGAAAAAGCTTTGGTCTACAGATTTCTGAGTCGATTTAATTCCTCAAGTGAGTTTTTATCGTGCGGTTCATGCAACAATTTTCGTGGATCCAGACAACTTATTGCTATTCCCTCTAATGTTTTCACACGACTTAGTGCGACCTAGGCCTGACCCTTGGCAAAAATATTACTACTCAAATCAACTGCTTTGTCTAAAGTAGTGCCTTGAAGTTTATGTACTGTTACAGCCCAACACAATATTAATGGCAGCATACGTCGTTCTACTTTGCCCTGGCCTCGCAAAGCATCATATTCAACAGTGGTGGGCTCTATCTTTACTCCAATACCAGCAGTATTTCCCCTAATTGATCTGTCATCAAATTCTACAAATACGGCTTGTGGAAGCTCACCAGGTTGAAGCTGATCTCGACGTAGTGCAGGCCACTCAATTTTTCTAATGATGCCGATTAATGACCAGACCATGATTAACATTAATGCTTTTTCGCAACATTACTCTAGATCCGACACCGATTACTAAAGAATTTGGAATACCTCCAGTTTTGTTTGGATCCGTTGGTATGAAGTCTTTCTTTAACTTTTGTCCGTAATTCTTAGCTTCGACAGACACATCCACCGCTGCAATATCGTAAACTTTAGATGATGTTTTCAACTTTTCAGTCATCATAGCATTATATTCTTCTACCTGTTTAGTGGTTGGGAAAATACGCAGACACTCGCCATCAGCAAATTCATATGTCAAAGGAACTCTTCGACGATCTAAAATTTCTAGCTGCTGCATGGTGAGTTGGCCGACTCGTAAATTATTTAGAATGTCTATAAAAGTAGTGTCGTTAGCTTGCCGCATATTTTGAGGTAATTCACAGAAACTAAACAGTGTCCACAAATTAATTTCAGCTGATAAGTAATGAGGCTGCTTGAAGCAGTAGGTACCACCAACTGCTTTTGATACAGGTGGGAACTGCATTAGATCGCCAAACAAAATAATATTGATACCCCCGAAGAGAGCATCATTCATTTTAAGCTGTTGCAACCTTAAGTGAATATTTCTTAGGGTAGTATAGGGTACCATTGAGATTTCGTCAATGATTAGCCAATTAATATGCTTCCACCTTAGCCGTTCCTTTGAAGACGCTCATCAGTAAGAGGGCGAAGAGCTGTCACCTTGCCTTTTTCGATAGGAAGGGCAAAAGTAGAGTGCAAAGTGCTACCTCCAATCAATCTTGCAGCGACACCTGTGGGTGCTGCTACCGAACAGCTCTGCTTGCATGTAAATGAGAAAGACGACGAATCTGTTCTAGAATAATTTTCAGAGTAAAGGTTTTGCCGGTGCCTGCTCCTCCAGTAACGAACACACGTAATGGCTCAGTATTATTTTCACTTGGAAGCAATCTGTCTGAAATCATTTTGAACAATTGGCGCTGCTGAAAATTCATTAAGTTTACTGCTGCGGCATATTGTTGATCCGTCATTTCATGTATTTCAGGTTCACCATATTTCGCAGAGAGAAATATATATAGCAAACCAATATATATATATATATATATATATATATATATATATATATATACTTTCAGATCAGCTGTTCTCTGTTTCTCATGGATTGCACATCTATACTCTCACACAATAACGCGCTAACATAGTATTAGTGAGCGTGGTCTTAAATCGCGAGCACTATCTGGAGTGAACTTTACAGAATACCTTCCACTAGCGCCACCTGATGGACCAATAAACGAACAAAAAAAAATCCTTAGAACCGATCACTTGTATTCACTTCCGGTCGAAACCGGAAGTCAACTCATGGTAATATATAGCCTATGACACTTCTGGTGAAGTAAGGAATCCATCGAGCCATCGAACATCAAAATCGGTAAAGCCGTTAAAAAGTTATAGTGGAACAAACATACATACATACATACATACCCTACCACTGAAAACATAACACTCCTTTTTAGCAGTCGTGTAATAATACAATTCTGATTGTAAAAATCTTTGTTTTTTACAAAATTTTGAATGTACGGTAGTTAAAATAGTATACCAGATTTTGTAGTAACAGAAAAGAGATGTGTAATGGAATATATGTACTTATGTATAAAAATTTCAATATTATTCTGTTCATAAGCTATAGTCTTATAATATATATTTCATGAAAGACAATTATTTGTTTGCAGCAATTCAGTAGACATAAAAACGGGCCAACATTTCGCTAGGAAAACGCATAATTAATTAGGCTATGTACATAAGTTATGGCAACCTTTGCTACCTACGATACTTAAAAGCTGTTTCCTCACTGTAAAAATTACATTTTAAGAAGTAAAGTTTTAATTTGTCGTTTTATAAACTTAAAGAATACTTAGTTATTTAACTAAGTTAGTTAAGTTAGATAGTTGAGAATACTTAGTTAAGTTTCAGTTTGGCGTATTTCTGGTTAACAAATGTAGGCCAGTGTCAAAAACGATTTCTTTTTCTTTCGCAAAATATCTAACTGCATTTTATCTGCTTGAAAATTACTGATACGAAACTTTAGAGCTGAGTTTTTTTCAGTCACATTTTCTCCGGAACAAGAAGAACATCCCTGAATAAATTCGAATCTGCGGAATTTTATAAGCGTTTTCAAGGTGGTTTAATTTTATGCTGAAATCTCGTGAACATATTCGTTATTAAATCGTTTCTGTCTGACTGTCTGTCTGTATGTCTATTTCTGTCTGCCCGTCTGTTTGTCTCTGTCTCTGTATCTGTCTCTCTGTCTGTCTGTCTGTCTGTCTGTCTCTCTCTCTCTCTTTCTTACATATATAGATTGTGTGTGTTACTCCTCCACTCTACCACATTATGAAATACACCTGCTAACTAAAATGCCGGGGAAAAGGCTAAAACCGGATAAAATCAAATACTTTTAATACAGTACAAAGAAAATAACAGGAAACCAGGAAACAGGAAATATCAGAATGAGGGAGGGAGAGAGAGAGAGTGACAAAGCGAGATTATACACGCATAATAATTATTTTACAATTTCAAAAACAAGTAGTTAATAAACAAAATAACTATTATCATTTCTACGACGGAAACAACAAAGAATTTTGTTGAGCTTGAAAATTAAAATTCTGACCAGCTAAAACGTGTTTTTTTTTTGTTTACGTTTCTATTTTAATCAAGGAAATGGATTCGTAACGAAGGCCGTTTCTAAAAAAAAACACGTTGACATCGTGTGAATAACGTTTGCACAACAGTTAATGAACTGATAATTGCCTCGGTCGTAGTTTCCTTTTATTTATGAATGTCAATGTTAACAGGTTAGGGCCTGCACATACAAGTAGAATCATGGACAAAAATAGGAAAGTAATTTAAACAATGAAGTATTCGACGCAAGTGGGTAATTAAAATTATCTCTTTTCGTGGAAAAACGACGTTGAAAATTGTATTCAGTGCACAGCGGACGCTTACAATGGACGTATAGGCCTACTGAACTTCGTTCACCTAAGGATCTATAAAAGGGAGTATTCGCACTCGCCATCTTTGTTCCGAGACTGACATAATATTATGGTGCCGCTTGTGTATACATGGGACGCAGTATAAGTTTGTTTTCGATATTACATAAACTATTATAGTTTTTCGTGCCAAAAATATAATTTCAAAGTGTGAAATTATGTCCCACGTCCTTAAAAATATGGAAATAATAGTTTTCATCTTAAAACTTACTGATTCAGACCATAGTAAGAGAAGAATAATTTTGTCTAAAAAACAACAAATACCAATCGTTACCACTTACCACTTTGTTAGGTATATATTCTCAGATTTTACTTTTATTCCTGTTTATAATAGATGGCTGTTGAATTAATGTTTACTAAACTTTGTTTGTCCAAAAGTCCAAATAAAGTTACTAAAACTGTTTTTAATAAACACGAATTTACATTTTTAACTTACTTACTATTAAGTTTATATTCATGTTTTTTGCTTAACATTTAGTTAAAATTAATAATAAAAAGTTTAGCTTAACATTTTATTAAAATTAACAATAATGTATTTTTCATTGCACTAGACATTTTATAGTCAAAAGTATTTTTCTCGGTTAGTAGGAAGGGTTAAAGTTTGTTAGTACAGGCAAAAAATTTGCAAGTTACAACTTCTCACGGCCATATCTTGAAAACAAATCGTGGATTAAAACCCGGCCAAAACGCATTTTGTTTGTTATATCGTATAGAATAATTTTGGTCCTATTCATTTTTACTATAAACTCAAACGTTTTTTAGTTATTCGCTAAAAATTACGCTAAAATCCTGTTTTTTGGGGGTAAAAATCGAAAACAACGCATTTTTCAAAACAGTTGCGTACTGAATTTTTTGTTTAGAATTTGATTCTCTATTGGATCCTGGGGTTAATTTTTTTTTTATCAATCACCCTTGAAAAAGGGGTGGTTCTCACCTCCAAATAAGAAGCGTACAGTTTAACTTTGTTCTACAGTGCATATAGAACATACATATCAAATTTCGTGAAATTCCATCGACAGTCAAAATTTTGTTACGTCAAAAGCTGCGCTTACTGGACTAGAATTTCTTCGTGCTGATTTTGTTCTCGACTTTGCTTACGATCTGCGTGTATGTTTCGCGCTTGGCTATCGCGCAGCTGATTTTCGAAAAACAGGTAAATGTGCAATTTTGTGCATTAAAACTACAGAATGTGCAATTTTATTCAGTAACCCCCAAAACGTGCAATAAAATGTATGTTAAAATGACCTACACGTCCCGATTCGGATTGTAGGTGACAATGAAACTTGTCACTGGCCGTTTACGAACTAGCAAAAAAATAGATGCAATTGCACGTGAATCCGGGCTTTAGTTATAACATTATATTTATAATTAATGGATTAAAAAAATAAAACACCTTGTACAGTGATCTGCGTGGAACTGGGCCGATCCTAGGAGGTGGATTTGGTACGTCAAACAAAGTCGGTATGGCATTAGGCTTCAGTTTTTTCCAACCATCTATTCGTGCCTGTTCAAACTGTGAACTTTTAAAATGAACCTAAAAGTGCAAAGGTGTATTACATTTTTAGTCGTTATGATTAACATTCACAAACTTTTACCTCACACAGACGCATTCACTTGCTAAATATAAATTTGTCTCGTCTCATATTTTGAATCCATTTTGCACATCGAATAGGGTCTGCCGGAAATTTGAATGTTCTAAACTTCGTTTCTGTTCGATTTTTGCAATTTACAGCACAACAACCAGTCATTATGATTATGAGATGTAGTACAACAATCTGCAAAACATACTACATAACATTAATAATATCTCTAACACCAGTATTTTATAACCTTGTTTTCACTGACAAGATGAGATGATTATTATACATATTCGTGTCTAATACATAAATCAAATTAGTACACTAAGGTTATAACCCTGATATGTAAAAATATTAATATTTACATACATAATTTACATTAAATAATGCAACGCACAGCGTGCTTACATTGCTCCCGCCACATTACATTTAAAAGTCTCAGAGCAAAGATGGCGTGTGCGAATAATTATATTATAGAGCTCTAGTTCACCTTAACCCTCACAACACAAAGAGATAATTTAAACAAATGATACACTTGTCAGGAAATTGTAAACGCTCATTTTCCATGGTAAGGCAGTAGATATCTATACGAGGGGCATTTGAAAATTTCTCGCAGCGACGTCTATTGCTTACAGCTAGAACTAACATTTTTCGTATGCTGCAAGATTCGTATTTCGTGTAAACGCTTATTAATTTTCAAACACGTCTGTCAATTTATTCACTGTTTATCAGCTATATAAAATTTACGTGTCACGAGTATTTTGAAAAGTGAACAGAATCAAACATTGTGCTGTGATTCAATTATTTGTTAAAACGGGCCTAGAGCCAATAAAAATTCACAACGAAATGCTAATTGTGTTAGGAGATGCTGCACCTTCAAAACGGTAGTTTGTGAGTGGGTAATAGAGTTTAAATACGGTCGCACGAGCGTTGAAGATCATTCCTGCAGTAGGCGCCCCAAAAAATTAACAAATTCAAACAGACAGGATACAAGATCTTTAGTATGGCAACCCCATCAGGCAATGTACCATGCAAGGTGTTATCATCTGTATGTCAAGGACCTGTTCCGTCTTCACACCTTCCATCTCAATCTGCCTACGCATCTTTACCCTATAATTTGGTACCTGCTTTAGTGAACTGACATTCCTAATTTTTTTTTATCTACAGGATGATTCAAAATTGAATGGCAATCTCTCGGAACCTGATTAAAGTCAAATTTCTCAAATTTGTACTTACTTTTAATAGACATTATACACATCATTTTTCTCATAATTAAATTATCTACAAAGTTAGTTAGAAATTTTTATTTGTTTATTAGCAAATTAACAAAGTTATTTAATCTCAAGTCTAAAAATGTTTGTTTTTCGACTCCAAATTTTTGTGTTTTACACAGTTTTTCTTAGAACCTAATTGCGATACAGCTCTGGGACCCCTTTTATTCAATTTGTCATATCAAAAGCCACAAGAAACCACTAAATTTATCCTTCACTTTATACCCCAGGAATTTCAGTGTGGCGTAATTTTACCGTGGGAGCAGAAGTCAGGGTAAACTAGTTCGCGAGCCGTAACTCGCTAAGAAACCATTTTCGGGCCTATGTTTATATGAACTTTTTTTCTTATTTTTAGCTATAAAATCAGGTCCTGAGAGATTGCCGTGCGGTTGACATGTGAGGTTGACAAGATGCGTGGCGAAAGCCAGAAAAACCTTTATGTAAGAGTATCATTATGTACCGAAAGTATAGTACGAATTTAACTACAGCGGACTAAGTTCACTCACAAGTGAACTAAGAATATTGAAGTGATGACTCTTAAATACTTGTGAAGTCATTGTATTGTTCACTTTGTCATAACTTGTTACATTATGAAGAACTGAAAAGAACTGAACTTTATCAACAATTCATAAAACTGTACTGGCTCCTTGGACGACATCTTAAGTTGTCTTCTTCTTCACTACACATCTTGGATTGTAGCGCGTTCCGACTTTACAGAGTCTCTGACCATTTTTTTCAGCGTCTTCCACGATTTTTCGCCCCCCACTGGCGTATATTCATATGCTTGTTCAGGTTCTGCCTGTATTGTTTTATTCTCTCCAGAACTGTCTGTAACTTCAGGGTTTTTCTTATGTCGTAGTTTCGTAGACGATCTCTCAAACTTTTAATGATGTAAATGGGATTAGTGGTAAATTATATGAATTTATCACTTCCTCACAGGTATCTAGCCCTGAAGTTGGACGCCATTTACATTTAGTGGTGTAAATGTAATTTACATCTGTGGTAATTAATTGTGTAAACCATTTACATCTAGTGAATATTAATCTGTGCTAATTATCTGCTTAGATTAATTACTCAACAATTATGAATCATATTAATTAAAGATTTATGTTATACGTTAAATTTGATATGTCTAAAAGTTGTTCCTATTCGTCAGATTAGACTCAACACAGTGACTAATTAAATACGATTTGTGAGTCTATTAATCAGACGTTTTCAATGGTCGAGTTTATTGTGTCCATTGATGTTTAGCATAAGTTGTGAGATTTTTAGTGTAATACTTAGAATGAGATACATCAATAATAAAGGTTAAATTTCAATAATGAACGCATGAATACTGTAACTTAACTACTTATTTATTACACTTGTTACTGAAGTAAGTAACTATATCCTGCAAATTACATACATATTAAAACACATGATATTATAAATACAATTTATCAATTTATACGATGTTTCCTGAAACATAAACACATGGTACATTCAAATGCAGTAAATAATGCACATATATATATAACATATACGAACAATAAACAATTAACAAATATACTTATTCCTACCTAAAATGCGTTCATTATTTCTCAGATGACGAATTACGTTAGTGTTATTTTATAGATTTTATGATTCATATATATTTATTCTCTTGGGGTTAGTTCTTTGAAAAGAGGCAACAGAACAGTAGTATATACTACTAAGATTAAGTAGACATAAAGTTTATCTTTTGAGAGTGTTTATCCAATTCCGCCGTCGTGAGAAGACACCTTCTAGATGATTCGTCGAAGATCATAATCACTGTTACGAAGAGCACTAATAACTTCACTTCACTCCACTAAATCTCCACTCCCGTCATGTGTATGGTGTTGTGGTAACCCGCTGATGTCGAGTGTCCGGAGTTCAAATAGTGAGGTGTTAATGTTGTCGTTACACTGAATTGTTCTGAAAGTTTGCCATGTTAGTGTACTTGGTTAACTGTTCCGTCTATCTGGGTGTATCGCGTACTGCGTGCTTAATTGTTTGGTATAGTTTATTCAATTAATTGTTCAACATGGTGATACATTGTGATGTGAGAATGTTTGAAGTGTCACTCACTGTTCTACTTTTAAATGTTAATTAGTATGTTACTATGTGCGCGTCAGTTGAGGTTTCAAGTCCCGTGCGCACTTATAGTTTATGTTTCCCGCACAGAAGTGTGTATAAGTGTGACTATATCGATGTCTCTGTTCACTTATGAATTTACAAATTTGTGAATCCGGTCGGTCGCACAAACTGTTTCTATCACGAACCGTATTACTGTTCCGACATAATCAATCGTCTGTCTATCGTACGTACTAACTTCTGACTATTAATTGCGACTATCAACTGCTACTATTAACTACATACTCTTGACTACCGACTGACTATTAACTGCGACTATTAACTGACTGACTGCTCGATTGAATGACTGACTGCCCGCTTGACTACGTGACTACTCGCTCCGCGTCTTCGCCAAACAGTTTTATTGGAACATCTTACACATAAGTCTAAGTTTTGGATTTCTACGCCTTCTCGGATTCTTGATTGGTCGTACGAATTCCTACTCTTCTGCAGATCTCATCCTCTGTTTCACGATTCGTCGTCCGAACCCTTCCTACTCTCTCCACGAGCTCTCTTAGAAGATGCTTGACGCTGGTTGGTCGTCGTCATCCCCGGAGTGTTTCATGTGACGAGCGTAGCACGGATTCTAAGAAACTAGGGCAATTTCATGGCCTTCTGTTATCCTTTGTTTAGACTTTCCCTAAGGTTCTGACTTGAGCTTTTGTTAACAGGCTCCAGAGTCTTGGTTAATTGTTTAAGTTACTCGACGTTCGTTCCGCCGATTATCAACCCTTCGTTGGCGTCATTTCGGTGGAACTCTACTTTCCAGTCGTAAATCTCAGTAAACTGTCAAAGATTTGTTTTCACGCTATGCAGGATGCACTGGCAGTATTCACTGAGTTACGTCTATTGTCTATCTCTCCGTTAAAATTGCTCTGTACTCCTTTTGTAACATAGTAAAGCCTTTCATAATTGTGCAGTTACGCTTCGCCTCCACAGCAGGCGTTCCATCTCGATTCCGTGTAACTCGGCAGCTGTACGAAGTCTTTGTTTCAGATTGTTGGGTGCTGTAAATTGTGACAAACTGCTAGCTGTCAGCGACGCCCTGAAATTCTTATTGTGTGCAGTGCTCAGATGTCTTTTCTTTGTCTTCGCACTGTCGTCGGGTTTGACGTGCCCCTGATTCGTCATTATTTACGACCTGTGCTTGTGTCCGTCGACTTGAGTGTGGGAACGTGTCACTTGATCGAGGAATTAAAAAAAAATTTTAAAATTTTGATCATTACAAACTACGTCCCTTCTTAACTGCTCTTAAAAATTTCATTGAAGTCGGAACAGTCACGAACTTATAGAATTTAATCTGAGTCTTCCTCTGCGTTTTGTTCTTCAATAGTCGTCTTATTGGTCCACAGGTATAACTAAATTTATTTAACGTTATCGTTATCCTTCCTATATGAGATATCACATCCAAAATAATTAAAATGTGATACCTGTTCCAAAACACTATTATAAATTACATATTATATATTATAAATTAACATATAGTATTGTCACCGGACAAAAGGCTTGCCGCATGACAAATGGCGCCAGTCGTACACTCTGGTGTTTTTGGTGGCCCTAAAAAGGACCTGGTGGCGAGAAAGCTGATGTTGGTCGTGCCGCGCTGAGATGTTCGGCGGCTGCGCCCGCTGTTCGTGGCGCACTGCAGTCCTCGTCTTCTTTTCCGATGGCGTGGCAATGAAGAGTGCGCCAAAATTTTCTGCCGGCCCGGATTTTACGCTCTAACCGGGATCGCTGATTGACTCGCTCCGAGCACGTAGTTGGTCACGTCTTGGCTGCTGATCCCTGATTGGCTCGCTGTGTCCGCCGCTGGTACCGGAGAACAGATGTTCGCATACCGCTGCCGTCACAACTCCCCCGGGTCTTGAATGCTCTCCGGTAGCCAGCCTACTGCTCTTCCGGTGTTTGTTGTGTGCCGGCTGGTAGCTCGCTGGCGTGGCTGGATCTTGCATCCGCAAGATGATCGTCTCCCCACGTTGGGCGCCACTTGTCACCGGACAAAAGGCTTGCCGCATGACAAATGGCGCCAATCGTACACTCTAGTGTTTTTGGTGGCCCTAAAAAGGACCTGGTGGCGAGAAGGCTGATGTTGGTCGTGCCGCGCTGAGATGTTCGGCGGCTGCGCCCGCTGTTCGTGGCGCATTGCAGTCCTCCTCTTCTTTCGGCATCGGTTGTAGAGTCGGCTGCCGGCCCAGCGAAATCCATCGCTGGCGCGGAACTGGAGGGCGAAGACGCAAGAACGCCGGTTCTATTCTTCGGCCGTTCCTTCCGGCTGACTCCGCGTCGATGTCGTCCGAGGGGGATGCGAAGACAACTAACAGAATACTTGTCCAGATATTTTAAAATAAAGTACTGAAGTGTACTGTTAACGCCCCATGGTACATACAAAATGAAGAGATCCACAGAGATTTGTAGATTGCTTCAGTCGAAGATAAAGTTCAGCGATTCACCAAGAACCATGAGAGACATCTGCATAAACACCAAAATGTCCCTTCTAGTTACCTTGTCGTTTTCTTTTCTTTTGTGACCAGAGATGAAATCCCACCTTCTCAGTAAGTAAATTTTCTCTTGGTTCTAGTATTTAATAACATTTTTTTGGTTACATTGTAAAGAACTGAAAAGAAGTGAACTTGACAAAAAATTCATAAAATTGTACTGACTCCTCGGGCGACATTCTGAGTTTTCTGTGCATAATAAACTATTGGTATACAAACAAGTTATTAAACCTGTCTGTACATATGGTGTACATGTATGTGGTTGCACGAAGAAAAGTAACAGAATACTTATTCAGATATCATCATCATCATCATCATCATCATCATAAAGAATTAAACCAAGGATTGTTTGTTCCGGTCTCAAACAGCACAAGTCTAGAGCTGGTCACTCCAGCGCTTCTTCGGACGTCCCACACCTCTCCGTACCCTCGGCTTATAGTTTCATAGTTGTTTGGTGATGCGGCAGTCATCCATTAGGCAAATATGTTGCCACCAATTCAACCGATACAGGGCAATTCTTTTGAGTACACTGATGATATTCAGTTCCTGGTGTATGTCTGCGTTTATTTTATGATCACGGAGAGTATACCCTGCCACGTGCCTGAGAAATCTAATTTCAACCGTTTGGGTGCGACTGGTCTGGTCTTTCGTTAAAGTCCATAAAGAAGTGTGGGAAGGGCCATCACCTTGTAGCATTTTAGCCATGTTCCTTTACTTGCTGACTTAACAGTACGCCTAATAGTCCCGCACATAAAGTTGAACTTATGCAACTTCTTCACTACGTCGTTGCTTGTATTATACAACGATTATATAACATACCTGCAGCCAGGTATTCAAACTTGCTGACTTGTTCCAGGTCAGTACCATCTACAACAATGTTGTCCCGTACGGGATCAGTACCACGAAAAGTACTGAGATGTACTGTTAATACTCCATGCTACATGCGAAATGAAGACATCTACAGGAATTTGAAGATTGCTTCACTCTAAGATGAAATTCAGCGATTCGCCAAGAAGCATGAGAGACGTCTGCATAAACACCAGAATGTGGAGATGCTGCAACTTTTTGAAAATACTGAACTTGTGCGAAGTCTAAATAGAATGAAGCCATTTGATTTAGTGTAGTGTGTCAAGTGAGAGGCATCACAAGAACAAAGTGATTAGTTTTTAAAGGAGTGCGCCATAGGAACTTGTAAATTGTTATGAGACATTAATTGATAACTTACATCAATTTACACCTTATCCTGGTATCAATAAAATAAATAGGAAAAAACATTGTGCCTACATATATATATATATATATATACAAATAAGAGTATTATTTATCGAATGTGTTAATTATGGTTTCAAATTCATATCGAGTCTCAGTCTAATAAAAATGCAGTTTTTATGCGACGTTTCGAGATTTATTTTATCTTATATCCACGCATACAACATAAAATGTAAAGTAACATAATTGTAATCAGAGTTCTAATTATAATACTGTATATATAAGGTGTATGATATTAACAGTGGCATTGGGTTGTATAGAATAACTAATAGTACTTACATACACTGTTGAGACACATATACACACATTACACAAAACTATAGACTACACTACGATACAAAAACATTATGATACATATTAATTATATTTTTTTCTTACTTTGTATACTGCATAGTGGTAGTGTGTGATTCTATTACGTGACTGGGGAAAGAGCGGACGCACAAAGTAAAGAATTGTCAGGTATAACGAAACCAGGGGTGGAGGGGGTTGATGGGGTTGTTGACTTGTCAGATTTCTACTTTATGTTTGTTTTCTAGGAATATATAAGGTTTGAATAACACTTACTGAAGCTATGTGCGTCGGTTTTTTGTTAACGGAATTTTGCTTATTTTTTCTATAGTTCAACCATTTCAAGGAACTGTCGTTTGAAGTTATTAGTTTCTGTATGCACTTTTTTTTTTACTTTGTCACCTGGAAGGTGTGGCCATGTACGCGAGCATATTGTGTTAAGGCTGTTGGATCATGTTTATTAGTTTCTATTTTATCGCAGCTGTATTTGTGTTGATACACTCTCCTTTTTAAATACTGTTCCGAGCGTCCATAATATTTTTGACCGCAGTTTTCTTGGCATGAAATTATAAACGACATTAGATTTTATTTCTATTTCATTTCTGCCTTTGGTATTCGTGAACAGTTTATTTATTGTATTGACATTTCTGTGTACTATTTTCATGTTTTTGTTAGTAGTCGTAAGTATTATAGTGATTTTCTCCGTTAGTGTTTTTATATATATTAAGGAAAAATATTTAGTAGTTCTGATAGTTTGGTCTTGGCTACTGTGCACTGTAAGATGTTCTGTCGATTCTTTGGGTAGGCCCTATACTTCATTTGTTTGGTCAGAAAAGAGAAATGATGTATGTTCAAATACCAGTGATGTGTATGTATGTGTAATATTTATATAGGTACAAGTTAGGACGACCTGAGATTTTTTTGCTCGAAACGTTGAGTTTAGAATTGTTTGTGAAACGATGGCTAATATACGAAATTTAAAAATAACTGCTTATTATACTTCCACTATTTGCATCTCTTGTATATCATTCTCGTGGTATTTATATTTTCTTCAATAAACGTGAAGTAACACAAAACATCCTGCCTTATTCTTTACCTTACCACAGTCCAGTAATGGTTACCCTCTTGGCAGGCTTTGGTGTAGTTTAGAAGTAAATTATCTATGCAATCACTGCTCAGTGATGTCGTAGATTTTACGAATTATTCTCTATATATGTAAACACTAATGAAATAAAAGCTAATTACACTGAAGCTATCGTTTCTTTTTTTGTTTATTATTTTGATAAAAGGAAGGCGCAGAATATGCAAACATAGTGTTGACTCAAGCTCCGACACTGCGGTTTTGAAAATTTAATTAAATATAAAAACCTAAAACGAGTTAACTGTAGTTGCACAATTAACAGAAATTGAGTATTTCATTTAACATTTGTATAAACCAAATACAGATGAAAAGCGGAAAAACTATTGTTATTTCCAAATTTATGTAAATAAAAGTTTTAATTCGTCATTATTCAAGGTAAACGCACTTTGTATTCTACAGATTATCTGTTGTTTCGCAATCAACGTAAATGTTTCTGTTTTTAATGATTATAAAGAATGAACGAATCACTATACGATTAACATAGCTGTATTTCCTACGCGATAAGGGACGCGCGCGCACGCCCGTACACACACTTTTACAATGATTTGGCATACCTATATAAAGTAGGCCCACAATACGGTGTAAGTTAGTGACAATTTTGGAGCAAAGAAGAATGAAGTACACAGTGTGTTTAGGACTCGGTAAGTATAATGATATTATCAAGGCATTTACAAATTTAATAATATAACCTAACTTTAGAAAAGCGTAATATTAAATATCTTTCAGATACTAAACAAGGCAAAAGTTTGTCATGATCGTTCACATTTATATAAATATAACACACACACGCGCGCGCGCGTGTATATATATATAGTCTAATTATAATAACTTTTGCAAGAATTTGATCTTATTTTTTATGGTTTTATTTATAAACCTCTTCTGAAGACGTTGATATATCAGTGAAATATGCGTCAGGTAAATTAAAATGATAAAAAGTAAAATCAACTACTTGCAGAAGTAATTACAATTTCATAGTGTATTCATAAATGGTCATATTTTTTTGTTACATATTTTTATTATTAATAATAATATTTCATGATATAATACAGTAATTGAAAATAATATTGCAAAAAGCCATCGGTTACATACAATGAAATTATATATATATATATATATATATAGTATTTAAAATTTATAATTATATTACCTCAAGATGTTCTTTTCCTTATTTGGAACATGTTTCGAGAGTTCCTGATCTCTCATCTTCAGCCTTCGCCATTTTATTTCTGGTTAAGTATTTGTGTGTTGGCTGTTTAGTACTAACAGCTTGGCTGTTTTCTCGGTTATATTTGAAATTTTGTTTATATTTTATTCATTTTTATTTTTTAGTAAATTTATAATTTTAAATAGATCGTCTTGTTTTGTTTTTATTTGGGTTTGTTCTTTAATTAATAAATTATTGTTATTGTGTTTGTAAATGTTAAGATTTTCCCAAACATTCATTTTTTGACCTTTTTGTATGTTTTTAATTAATTTTATATTTTCAATGTTTGGAAACTGGTGGTTATTATTTAGACAATGTGTGGCTAAATTAGATTTATAAATATTTGGTTTTAAATATGCATTGCGGTGTTGAACGAATCTATCTCGTAGTTTTTCCTTCGTCTGGCCCACGTAAAATTTATTGCAATCTCGACATTCTATTTTATATATTCCATTTTTATTGTGAGTATTGGATTTAGTTTTAGGTTTTATTTTATTAAAAATTATATTATCTGCGTTATAAGATATTTTAAAATTAGTATCTTTAAATATTTTATTTAGTTTTTTGAGTTATATTTCCGTAATAAGTGAAGGTTATATATTTTATATTATTATTAATAATAGATACAAATTCGATTATTCGTTAATTTTATATTAATAGAATTATTTCGATTGTTATTAATTTACTTAGAAACCTCTGATGATACTGATATTTTTCAGTGAAACGTGCGTCAGGTGTTAAAAAGAATATACAAATTATACTACTTGCAGAAGAAACAAATTGAATAACATCACAAATTATATATATATATATATATATATAAATGAATAAAATATAAACAACAAAATTTCAAATATAACCGAGAAAACAGCTGCTGAAGAAAATAAACATTAAAACAATCGTTAACTAATCGACCTAAATCGATTATCAGTTATTTTATTTTACATTAAAATCGATACAAATTCGATATTCGTTAATTTTATATTAATAGAATTATTTCGATTGTTATTAATTTACTTACAAACCTCTGATGATACTGATATTTTTCAGTGAAACGTGCGTCAGGTGTTAAAAAGAATATACAAATTATACTACTTCCAGAAGAAACAAATTGAATAACATCACAAATTATATAATTACTGCAAGAAACATCGAGTTACTTATATAGAAAATTATATATGTGTGTGTGTGTGTGTGTGTGTGTGTGTGTGTATATGTATATATATATGATGTATGTGTGTGTGTTGCTATTTCTAGTGGTAAGCTTAAACTGTCAGTTTGAATTTATCCCATCAAAAGTAAAAAAAATTATAAACTGGGATTATATTTACGTTTTTTGCAGCTTTGTAATGTCAGCACCTTGACTCTACAAAAATTTAATTTGTAAAGCGCGGAGTTTAATAATAAGAATAAACTTTATTTTAATTACTAAGTGTACTCTGGAAATATGCGTACTGGTATACGTATTTAATAATAGTTTCTTAAAGCAGTAAAACTTTCCGTTTTCTATGAACGCGACTTGTACCTTCAGTAATTCTAAACTGTTAACAATAATTGATTGTAAAAATCATCAATTGGTTGATGCGAGTTTCGATTTAAACTTGCTCTTTCTTATAATTTTGATACCTACAACAAAGTAATTATTATTATTGTACTGACATTATTATTAATATTATATAATTTCTAGAGCCTGGTAAACTATTTTTATTACCGTGAAAATAAATTAAAATAGTTATAAACAAGATTTAAAATGTTATTCGTATTGATTCTCTTCATTTTACAAAGAGCTGAATTTAATATTTTACGAAGATTTATTAATTTACAATAAGCTGGATGCTTATATTTATAGCCTGCTAAGATGTCACTTATCAATGACGTATTGAACAATTACCTCTTATGGGCGCTCTCGAATCAACTAGAAACAGTGTCTTGTCTGGCCTTGAACACAGTGTTCGCTGACCGGTACGGTCTGGAATAGCCTCGATTGTTGACGCATGAAAAGTGTCACGTAATTGTTTTACATCTCAAAGTAGCACCAATACGTACGCGCGCGCGCGCGCGCGCACGCACACACACACACACACACACGCACATTACAGCTGGGCTAGCCGAGATACTTGTAGAACGTTCCATATTACGTAACAATACGGTGTTCTTGGACAAAGACGCAGAGCATGAAAAGTCATCCTGTCTGTATCTATAATTACAGTTACTAACTGTATAACCAGAGTACTTTGAGCTGGAAAACTACAACAGGCAAGAATATTACAGAATGCAATTTGTTTCAGTGTGTTTCGTGGCCATGGTGTGGGCAGCTGGCAATGACGCTACATCTGGAGCTCAGGCTGTAGCGTACAAAGGATGCAACATGAGGTGTAATCCTCACGCGTACAATCGTGTATGCGCCTGCAACTACAAGCAGGGCTGCAGAACGTTCCAGTCCTCGTGTTATTTTCAGGCGTGGAACAAGTGCCAAAACACCAGTAAGTAAACATTTAGTAATTTGTAGTACTCATACAAGCAATTCGTGGGTAAAACATTAATCACATAGTTATTTTATATTATCTGAAACAATATATTAGAAGCATGTACCGGGCTTTTTGCCAGTAGTCCAGGGTTTACAAACAAACGAAACGTTTCAGCAGCACCACTGGATGGCATCTTCAATGGAAAACGAGCCTACCTGAACGAGGAGTGTCAAATGTCAGTACTGTGGGCCTGAAGTTTGACACACCGCGTTCAGGTAGTCTCGTTTTCCACTGAAGATGGCAGCCAGTGGTGCTGCTGAAACGTTTGGTCTGTTTGTAAACCCTGGACCACGGCCAGACAGCCACCGGCCGTGAAAGCCTTAGAACATTATCTGGAACAACAGCTTAAAAAAATCGGCTTTTGTTTTAATATAGATTTGTTTTAAGTTTCCTTTTATCTAAAAACTGATTTTAATTTCTTTTTTATTATTATTATTTTTTATTCGGGGTCAAAACGTCCTACGACTTTGTCCGATGACAAACCACCCATTGCTGTTGTTTGATCGTTTAACGTTTTCATAGTTTAATCCTCTATCGCTAATTGATCTTCGATATCAATTTCTTAAGGAAACAAAATCAACAGTGTTGGTGTAGTTCGGAAGCATTTAATAGTATTATGAAATTTTAACGTGTTGAAGGGTGCAAGCTTAAAAATAATAATTTACAAACATCAAGTTCTGATTGTAACGTTAGAAAATTTGTCTGCAAGACGTGAGAATTTTCAAAGTACGAAAAAAATTTTACAACGTTGAAACAAAAAAGCGCGTGCGCCTCTACAAACAATTGAGTGTACTTATAAAATAGACTAAAATAAGATCGAAATATCTTCTTACGTTTAAACAATATTGTAGTTTGTTTATAGAAAATTTACATAGTTACAACATTAGATTATCTACATTATCATTATCATTATGTACATTATTACACTATCACAATCTGTATACAATATTCTATTGTTAATAGAATACTTTCAGTCATTCTATTTAGCCTGTAGGTCTATATAGTTCAGAAGCTCCTTAAGCGGAGGCCGCAGTCTCAAGAATACTTTGTGTGTCTCAGTACTGTTCTGTTTACAAACACGAAATGTGCCCTTCTAAAGGTTGAAATAATACCGAACTTTAATAATAGTAACATTTACATTCAAACACTGCTGATTTGTAAATTTTTAACTTAACCAATTGCTGTCATAGCTGTATAGATTTATTTTTACAATACATGTTAGCTATTATTTATTGCCATATTCAATTATAAGCATTCAAGAGAAAAAATATTTTCTTCTGTAAAGTTTGTTATGTCTTGTTATTAAATACAGAGTACTGAAAGTATTCACTTACACGCGCGCGCGCTCACACAAACACACTCACATACAGTACAGTATGACATTTATCGTCAGTGTTGGCAGATCAGGAAGCAGCTTTTCCCCACTAAAGTGCTCAAAATTTTCCAACTTTAGCATACAAATTCCCGCTGGCAGAAGAAATATATGTGCTTTATGTAAAGCGTAATATTTTAAAAAACGTGAGTATATTCTAAATGTTTAAATACTATTAAAAGAGTAACACAAATATTAGAAAATATTTTAAAATATGATAAAAGGAAATGTACTTTCTTGCTGAGCTCGACCTGAATACTTTTGAAATCCTTTGCTCATACGTACTTTATTATTAGACTGCTGTATTTCACAACTTTTCATTTATTTAATTATAAAAAAATACAATTTGCAATTACTGACACCAAATTTAGTGAAATTTATACATGCATTTAATATGTTTGGCTGCCATTTCACCATTTATAGTGAAATTGAAACAAGCTTTATCTTGATTGCAAATGATACGTTTGTGTGTAATAAGGCTAATAATTGCAAGTAATAATAGGCCGTAATAATAATGTGCAAATAATTTTGTGTGTGTTTCAATAGCTAATTTATTTTTGATTTTGTTTTATTAAGGTTATTGGCACTAAACATCTTCATACACCACTACTAAGCTGTGTGTAAATAAAGAAGCTACAAAATTATTCAAAGTAGGAAACGTTTCAGCGCCACGCACTTTCTTTACGTTCTTCACATTTCTCTAAAAGCTTAGTAAACTTTCACCAGCACCTGTATAAATATCTGTATAAATATTCTTGAGAATACTCAATTCTGGTTAATGTCTACACTGTCTTTGTATATATTTTTCTCGAAGGATGGTACTGTTGAAGCCAGTGACTGAATGTCTCATTTTTTTTTCTGCCAAGAAATTCCAAACGTCCCCGCACCTAGCATCCCAGTTTGTCGTGGTTGCTGGTCAAGCCCCGCATCGAATCTGCTTGTTTTCCCAGAAGGAATCTGTGTTGACACTAAACAATTAAGGAGTAGTCGGAAGCCTAAGGATTTGGCAGCGATGAATCTGTCGAAACCCTAAGCGATCATTTTCCCCAACAAAAACCTGTCAAGAAAACAAGCAGTGTTCGCTGCGGGACTTTAGAGAAACCGTGCGTTTGTAATTTACTTGTTTTTGTGTTATTTAAGCACTTATAAGTAATTTTTATGTTTACAGATTACATATGGAAGTACAAAGGCAGTTGTCACAAAAATCGTAACTGAAGGAAAAATATGTCATCTGGAAAATATAATACAGAAAAATCTTTACTCAAATTTGATATAAGTTGTCTTTGACACTTCTTTTAATATAATTTCTACTATACTTTAAACCTCTTCTTTACATACATACACATACATCCTCGCCGCTACAGCCCAGTCCGAGTACTGGCATCCAAAAGAAATCATCCCCACTGATCTCTACCCCCGGCCAATGTCCACCAGTTTGCTGCACCCAGCCTCACTGCCACGTTACCAACCTGGTCCAGCCATCATGTACGCGGTCTTCCCCTCCTTCTCCTTCCCATCGGCAAATAATTCGTGATTTGTTTTGGGATTCTATCCTCCGCCATTCTCTGCCATTCTCGGCCCAACGCAATCTGTTAATTTGTATGAATTGCACGATCGGAAGATCTTTAAATATTTCGTACAACTCTCGATTATGCAGTCGCCTCCAAATCTCGTTTCCTTTCACAGGGCCATAGATTCTCCTCGGTACCTTCCTCTCAAACACGGCTATACAAAACCTCTTCTTTACACTATACAAAAGTACTGACACTTTACTATACTGATAATTTTTGCTTTACGTGTGTATTTTTATATATAACAAATAATAAAATTAATTTGTACAAAAATATATCACAGTTGTGTAAATTCCTTGTAAACTTGTGTTGTCTAATGGACCTTGTTGAACCTATTCTATCCTTTGCAAATATCGGATACAGAGTGATACCAAACATAATTGTATAATATGTGTGTCTTTATACAATGTAGTATTTTCTACTACGGAATTACAAATAATATTTTTCAGTTCACTAAATTGTTATCTACTTCACGTACACCTCCACCTTCTTATTACTACTTCTAAGATGAAAGTCAGGGAAAAAATAGTTAACGTTATTTTTAAAAACATTTTATTGAACTCAATTTAGCCATAAGGAGAGAACTATTACTTTTCAGAATTGATGTTATATGTTTGGCACCTGATTGTAAGGTTATAGAATATTAAAATTGCGGTATACTTAAACAGCTGTTAACGACCAATTGTAAAAATTAAAATCTCTTAGATGTTTATACGTTCTTATTTGTTTCATCTTTTGTTTTTCCAATAGAGACTATTGTTTTAAGTAGAGAATGCAAAGAATTTTATTTCTACACATGAGTTCTTTTCAGAAAGTTTTATATACAGAAAAAAGGATTACATATGGAAACTTCGTTATCCCCTATTCTTTAAGAAATATACATGAATGGCTTTGAAAAGCAATTAATAAATTCCACTGAATATAAAGACAATATACAATTATGGACTAGATACGTTGACGATGTATTAGTAATTTGGGAAGGAAGCATAGAAGAAGTGCATGCGTTTACAAATGAGGTAAATAATAAGGATAAAATCTTACAGTTTAAAGGAGAGATTGGAAGTAAGAAAAAAAATTACATAGATTTAAACATAGAAATTAAAAATAATGAGAAACTACAGTTTGGGATATTTATGAAAGAATCGTATTCTGATATAATTATACCAAGAGAGTCTTACCACCCTTATAGATATAAAATGGCGGCAATCAATTCATTTTGTTATAGAGCTCAGAAGTGTTTAAAAGAGACAGAAACAAAAGATAGGGAGTTAAAAACGATAAAGGGAATTGTAAGGAATAATAACCATAACACCAACATAGTGGATAAAGTTATGAAAAGTATTAACATAAAAAAAGCTAAAATAGAACCAGAACAAAAAAATTATGCAGGGTCGTTGACATACATAGGATCACATACTAGAAAAATTACAAAATGTTTTAACAAATACGGAAGTAGATATAGCTATTAAAAAATGTGAAACGGTATTTGATAAGGAATAAAAATATAGAAAATTTTCCAGTTTTACAGAGACGCGGAATTTATAAATTAAAATGTAAAGACTGCAAAAAAGTGTATCCAGGTGAGACAGGACGGAAATTCGTATGCAGGTTGTCTGACCACAAACGTGGAGAAAGTAATAGAACAAAGAATTCGTTATATGCAAGACATTTCATAAGAAAACCATAAGTTTGTTAATCGTTTGGAAGACTATGAAATTTTAAAATTAGTAAATAACACAGTTGAAAGGAAGCTTAGGGAGGAGTTAGAAATATCGAAAGAAAGAGAAAAAGGGTTAGACAATTTAATGAAAACTAAAACTAAATTTGATAATGAAGAAATATTTTATAATATAATTAAAAAGTAAAAGATAGAGGACGGATAGATAACATTAAGAATTAAATTGCGTAGGACTATATGGATGTTTTTGGAAATAAGGGAGAGTGACCGTGCCCACAAGTGTGAATGAGAAAGGCGTTACAAGGTTATATTTTAAAAATAATGTACACACACACACACACACACACACACACACACACACACACACACACACACACACACGCAACACATAAAGACTAGGAACGTGCTATAAAAATATGTAACTGTACAGGCGGGGGTGACAGGGCTCGGAGATTGGGAAGGGGCATTTGAATTATAGCTTGCTGTGTGTGGTCAGGGGGGGGGGTGAAAGGTTTGGTTTTACCCTCATCTTGCTAATTCCTGTCTGACGATGAGCTGAGAAGCTTGAAAGCGCTAATCGTTATAATTTGTCTATAGTGGTGTGCAACAGTGATATCTATTTGAGTTCTTTTAGTCTTTAATTGAACCTGAGGATGTGTGTGTGTGTGTGTGTGTGTGTAGATTCTGAATCTTCGTAGAAACCCAGTGGGTTTCTGGACTGATATATCAAGATACGCGTACATTATTAGCTACCAGTTTCACCGATAATAAATACTTTTATAGCGGTTCTATACTGAATTTATACCTTGTCTGTCAAGTTATCCGTTTTGTGCCAAAGCATTGAAACATCGGGTTATATACATCTAACATCTACGAGTCTCTCGTAATCCAGTTAGGTAATACTTCAGATTACGATGTGTGATAAAAAAGTATCAGGATTGATTTTATTTATTTTATTTACAAAAACAGGCGGCTCAGTAGACCAGTGGGTATGGCACCTGGCTACTAATCTAGAGGTTCCGGTTTCGATTCCCTGGCTCGCACCATACAATCAAGGTGCGTTTTTCAGCCCCCAGGTCGACTCAGCCTGTTGAAAATGAGTACCTGGGATAACATCGTGTAGATAATAATGGGAGGCTGAAGCGTAATGCTGGCCACACTGCCTTCGTTGTATGCCGTACGGCTCGCATAAGGCAGCCTGCCTTACTCCTAAGCTACTTCGGTGGTACACATGGGAGCCATTATTATTATTTACAGAAATATACAAGAGTCACAGATTTCTTAATTTGTCTCCTCCAAACTAGTCCTCATCCGCAGCCACTAAATTCTTCTAGCAATTATTCGACTGCTCGAAGCATGTCTTAAAGTCATCTTCTGTAAGAGCCTTAAGTTCTCTCGTCTCATTTTGTTTTATCTCTTTTGTGTCTTGAAATGATCTCCCTTACAATTGATATTCTTATCTTTGAAAAGAGAATGTCACAAGGAACCATATCTGGCGAATATGGAGGATGCCGAAGCTGTGAAATATTGTGTTTTGCAATAAAATGCTGAACAGCATGTGACGTGTGGGCAGGTGCATTATCGTGCTAAGGTCACCATTTATCACTCAGATGCAACTGTGGCCTTTCTCGGCGAATTGTATCTCTCACCCGCCTCAAAACAGAAATGTAGTAATCTTTGTTTACTGCTTGGCCGCTGGAGCATATTCTTGATGAAAAAAAAAGACTTGTAATCAAAGAAGACTGTGAGCATGTCTTGACTCTGTTTTGTTCTGTTTTGCCTTTTTTGGTCTTGAAGAAATTTGCGTCTTCCACACTGAAGATTGGGCATTAGTTTCTAGATCATATCTATCAACGCATAATTTATCACCCGTTACGATGGTTTTAATGAAATTCTCTTTGTTTTTAGCACATTCAAATATGTCTTGAGCGACTGACACCCAAGCATCTGTTTGGTCAGCTGTGAGCAGTTTTGTACAGATTTTGCAGGAACACGTCTCAGTCCCAACTCATCAATAAGAATAGACTGAACTGTTTAAATTTCCCCTTTCGCTGCATATTTAGTATTTGGTTACTGTAAAGTCGGTTGGTGATGCTTTTAGCAAGCATTCATGAGTAAGTGGAAACATGGAATCTGGCGTTCCTATAAAAGTCCTATTGATTCCTATTTTTCCGTATGACAGCACTATATATATTGCAACAGTACGTATGTATATGGTATTGTGCATTGCACAATTAGTTAAGATAATTTAAGTAAATTAAAATAAATAATCAATATTATCAGTAGTAATAATAATTAATATTCAGATAGAGAGTGTAAAGGAGAACAACGAATTTGCCTGTTTGAACAGGGAAGTCACGCCACACACAGCTGCGTCTGTGTACACGTGTATCTTACGTGTGTGAGTGTGGCCAGTTAATTCCTGCAAAGCGTCACCCCTAAATAAACGCTAATCAATAAATAAATTATGTAAATTGTGATAAGTGTGTGTAAAATATCACAAAACAAAATACGCCACAGTGTGAATAATATAAAGACGCACGCGTATACAGAAGATTGTGCGAAAACAATAAAAAGTGTAAATACAGTGAAATTAATGTAAATAAAACCTGTAATAGTTAAGATAGAGAAAAGCGGTTAACACACAGTTGTACATATAAATATCGGTATGGAGAACCATACATGACTTCCATGTTCTAAGATAAGACAATACAAAAAATACGTGTTTCAATTTGAATTAAAATTAAATATGTTTAGATAGCTTGTGTAGTTCAATGATAAAAAAAATTTAAAAATAGGCAGTCATTGAGGACTGCCGACAGAAGTGAAAACTTAAAACTATGAAATAACAGTGGCTTTTTTTGGATATTCAAATTAATTGTAGTATCAAAAATTAAAATTTTTTGTAAATTAAAATCTTTAACATCAGTCTGGTTTTCACATCTATCGGCACTCCGAGCAACAATTATATACATTTTTATATGGTTTACTTATTAATTACTAATCCGCGGCAAAAACTATCGAACAACTAGAAATTTGTTTTACCACGCTAGTAAGATAACTCCTAAGCCACTATGAAATAGTCATTGCATGATGTATGGCAGAGGTCAAATATCAAAAATAAAAAATAAATAATATCAAATTTTTAAACGGAAATATTGATACGAATATTGGAAATATTTGAAAATACATGCTTTGTTTATGTTATTTATTTTTCTATATAAAAATATTAACATATTTAGTACTCACTTTTGTACTGCACAGTGATCCTACATTTGAACATTTAAAATAATGATCAAACTAAAACACAATTTAAACAATGCACAGTATACACACATTAAACTTTCCACGTAGTCAATTTAACTTTACTTATATACATATACACAGCACTAATGTTACAATCTTACAATAATAAAAAAACTATTAAATATACATACTTCGACATTAGACATGACGAAAAACCCTAAATTAACAGCCAGACGGACAAATAACAATTATGTAAATATCATATAATATAGTATAAGTAATTAATAAGAATAAAAATAATGTAAAATAGATCATAAGTATTGCGTTAATTGTTAATACGGAAAGCCAAAATCGCGCTAAGGATCGAACACGCGATAGCAAATTCGGCAGTGTAAGAAACTCCAAAATAAAGTACGTAAACGATAAAAGTGTGTTAAATAGTATAAATAATAGTATTACGCACAAGTATAATCTATACTTTCACTGCTGGCCACGCGCAACACGTCATACTTATAGCTACAGATATACTGTTAACATTAGCATGCCGACATTATCATGTTGGCATGAGCATGTCGGTGACGCGAACTCATAAGATTTTACCCATCCAAAAATCGCCCAACGTGCCTATAGAAGTTTTCACTTTAAAAAGTAAATTAATTGTGATGTAAGTCATACTACGCCTTGTCTAATACCACTAGGTAAAGTAATCGTTGTTTTCGCCTCAAATATTGAATTATTTACTACCCTAAAGAAATTACTCTGTTTCTTTTGTCCATATATTTCTCACAATTTTGAGGCACTCCTTACGATTGCTTTACCTACACCAGTTGGAAAATTTTTGTCAGAAAATTAATTATTTAAATTTAAGACACAATTTTTGACACAATGGATCAAGTAACGAAGAATGAATTCAATATGAAAATAAATTAACAAAAGACCAAGGTCCTAGTCTGTAGTCGGAAGGAAGAAGATTCAGTCAGAATAACTCTTGGAAATAATGTTCTCCAGGCAGTTAAAGAATATAACTATGTAGGAAGTAAAATCACAAGTGATGGACGTAGCAGTAAGGAGAATTAACCAGAATTTAAGCAGAATTAACCAGGCTAAAATTGCTTTCAACAAACTGAAAAACCTCTTCACGTCAAACACTGTCAGACTAAAAATAAGGAAAAATCTAGTAAAGATGTACGTGTGGAGTGTTGCCCTATACGGGAGTGAATTATTACTTACTACAAGTCCAATATTCGCGTGCGAAGCCGCGGGTAACAGTTAGTATATAATATATTCTCGTAACATTACGAAATGATGAGAACCTTATGTGTGTAGTAGATACAAAGTCGTCATTACTAAATTCATCATACGTATATCGATAATGATTACCAGCGCGAGAGTTACACGTAGTCCAATCTATATGTCAACGTGACTCTTCCTGAACTTGTTTCTTGGGACACGTTGACACCGCCAGTTCGAATGCGACAAGAAAAAATGACACAGCGACTGTTTGTTCGTTGCTTAATTATAAAAAAAATATATTCATATCAGTTACCGTGTTTTTAAAAATAGCGCTTCTAATTTAACCATTACCTTGACAAAAACAAACGTAACCTTGACTGTGGAATGTAAACCAAACGAAACTGACTTACATTTGTTATCGCGTTACGAGTGTATTAACCTGTAATAGATAAGGTGTTGTTCTTTAAACTAAAATTTATTGATTCGTTGCTTTTATAACAAAAAATAACGTTTTATTGCATTATAGAATATCGGTATGGAGAACCATACATGTCTTCCATGTTCTAAGATTTATATTTAAAATCATTTTCGAAATGAAATATTTCCATAGAAACTATGTCTTTCCTCAGCCTTAACCACAGTACTGTGGTCACTAACGTATACCACCTCACGTTAGCGCACTCGATTTGCACTGACGATGGCAGTCGATAGCACTGCAGAAACGTCTGGTTTTGTACAAAACATTGGACCGCGGCCAAATATCCCGCGAAGGAATTTTAACAACAAACTACTTCTTTGTTGTGGATAACGTAGTACACATGACATATAAATAAAAATTATCCCCTCCCACTTCAACTATCATTTTTATTTATAGAAAATTACCCCACCCCCTTCAACTAGTCTCTTCATTTATAGATATTCCATCGACGTTTCTACAGTGGCTTATTATGAACCGTTCTTCACCAAAATCAACAGACCTTGAGTTTTCTACAATTCAGGAATGCACACAAAAAATATTTGATTCTGTTTGAATGTGCGGCAGTTATCGTTCGTTATAGAAAAAATTACCGTTGTTAAAACATAAAGTGTTGCTGGTAAACTACCCATTTCCATTAACCGATCTTCACCAAAATCAATAAGCCTTCACTCCTTTACAATTCAGGAACGATGCAAAGAAATGTTTGTTTCTGTTTGAATGTGCGGCAGTTATCGTTCATCATAGAAAAAATTACCGTTGTTAAAACATACAATGTTGCAGGTAAACTACCCCTTTCCCTTAACCGATCTCCACCAAAATCAACAGACCTTGAGTACTTAAAAATTCAGGAATGTATGCAAACAATTATTTGATTCCCTTTTAATATGCGGTACGGTAGTTATCATTCGTCATAAAAATATCGGTATGGAGATCCATACATGACTTCCATGTTCTAAGACTTATATTTAAAATCATATTCGAAATGAAATATTTCCATAGAAAATACTTCTTTCTACTTATTGCTTCAGCCTTAACCACAGTACTGTGGTCACTAACGTATACCACCTCACGTTTTCGCACTCGATTTTCACTGATGATGGCAGTCGATGGCATTGCCGAAACGTCTGGTTTTGCAGAAAACATTGGACTACGGCTAACCAGCCCGGGAAGGAATTTTAACAAAAAACTACTTCTTTGTTCCCGATAACGTAGTACACATATAAAAAATTCTCCCCTCCCTCTTCAACTATAATTTTCATTAATAGAAAATTACCCCCACCCCGTTTAACTAGCCTCTTGATTTATAGAAATTTCATCTACGTTTCTACAGTGGATTATTAGGAGCTTCTTATCAGGATACTTTGTTTATCAAAAGTAAGTACTTTACTCTTGTTAAAACATAAAACGTTGCAGGTAAACTACCCCTTTCTCTGAACCGATCTTCACCAAAATAAAAATGCCTATAGTCCTTTACAATTCAGGGACGCATGCAAAAAAGTAAAGTACCGTTTACCAAATGGTAAAAGCTTAAGAGCATGATAATGTCTTTCAGCCGCCAGCTAAACGCAACATTATTATGGTTACTGACTGACTGATTGGTTACATACCTATCTACAGATATGCAGTGTTGTTTGCTTGTTAGGTCTTTAATCTGCGACGGACGTTAGCACGTTAGCGGTCGCGGTTTTAGTTAACGATTCCCGGCTGGTAAATGATGACGTCATGCAGCGTGATGCGTTACAGAAATTTTCAAATGACCCCCAGCCATAAGACATTATCATGTCAAAAATATTTGATTCTGTTTGAATGTGCGGCAGTTACCGTTCGTCATAGAAACAATTACTCTTGTTAAAACATGAACAGTGGCCGGTAAACTACCCCTTTCCCTTAATCGATCTTCACCAAAATCAACAGGCCTTCACTTCTTTACAATTCAGGATCGTATGCAAAAAATTATTTGAATGTCTTTGAATTTCCGCAGTTATCGTTCATAAAAAAAAATTACCCTTGCGAAAACATAAAACGTTGCTGGTTAACTACCCATTTCCCTTAACCGATCTTCACCAAAACCAACAGGTCTTGACAACTTTACAAATCATGGTTGTATCCAGAACATTATTTGATTCTGTTTGAATTTGCGGCTGTTATCGTTTGCCTAAAAAAAAAATTACCCTTGATAAAAACGTTGCAGGTAAACTACCCCTTCCCCTTAACAGATCTTCACCAAAAACAATAGGTCTTGAGAACTCTTCAATTCAGAGTTGTATGAAAAAATTATTTGATTATGTTTGAATTTGCGGCTGTTATCGTTTGCCATATAAAGTACCCTAGTTAAAACATAAAACGTTGTTGGTAAACTACCCCTTTCCCTTAACCGATCTTCACCAAAAGCAATAGATCTTGTGTACTTTACAATTCAGAACTGTATGCAAAAAATTAATTGATTCTGTTTGAATGTGCGGCTCTTATCGTTTGCCATAGAAACAAAATCTACAGATAGACAGACAGACAGACATACAGACATACAGACAGACAGGCAGACAGACACACACACACACTTTTCGAAAATTATCCCTTCCCCCTCCTCCCATTTAAACTATCATTTTCATTTATAGAAAAATTACCCCCACCCCCTTCAACTAGCCTCTTCATTTACGGACATTTCGTCTATTTCTACAGTGGATTATTATGATCTTCTCTCCAGGATACTTTATTTATCAAAATTAAGTACTTTACTTTTGTTAAAACATAAAACGTTTCTGGTAAATTACCGGTCCCACTTAACCGATCTTCACCAAAATCAATAGACCTTGAGTCCTCTACAATTCAGAGACGTATGCAAAACATTATTTGATTCTGTTTTTAATTTGCGGCTGTTATCGTTTGCCATAGAGGAAAATTCTACAGACAGACACACAGACAGACACACAGACACACACAGAGACATTTTTCGAAAAATGAATTTTCTTCTTGTTTAAGAGAGTAGTACAATTAGAATCAGCCCTTATCTCGAACTCGTAATTTTTGCGGCATCACCATACTTTCATTTCCTTATGGAACATGGAAACAAAATGATGCAAAGTTTGTAGTATCTTTTCTCCAGTTTCTCATTCTCATTATCAACAAAATGATGCAAAGTTTGTAGTATCTTTTCTCCAGTTTCTCATTCTCATTATCTGTCTTTTCCTATTATGCAGTACTTATGTCCTGTCTTTTCTTAATCTCATAATGTAACCATATAATGGCATTTATTTTATCATTCAGGAGCTGGTAAAGGGGAGGGTCAAGTGACTGTATACTAGGTCCTGCGCACCCTCGCTCATACACATCCCACAAACACCCTGAACACATGTTTAGCGAACACACCCCTACACATTCTTCGTATTAACGAGAAAATACAGATTCCAGCAACACACAGGAAGAATCCAGTAATTGTCATATGAATGCAAAGGTAACGGTTATTTGAGTTTGGAAACTTTACAGCTGACACAATATAAAGGGTGATTCAATTAGAAGTTACAATTTTAAAGTGAAATAAAACACGTTGGTTTTTGATAAAGGCTTAATGTATTTATTTCGATATGTTGTTTAGACATTGACATTAAACATGATAAACGATATCGGGCAAATTGCTGCCACGAGCGGCCCTGCAGACTTCTGCCCTTTTGATGAAATTCTCCATCGCTTTCCGCCATAACTCCTGGGCAGTTCATGAATAACATGGCGAATCTCATCTTTTAGCTCTGGAATCGTTTTGGGGTCACTGGTATACACTTTCTGCTTTAAATAAACCCAAAGAAAATAGTCCAATGGCGTGAGATCACACGACCTTGGTGGCCAATGTTGATCGTCGGAACGTGAGATGACGCAGCCGGAGAACTTTGTAAGCAACAACTGTATTATTTCTCGCGCGGTGTGGCAAGTGGCACCGTCTTGTTGGAACCACATGTCTTCAAAATCCATATCATCCAAGTGGTGCCAAAAAAATTTGTTATCGTCTCCCGATAACGTTCACCATTGACTGTTACTGCATCACCACGGGGATTTTCAAAAAATTTACAGGCATTGCACAGAGAATGGCATTGAAAATGCTTCAATAAATCTAAAAAATATATACATTTATGTTCATTCGCCAATCAATGAATTCATTCTTCATTTACCAATGTACAGATTATAAGTTAAATGTAGTTGCATTCATAAGCGCAGTTTTATATGTGTATTACGTTATTGACAACAAAGAAGTAGTTTCTATGGAAACTCACCGGTTCCCATTTTCGATCACGCACCAGCGATCGGCCGCAAATGTGCGACACGTCCTTTTAAACATTTGCAATGTTAAAAGTACGGCCCAATCACGACGCCGACCCAAAATCCGCACCAAACGGTGACTTTTTGTGGATGCATAGGTTGTTCAAGAATGGCTCGTGGATTTTCAAGTCCTGAAATGCGGCAATTTTGCTTGTTTACATACACATTCAGTTGAAAATAAGCTTCATCGCTGAAAATGATTTTCTACGCAAAATCACCATCAGCTTGGTGGTTCTCTAACACCCAATCAACGAAGTCACGACGCTGTCTATGATCTGTTCCCTTCAATTCCTGGGTCAATTGGATCTTGTAGGCATGCAAATGCAGATCTTTAGTTAACATGCGTTGGGTGGTGCTGTTGGAAAGGTCGAACTGCTGGGAACGATGGCGAATGGAGGTCGACGGATTGTCATGGACACTGGCACTCACTGCGTCGGTATTTGTGAGTGACCGGCCACTGGGAGGACGTACTAATCTATCCACATCCAACACTGACGCGGTTCTACTGAATTTTCCGATTAATTTTTTAACCGCGACACGATATGGACGGCTATGATTACCGAAGTCATTTCGCAGTGGGCGAATCGTGTTAGTTAAATTTTCTCCACTTCGAAAATAGCGTTTAACAATTAAAATACGTTCTTGAGTCGAATACCGCTCCATAACAACAAATGTTAATACTTAACAATGACCAATTTCAAATATCAGCTGTTTATCTTTCACAAGATAATAGTACTGTATTGCCAACTTAAAATTGTAACCTCCAACTGAATCACCCGATATTTGCATAACGCAAATGTAGTAGGCGCACAACGCAAATCGGGTAATAACTTCCTGTCTGTTGTTTCACGTTGCGTTGTTGCTTTGCTTTAACCCAATTGATGTTTAGAGCCCAATTTTGTGGTTAGCGAATCCGGACCTTAATTAAACGGACCTCGTAACTATGCTGCGATTACGTTGCAACGGACTGCATTGATTTTTAATATTGTAAATCACTGGAGTTAACGTTACTTGAGTATCATTATTTTTAATCCTTACTGAAGCGTATCTAAGATACAACAAAACTGTTAAACTTTTAATGTTAACTTACTGATCTTACTGATGCACTTTTTTGTTGAAATTAGAAGACGTCAAATTGATACTTACCCAAACAATAGAGAACAGACAGGCAGAAGATGCACGGGGCGTCTCGCGCTCTGATTTGTTAGCATTGTTTAGGCCGTAGCCCGATGAACGCCAGGTTCTAACAGCGCAGCTCGGTCTTTCGCTCGGCACAAGGAGTTATGGTGCGGTCCACTAATACACAATAGGCGTGTGTATCATGGGGCATCTTTGATTATGGGGCATAATGTGTATTACGGGGCATCTCTGATTATGGGGTATAATGTGTATTATGGGGCATCTCTGATTATGGGGCATAATGTGTATCATGGGGTATCTCTGATTATGGGGCATAATGTGTATCATGGGGCATCTCAGATTATGGGGTATAATGTGTATTATGGGGCATCTCTGATTATGGGCCATAATGTGTATTACGGAGCACCTTTGATTATGGGGTATAATGTGTATTATGGGGCATCTCTGATTATGGGGCATAATGTGTATTATGGGGCATCTCTGATTATGGGGTATAATGTATATTATGGTGCATCTCTGATTATGGGGCATAATGTTTATCATGAGGCATCTCTGATTATGGGGCATAATGTGTATTATGGGGCATCTCTGATTATGGAGTATAATGTATATTATGGTGCATCTCTGATTATGGGGCATAATGTTTATCATGAGGCATCTCTGATTATGGGGCATCTCTGAGTGATTTCTCACAGCTCCAGGCCTGAGGCGCTCCTCCGTGGCATTCCCGCAGGAGCTTAGAGGCGCGCTGGTGTGGTCGACAGGCTCGACAGCCCGGAGGCGAGTCGTCCGTAAGGATAGGTTGCGGATGTCTCCCGCAATTAGGCGTAATACACACCTCGCGGTTTCCCATGCTCTGAGTTTCATCCCAGCCGAGACGGAAAAGAAAGTGCTGACTGAATAGAGAACAATACCATAGAACATTTGACGATTACCTTTGTTACTTGAAAAAAAATTGAAGTACGCGTTGTCAGTTGGCTATGCCAAGGACACAATGGCAACAGAAGTCAGATCAATAAAGATCCTGGGTGAGGTGAATAACATGTAGATAGGAATTTGTAATATCAATAAATTGTTTGTCAGATAAGAAATCTGGGAATATCTTTCAAATTATAAATTAAAACTCTAAACAGCTGTTAATACGTTCGCATTCTGCTGTGAGTAATGGACATAATTTATCAATTACACGTGAGAATAAATACTGATACATCAAAAGTTATTTTGCGCAAATTTGCTATTTAAAATAAACAAACAGCTTACTGAGATTTAATGACAGCCATACAGAAGAAAAAGGAAACAGAATTGCAAATGGAAAGCAGCATTAACTTTAAACTTTTATTGATGTCGAGTAGTGTACCATCAGTGCAAAGGAAAAGTTAGTAGAATAAAGCCTATTGAAGGAGGCTAGTCCCCAAATCTGGCCGAGACCTATCATACACGACTGACAAGCCTCAAACATTGGAAAGAGCGAGGATTTCGTAATGCGGTTTAGACAAAAATTGATGATGCTAAAAACTAGTCCAACCGACAGTACAAAAATTATACATTCGTATATTACTTACAACAAGCGCGCTTATAGCCTTCAGGTCGGCTGCCTACAGTACCCTTCTTGCACGCCGAAGAGCATACCCTACCCAACTTCTAAACTACTTGGCTAGTTCAAAAAAGAAAGATTATTGAAGCAATTTACGTATTCCATTCATGTTCATGAGTTAGTTATTGTTATTCGTTGACGTTTCATTTATACTTTGTTAACAGTTTTATTTACTTTTCCTATGGAAAGTGCCGAGTGTATCCTGTGTTACACAGGTTACCTCACGTAAAAGAAGACGGTCTTTACTTGTTGTAAATACAAAATGTCGGTATGGAGAACCATACATGACTTCCATGTTCTAAGATTTATGTTTAAAATTATTTTCGAAATGAAATATTCCCATATAAACTATGTCTTTCTTCAGCCTTAACCACAGTACTGTGGTCACTAACGTATAGCACCTCACGTTAACGCACTGCATTTTCACTGACGATGGCAGTCGATAGCACTGCCGAAACGTCTGGTTTTGTACAACACATTGGACCACGGCCAAACAGCCCAGGAAGGAATTTTAACAACAAACTACTTCTTTGTTGTGGATAACGTAGTACACGTGACATATAAATAAAAATTATCCCCTCCCACTTCAACTATCATTTTCATTTATAGAAAATTACCCCACCCCCTTCCACTAGCCTCTTCATTTATAGATATTCCATCGACGTTTCTACAGTGGCTTATTATGGTCTTCTTATCAGGATACTTTATTTATCAAAATTAAGTACTTTACTCTTGCTAAAACATAAAATGTTGCAGGTAAACTACCCTTTCCCCATAACCGTTCTTCACCAAAATCAACAGGCATTGAGCTTTCTACAATTCAGGAAAGCACACAAAAAATATTTGATTTTGTTTGAATGTGCGGCAGTTATCGTTCGTCATACAAAAAATTACCGTTGTTAAAACATAAAGTGTTGCTGGTAAACTACCTCTTTCCCTTAACCGATCTTCATCAAAATGAACAGATCTTGCTTGAGTACTTTGAGTTCAGGAACGTATGCAAAAAAATATTTGATTCTGTTTGAATGTGCGGCAGTTATCTTTCGCAATAGAAAAAATTACCGTTGTTAAAACATAAAACATTGCAGGTTAACTACCCCTTTCCCTTAACCGATTTTCACCAAAATCAATAGGCCTTAACTCCATTACAATTTATGATCTTCTTATCAGGATACTTTATTTCTCAAAAATAAGTACTTTTCTCTTGTTGAAACATAAAATGTTGCAGGTAAACTACTCTTTTCCCTTAACCGATCTTCACCAAAATCAATAGGCCTCGAGTCCTCTACAATTCAGGGACGTTTGCAAAAAATATTTGATTCTGTTCGAATTGACGGCAGTTATCGTTCGTCATAGAAAGAAATTACCCTAGTTAAAACATAAAATGTTGCAGGTAAACTACCCCTTTCTCTTAACCGATCTTCACCAAAATTAAAATGCTTTGAGTCCTTTACAATTCAGGAACGTATGCAAAACATTATTTGATTCTGTTTGAATGTGCGGCAGTTATCGTTCGTCATATAAAAATTACCCTTTTTAAAACATAAAACGTTGCTGGTAAAATACCCCTTTCTCTTAACCGATCTTCACCAAAAACAACAGGCCGTGAGTCCTCTACAATTCAGAGATATATGCAAAAATTGTTTGATTCTGTTTGAATGTGCGGCAGTTATCGTTTGCCATAGAAAACTTTCTACACACAGACACACAGCAGACAGACAGACACACACTTTTCGAAAAACGAAACATGGAACATGGAAGTAAAAAGCACTTGTTGTTGTAATCCGTTCACGATGGCTCTTGTTTCTATTTTCTTTTATTGCTTTTTTGTCTCTTCATTTTTATCGTTTTTTGTGCTGACTTTTACAATCTCGCCATTGAAAAGCAGCTCACTTCAATCTGTCTCTGTCCACCCATAAATTAATATTTTCAGATTTCTAATAATTAAGAATTATTTTCAGATCTCGGTATGCCGTTTTATAAGTAAACAAAATGTTGTTTATTGTAATAAAACTCATTTAATATCAGTAAAGTCGTATTATACACTAGCTGTTACCCGCGGCTTCGCACGCGAATACTTGACTTTTAATAATTATTTTAATATCATTTTCATTGTCTATGTCTATATAGCTTTCTGTCAGCTCGTATAACAATTTTGTACTCATTAGTCAAATTCTCTGCAAAGCTATTTTAACACTTGCACTATTTTAACTTGTACCGAATTATTATGTTGGTGCAACAGCCTTTGGAGATTTAACAGCACCCGTTTATAAAGCCTTTGGAGATATTTATAAAGTACCTGTTAAATCGAAAACGCTAAATTCTTTATTTTAAGTGTTACTGTGTTAGAAGCACTGTATAACACATTAAACGTTATGTTTTCCTCAACCATGGCTTTTATTTATTTCAACAGTAAACCAAAAACCAAAAACCGTTGTCACCTATCCTCACAAATGAAAACAACACGAATTTTCGATTTGCATTAAGTAATACGACAGTTTACAATTAGTACAATTCTTCTTTTCCACAACGTAATATAGCGATACAATCGCATATTATATAAAATATAGAAAATGTACTGCAGGAATGGATAAATGTACAGTTCCGATGCCGCTGAATAGCTTTTGTTTATTTATTTGTTAGTATGGTAATTAATTCTGGTCTCCATGGTGTTTTTGACATCTTTAGTAGTAGTATTTAATATATTTCATTACTTATTCATTGCATTATCAGAAATACGTATAAACATAATTTTACAAAATATATATACGGATCTGTATACAAAATTACAAAATATATCAATACAATCGCTTATTAAAAACTGCAGGATCGGATAAAGGTACAGTTCCAATGCCGCTAAATATCATTTGTTTATTTACTTGTTACTATGCTAGTTAATTCTGATCTCCATGGTGTTATTGACATCTTTATACGTGTCAATTAAAAGGGCCTAAATCGTGCAAACGGGTCAAAATATCAAATTCCAAGTTAGACAGTATTTTTCGTCTTGTGTCAAAGGTAATCTGTGCAAAAGTTTGTGGCAATCTGTGTAACGGTGTGGATTTGAATTCAGTACCCATAAAGCTTCAGACTTTGAGTTTTATATATTTCACTATAAACAATATTTAATAGCGTGAATGTTATCCAGTTTTGTAAGAGTTTAGATAAAGTATTGTGACGGCGGAAGATAACTAGATTTTAACGGTTTTAGATTTTAACCTTCAGAGTTTACTCCCAGTGTTGTAGCGGTACCGCGCTGGTCGCCATTTAGATACACAGTATCGACGAAAACGAAATGAGTTTTAACTCGTAGGAAATGCACAATAGGCTACAGCATAATGGGGCAGTAAATCTCAATGGCGGTAAAGACAAGCGGCAGTGGCAAGTGAAACAGACAGACAGTTGTTACGGGAATAGTCCGCATCACATTGTGTGCCTATGCAAATGTACCCAGTTCGATGTGCAATTTCAAAGTCCAAATGACCATTGCTTTGTATTCATCTGGTAATTACTGGAATGGAGTGGTGTTTGTATTATCTGTGACGTATTGATTATACCATATACGGCTGTTCAGACTTGTAAAATATTACAACTTCCTGCACGTTATATTTTCAGACTTTTTACTCTTTATCTTTTGTTACGTAATGCAGAAAAAGAGTTACGCCATTACGGATCGTTGTGGTACTTTGCAGAACGTTTTTGTCTACTCTATTCCCGCAGCTGTAATGCGTACGTGACGTTTGACATGCGAGGCAGTGTTACGTAATGCGGAACGTCTCGTGCGTTCGATGGTGTCGTTCTAGAAGCCTCTCGATTAGCCCAACGGTGCGTGTTTCTGCGAAGGTCGCGCTGAAGTGTCCTTTGGAATTTTCGATGGATTTTTAAGGACACATATTATGGAACCCTGCAGACTACAAATAGCCATACCTGCTGCTTAGATTTCAGTTATTGTCGGGCGATTACTCTGTGCGTTCAAGTGGTTATTAGTGAAAAGTAATTATTCTGGTGAAGTGTTACGTGTTTTATAATCGTGCGGGACAATATTGTAATACAATTGTGTTTTATGTTAGTTGACATTTTATCGCGTGTGTACAATTTTTATTTGATTTGTTGTAAAAGACTATCTTGTTGATTACAAACTGTTTAATTGTGATAATTAAAGCTGGTGATTAGTGACTTCATAGGTGTCTTGTATTTCGTTTTCCACTGTACCATACGACGATCAGTTAGACCGTCGTAACACTATGCATTTACAGTAATTATGAATTACTATGAAAAACACTAATTTCAATTAATTTTATACATTTCGTTGCGCTAATTAACGTTAATAATATTTTAAGTATCAGATATACTTTTATTTATGCAATAAGTTGCATTTTATTCTGTTATTGATAGTTTCAATAAGTCGGAGACTGGAAAAGTGGGTTTATGGTACAGCGATTGAAAGTGTGTGTGTGTGTGTGCGTGCGCAAAAAATTCATAAAAGTTTTCTCGCTTAATACATTTTATAAATTCTATAACACAAACCGGCTTAGAGATAATTGGTTTCTGGTTGTCACTGATCACCCTACATTCCATAATCACCATTTGTAACGTAAAGACACGTTTTCCAGAAATCGATTGATCGTTTGAAGGTACCCCTGAGTATTTATAGTCTATTAAATAATATGTTTATAACTAATTGTTTATACTGAAATAACTGCGACGCTCATATTTTTTAACATATTGTTGTTGTTATTATTTCATAATAATTTCGTAATTAGTCGTGTTCGTATTGATGTGTGTGTTTTCAAAAGCGCTCATAGAAATATTGCTTTATTTCGTTCCTCTAAAAACGAAGACAAAACCGTAATATCAGACACATGTTTAATATCTAAAAAACGTTTGATAAAAATACGCTTAGATTGTACTATAATCTTAAGTTGGACATAAATAATAAACAAAACCGTCTTAAATCAGTTAAGGCTGTAGAGTTGTAGATAAATTACAAAATGAAGACAAACAGAAAATGTTAAAGACTAATGAGGTAAATAATAAAGTAGTGTTAAGATAAAGAAGAAAATTTATGACGATATTAAAAATTAAATTTCATTAGATTGAAAACAAGGCTGTAGCTGAAACAAAATAAAATGTTATAAAATAATGGACCAGCAAGAAATTCTCACTTTCGCTAGTGAAATGTGGACAATATCATGAAAAAAACGACTACAACAAACAGCTGAAATTTTTAAGGGGATTAGAAGGTTATCAATGGTCAGGAATTTAAAGACCAAACCAAATGAAATGGTTATGAATAGTAGAACGGAGGAAAGAAAACACCGGTGGATGAAGCAGACTTACAGAATAGAAGATCAGAGGTTTAAGATATCAGTAAACTATACATTTATTGGACGTAGATATGTTCGTAGGCCTTGCAGAGATGGTTTATGTGAAGACAGAACAGGTTATAAACCTAAAGGATTTAATGAAGGCGGTGACAGTGTTAACTCGATGGGACATACAACTAAGACCCTTATTAGAATATTTTAGCAGGACTGAAGACAATTAATCCAGAAAAATACGTGGTAGGCCTACACGGTATAAAATCAACGTATAAAATCATAAACTGAAGATAATGTTACGACTGTCTCGCTGATCGTAGTATGGTACAGTGGAAAACGAAATACAGACACCAATGAAATCACTAATTACCAGCTTTAATTAATTACAATTAACAATTTGTAATCAACTCGTACAATAAATGCAAGTTAAATTTGTCCACACGCAATAATAATGTTAAATAATAAAGTTTCACACCAATTATAACACAATAACACTTCTCACAATACTTCGACAAACACTCGATCCCGATCCGCGCCAAGGAAATTGCTAACTGGCAACTGATCGAACTAAGCCACACGCTCTTGCTTTTGAGCCAGACGTCCAGAGTCGCTTACCATCATTTGCACGCCAGCTTAACGCGTATCTCAAGTGTTCTTGAACACGCTGGAACGTACTCGGTTGCGGCCTGCTCGACTAGCGGAGAATCGGATAAAAGGACCCTCTCGACTTTTCGAGAGAATTCCATCGTTACAATATTGTCTTAGAGCATGTGACGATTTCATTAAAAAAAAAATATGTTAATTAATTAAGTTGATAATGTATAGACTGAGAAATTTTAAATTTTTAATAAAATCTCACATTTTAAACTAAATCTTATTGCTATCATTAAATAATAATAATATTTAATAAAAAGTCTAATAATAAATTAAAAGGAATACGATTGTACAGAAAGGGTAAAGCTTGTTAATTAATCCTGCATAAACAGGCGCTAACCAGAATCAACTTGTTTTCCGACCCCTTAACTAACTAAAAATAATTGTAAATTTGTTATTATTTAAATAATTAAACTAGATCACTATAATGTACTTTGATAGCGATTGTAACTAAGAATCTCCCTACTTAATTATTTAATCTAACTTTAGTCCTTTAAAAAAAAAAGAAACTTGGAACTACTTTTATGTTGATTTGAACTGTTGCGAGATTACTACTCTCACCCCTAACTATTTTCGCCCACTTGCAATGGAGCGGTCAACCAGTAAGCTGCGTACTGCAGATATGTGCAACGTTAAAAATAGTTTGTTTCAAAATGTGATTAATCCATCAGTTAAGACACAGAGGCATTCTTTATACTATTAAACAATGTGTTGCGTTAATATAGTTGAACCGCGAGTCATATAAATATGTTGTAAACGAGTAAGAAAGAATAACGAAAATTTAGCGCCTATGACATCTCTACAAAAATCTTAAAATATAAAACTTATGTAATTAAAACTGTGGTAATACCATAAAGTGAAGTGCAACAATCAAACAATCATGTGAAGTGGATACAGGTGAATGAAACTTTTGTGTTAATCATTCAAATCAACGAGCTATTACTATCCGTTAGCCAAGAGCAGAGAACCAGGACCCACTATGATCTAAAAGACTTCAGGACTACACCATTCCCGGATACGAAGATAATGAGAGATACCTGACCTACATCAAACATGGTGCAACCGAGGACCTACGACCGGAATAACGCAGAGCTGGAGGACATCCAAAAAGGTGACACGGAGGCAAGCCTTCCGTGATTATGAAATACTAAATATTATCTCCAACAAAAGACAATTAAATTAACAACATTAAGACATTTTACGTACTGACAGTAATTGTATACTTATTCTTAGTAAGAGAGTTATAGCTCTAAACTGTAAAGCCTTATTGTTTAAAAAGATTAATAAAGACCATTCTTCAAATGGCAAAATTTTAAAGATTTTATATGGCGAGGTAACCATTATTAACGTATTAGACTAAATCCCGGATCCGGGGAATTAATTAAATTTGATGTACATCTTATTTTGAGGGCCCTTGTAAAAGAATAAAATATAATCATCATGTAAACTGTAAACTGTTGAAGCATATATGTCGAGAATTTTAAGTAGAGCAATTAATACCATATGTAATAAAGAGATGTCATCAGGAGTACCGACTAAACTGAGTGCATAAATCAACAGTCTCCCCTTCCCTGAATCCTTTTTATATTTATTGTTCGTTGTTCTGATTAATTTTCAGCTCGTCACAACTAAGGCAGCCTGTATAATTGGCAGAACCAATTATTGCGGGTTCCCTAAGTTATAACACAAGAGAAGATGTTATAAGCAGAGTAAAATGGACTCACTAGTATTACGCCAGGAAAAGTAATTATTATTAGAATATAAATTATGGACTTTTACCATCACAGAAAAATTATAAGGTGCGACGTTTCGACTTACAAATAATCGACTTCAAGATAACTATAAACTAAAACATGATGAACACCAGTAATGTATACTACTCTACCAACGAGCGATAGAGACACAAAAGTAACAAATGTTCACAGAGTATATGATAAAAGTCTAAATTAGTTAAAAAAAGTACTTACTAGGAAAAACACATCACACTCAAAACAACACAAGATACAACGCACACGATCGCTTTGCACACCGCAAACAAAAGGCTCCTTGCTGGTCGACCTTGGTGGTGTGCAAATGTTGGTGTGCATTGTGTGAAGTACTTCTAAGTCAGTGAACATCTTCTATGAAATACATGTCACTGTTTTAGTTTATTTTACTTATTATTGATAATTGCTTATTAATATTTTGTTTTTACTTTTTATTTTAGCATAAAAACAAGAGTGTTTAGGTCTATGAAATAAACATTTCGACAGAGGAACAGGAACAATATTACACATTAATTCCCCACCTCCTGAATGAGGAAAAATGATTTTACTTATATTTCAGAATGACTATTGAAAGTTTTACGTCACTAATCGTGTCTCGTGTTTTTTGGCGTGAGTTGTATGCTTTTTCCTAGTAAGTATTTATTTGTATCATTTAGTCTTTTTACCATACACAAAGTGACAATATTTCTTTACTCTCTATCTCTCTTTGATAGAATATCCCTCGTTTATTACTACATTCATTGTGTAGTAGTTTGTAGTTAGCCTGAAGACGTTTGACGATTGTTTGGTTGGCCGGGACATCATCGCTCCTTATAATTTTATGTGATCGCGAAAGTTTGTCATTTAGGTTTTAATGTCCACGATTCATCACAGCCAGCTTTTTAAAACGATATCGCTGCTGATTACGCTGATGAGACACGTGCGCCATAGCCATACGTGCACAACGTTCCCTTTAAACACCTTCTCTTACGTATATATCTATGAATTTGACCGGTTTCACCGGACGGCGAGCACTTCGACTAATGTACTGCAGACCCACCTTACTTAAACCTCCAATAGCGCTCTGTAGGCACAAAACAAACTCTTCCCAAACCTAGATTCCTTCCTGTACAATATCAATTGGAAATACTCACAAACTGCAAAACAACATTTTCCTACAATCCATAACCACCTCCATCAACAGAACTACCCGCAATACCCGCAGCAGACCTTCCTTCTTCATAAACCGTGTCCTTACCATAACCGTTGGACCTCCTCCAAGAACTCCTCGCCGCCAGCATCAAGGAAATAGAAACACTTGATTCCCATTTTTAAACATACTGAACCTGCCAGTCTTCCTGATTACATAAAAATTAAAATTTTCCCTAACCATTTACCTAGTCTTTAGCCCTCTTCTCTGTGCCCCCCTGCCTACCTTGACGCCTCTCTGACGTCTGACTCCAGCTTTTGGCGATCTGCGTTACGCGTCCCTGTCTTGGACGCCTTCATGTATAAGCTTATGGCATTTTCATCAGCCACTTCCTTTACCCATACGGTCACACACACACACACACACACACACACACACACACACACACACACACACACACACACACACACACACACACACACACACACACACACACAACTCCAATGTGCCTCCACAATCTGCCTCCATCTTCTTCGCTTCCGGCTTGAACTGGCGTGCGTCTCCCCACATCCTTCCATTTGGCTAAATAGGGCTTGCCACAGATCAGCCGAGACTTGTCGTTCGGGACAAGTCTCAAAGAGGACAAAACAAAAATTTTGCGACATGTTTCTTCAACTACATAATTTTACCTCCCTCAGATTTAAACTAAATTTATATCGACTAGAATAAATGGAAATTTTATCCTCCCTTCGCTTGATACATAAATAAAATATTAACTGTACTAAATCACCTGCTAAATGGCTGGTAAGTAGGATATAATAGGGAGCACGGCTGGTGGCAGGATTTCGTGAATCTAGTGTGGGTGTGTATTACAACCCCACCACCATTCTGTTACTCGATGCGTAAGTTTAACGTGTAAATAAACACATTTACGCCCACTGAACACAGTGTTGCTCGCTTTGACTTTATACACTTTTTATTCTCTTTCATGTAAACATATTCGTAGTACAATGGACAAAAAAGTCAGAGTATTAAGAAAAGGAGATACCGTTTTCCCGATACTTTAAATGGGATATCACATGATTTCATTTTATCGTCAGAGTATGGTTTCAATTTGTTCAGCTTTTACGTACATGCGAAAAAATATATTAGGCAAGCAAAACATCTATGAAAATAAATATTAGTCAATACTTTTCTATAATATTATGCACAGCATATGTTGGATAATCCGAAACAATTACTTTTAGTGAATGTACCGACACGACTAGCTGAAGCTGCAAAACAATGACATCACATTCAGATTATATTCCAAGTCATTTAGTCATTCCCAATTGCTCATTACACCATATTGCTCAAAGCAATGAAAGTGAATAGTTTTAATTAAAAATTTATAATATACCTTTATTATAATCCGTCTTGCGATCTTGTAGTTATTTTGTACACTACATGTTTCGGGAATAAATTCCCATCTTCAGATGAACATTTTTTTTTATATCCTCCTATTATATAGGAATCATCGGTGAAAGATATAAAAAAATTCTTCACCTGAAGATGGGAATTATTTCCCGAAACATGTAGTGTACAAAATAACTACAAGATCGCAAGACGAATTACAATAAAGGTACATTATAAATTTTAAATTAAATCTTAATCCGATCTGGAGACTGTATATAATGAATGAATAGTTTTGTAAATAAAACAATATATAATAGTGTTTTGAAGCAGGTATCACATTTTAATTATTTGGGATGCAACATCTCATTGAGGAAGGACAACGATATCGAGAGAAAGTTATACATTTAATAAATTTAGTTATACATGTGGAACAATAAGACGACTTTTGAAGGATAAAATGCAGAGGAAAAATCTATAAGGTACTGTAAGGTGCTCCGCTGTGCCAACTTTAATGTATTGATGTGTAACATGCAGTCTCCTGCAAACAGATATTTCAAAAAACAAGCCTCGGAAATGAAAGTTTTTAGAGAAGTTAAGGGATGCAGATTGAGATTAAACGACGAAACGACGACATTAGGAAGTAAATGAAGTTGCAGTCGGTTCTTGATAGAATAAAGGAATACAGGCAGAATTGGAAGTCCCATGTGGAACGCATGGTAGACATTTGTATATAAGCCAGTGGAAACGAGAGATTTTGGAAGACCCTGGCAAAACCGTCAGAGATTCTGTGAAGTCGGAACGGGCTAAGTAAAATGAGGACCAAGTATTAGCTGCACAGATTTGTTATTACAACAACAAAGTTATTCTTACTAGAACACAGTTGTTATTACGAGAATTTCACCAGAAGTTACCAATTATGACACAGCTTTATAAAGGTCTTATATTTTCCCGGCTGAAACCAAATTGGCACTCAAAACTAACATAAGATTACTCATGTTTTCAAAAGAAAATAGTCTTTTTGCTAATTAACGTTTCCTAAAGTATGGACTTAAACAGTGTATTAAATGATAAAAAATTTAATTACATCCTGTGTACACTCGCGTGTCTCCAACTTCATCTGCTAAATTTTACAGTAACGTAGTCGATAAAGATCTAAAACCTCTTGCTGCCCAGGTAGATGTGTGTATCTTTTTTCAGTTAATGAAAGAATTAGTAATCTTAAAAACAAATTTTGATTGGTGCCAGGGGTATTTGCTTTTTTATAATACATGTAACGTGATAATAAGAGAAGACATATAATTCTTAACACATAAATACATACATTGGAATCGAAAAGATAACGTTTATATGATGTATGAAGGTTGACGTGTTTAAGTGTGAACAATCAACAAGCTGAAATATTCAGCTCACAAAAGCAGTGGGTTTGGTATAATAACACTAGTTGACAAATTATATCCAACTTTGTCGTGTTTATTGGCTAAACTGCTACTTGTTATGTTCCGAACGAGGCTTTTCAGTGTTTCCACCATTTTCAAGCCTTAAGCCACGACAAACAATATCTCGCTGGAACCCGTATATATACACGTGAATCTGTCTTCACGCAAGTCAATTTGTAAACAATTCTACTGGTTTGTCAAATTTTGTTGCTTCCCTGCTATATACACTTTTTCCTCGAACGAGGCCTTTCGGTTTCGAACCATTATCAAGTTCTTCCTAAAACAACATTAAAATACCTACTTCCCTTATATATATAGCCTACTAACCCTCCCACGCATCACCGGTTACATTCAACCAATAGGAGGCAGTACTTACCGCCCAGTCCTTGTTAGCCCCACCCCTTACTCAGTCAACCTGACCTCGTCATATACATTATCCTCTAGAAATCTCCTACAGCATTCTACCTTCTGAACCTATCCTGTAACCGTATTACGCCTTTTATACACTACTCTTTCATTATTCTCTATGCGAGACATTTTAATGAAACAGGGCATAGGTTTTTAGACCCAACAGAGAACGTCGAAATAGAAAGGTTAGAGAATAACATAAGTAAACGCAAATTGTATGAAGAATTAGAAATATTAAAAGTAAGGAAAAAGAATAGTAATGCGCTGAAGAACATAAGGACTGAATTTAGTAATGAGGATATATTTTATTATATTTTGAAAGAGTAATGTATAAAAGGTGTAATACGGTTACAGGATAGGTTCAGAAGGTAGAAAGCTGTAGGAGATTTCTAGAGGATAATGTATATGCCGAGGTCAGGTTGACTGAGTAAGGGGCGGGGCTATCAAGGACTGGGCGGTAAGTACTGTCTCCTATTGGTTGAATGTAACCGGTGATGCGTGGGAGGGTTAGTATATATATATATATAAGGGAAGTAGGTATTTTAATGTTTTTGTAGGAAGAACTTGATAATGGTTGCGAAACCGAAAGGCCTTGTTCGAGGAAAAAGTGTATATAGCAGGGAAGCAACAAAATTTGACAAAGTTGTGATGAAGACTACTAACACAGAGAAAATAACTGATGAATTCTACTGGTAGGGAAACGGTAGTGGCCCTATTGGCTCAGCTCCGTTAAGCCACGCCCCTGCTACTTGCTACGAAGCTGCGACTCTCCCTCTACTACCTTTTTAAGCCACGCCCAGCTTTGTCTACTTACGTAACACTCTGACGAAATACAAATATCTCGTCCTTGCATAATATGATAAAATATTTATTCATTACTAAATAATGTTTGTATATTCATTAGTATATTACTGTTCTTCTTTTTTACGTTTAAAATTTCTAACTCTTCATAATATAAACTCCTTATATTTAAATTATTTTTCACTTTTAATACTTCAACATTTTCATGAAAGTTGGTTAATTTATGCCCTGTTTCCATGAAATGCCTAGCGTATAGAGAATTAGTGGTCCTACCTCCTTCTCCCCTTGCATGTTCTCTCAACCTAACCTCAAATTTATGTCCAGTTTTTGCTAAGTAGACCTTATCACATTCTTTAGACCTACATGTTAATTTGTACACCCCACTCTTCTGTAATATTGCTGTTTCTTCAATATTATTATCCTTAGCTTAATCGAAAACTGTTGGTGGCTTACTTATGGCTATATCTATATCATATTTCTTAAAACACATTATTATTTTCTTTGTTCGGTATCCCATATATGTAATTGATCCTTTATATTCTTGATTATTTCTGCATCCCTGGTTAATATTGTTACGTTATGCGGAAAAAGTGTTTACCATTACAAAACATTCTACGCGTTTCTCGGATGTTCCAATGCAATCCGGCTGTAATGTGTGTGTGCGTACGTATTACTGCTACTGAAATGAAGGACAATTACGTGACACTTGTTAGGCGCCCAAGACTGGTCCAGATTTCACCAGTCCGCGCGCGCAGTGTGCAAGACCGCAATTAATTACGTTCTGGCGTTTTCTAGTAGCGTTCATGACGCGTAGTATGGAATATTCTGGTATCTCAACGGGGTATAAATACAAGAGTTCAGCGACGCTTAGTTTAGTTACTGTCGGCGATTTACACAGTGCGGTTCGAAGTATTGTGGCGAAGTGTTTTATAATGTAGTATGTGGCGAAGTGCGGCACAATTGTAGTACAATTCTGTGTTAATTTATATTAGTTGACACTATTATTGCGTGTGAACAATTTTTTATTTGATTTGTTGTAAGAGACTATTTTGTTGACTACAATACTGTTTAATTGAGATAATTAAAGCTGGTGATTAGTGACTGAATTGGTGTCTTGTATTTTGTTTTCTACTGAACCATACAACGATCAAGTAGACCGTTGTAACAATATCAAGACCCTTACACAAAACAGTACTTATGCCATCAAACAGTACATGATCTACCTTGCCTAGATCACGATTTGCTAACGAATAGAAATGATTATTGAAATGTGTGTGCACGTAACCGGACACAGGAACACAGTATTGTCTACTCGTGTTCTATTAAAGTCTACTCTACTATCAACTGAACTGAGATTTAACTAGAGTGTGTGGGTTAATGTTTCCACCGAACAGCATTGAACAAGGGTGAAAAGCAATGTCGGTGTCCGGTTATGAGTGTAACTCAGATTCGAATCCACTAACTAGCATAATTGAGCAGTAAATCTTAATTGTGTGTGTTCATCGCAAGTCCGCAACATGGAATAAGAAATCATGGAAAATTATTACGTGGTAAGAGTCCCCATTGCGTTGTATGCATAGAATAGCCAAGCAGGCTATTTCTGAGGTTAAGTAGTAAGAGAGTAACTACTATGTCATCACCAGTAAATAAATTTTATAACAGAGTGGAAAATTTCTCAAATACAGACTTTACTCAGAAAGAACTAAATCTGTTAAATAAAGGTTTGAAATATTGTCCAAACATACGGTACAAAAGAGACATAGAAATGTTATGTATAAATACAGAAATAGCACTTAGTAATTTAGATAACCCAGAAATAAGAAATAATGAATTAGTTTCCTGTGCAAACATTATATCAAAAAGTAATAAGAATAAGTATAGTCTAAAAGATTCAGATAAGTACTAAGTTAACAGTTTAAAACAAAAAATTAATTCATATAGTTTAGTGGTTTGCAAAGCTGATAAAGGCAATACGATTACAATAATAAATGTGAGTGTATATATTGAAAAGACAGAACTTCTCTTCAGGAATGACAATTTCAAGATATTAAATGATCCCACTAATAAGTTTCAAAAACAAATAAAATCACTTATTAAAAATTGCCCTAATATATTTTCAGACACAAAAAGTTTCATGCTAACTATGATGAACCCAAAAGCTCCTGTTTTGTATAGTTTACCAAAAATACATAAACCTAATTGTCCCATGCGCCCAGTTGTTTCATATGTAACTGCACCTGCATATAAAGTCTGTAAAAAACTTAATGAATTATTGCCAAAATATATTAACTTTAACCCAAAGTATATTTCTGAGGTGTTTCTGAGCTCAAATGTTTATTAGTTAAGTAGAATTAAATCACTACCGACTCGGAACACATGGGTAAAAACGTAAAAGTTTTACCTTGTAGCCTGAACCAGTTTCACTTATTATAAGCACCGTCAGAGGCTGCCACTGGGAGCGCTGCCCGTCTTGTTCTTGGCGACGGTGTCGACTTTTGAAGGATCGATGTTGTGTGTGTGTGTGTGTGTGTGTGTGGTGTGATATGTTCGAATAATGCTGTGATTTGAATTCTCTCTGTGCGTTTAGTATGTCGTTTTATGTTTTATTGTGTGTTTGTATATTTTCAATTGTTCAAGAGTGTCTAGTTTTTGGCCTTTTGTGTGTACGTGTAGAATATCCATCTTATTTTCGATGTTTTTGTATGTGTGGTTTGCTTCAACGAGGTGGTTTGCAAAGGTGGGTTCGGTAGTGGAATGTAGTGCCTTTGTGTGTTTAATGTATCTTTGTTTGAAGCAACGTCCTGTCTGGCTTATGTAGAATTTGTTGCAGTCTGATCAATTTAGTTTGTAAACACCAGGTAGATCGAATTTGTTTTGTGCTTGTGTGTGTGTTTTGTTTTGTTTGTAGTTTTGTATGCGATTCTGTATACTGCTTTTCTGAATTCGTGGTCTATTTTTTCAGTGTGGTTATTGATGTATGTTAGTGTTATGAATTTGTTGTTTTCTGTCTTTGTCTGTTGTTTATTTTGTGTTTTGTGTTGGAGTTTATTGACTATTGTTGTGTTATCCGTTGGATTCTGTTAGATATCTTATCGTGTTTAATTTGTCTTTGTAGTCTTTTTCATCTAGTAGGATGTTGTTAAGTCTATGTATCATAGTTCTGAAGGCAGCTAGTTTGCTATAAATATTAATTCTGTAGGCTATAAATTGGCAACAGCTGCTTCTTAGTTAATCAGATTACGTTGCGCCTCAAGTGGTGAGCGAGTTACCAAGTGCGTCCCAAGTGGTGAAAAGATTTTGTTATGCGGAACTCTATTACTTGACATTATTATTGCCTCTGGACAAACTTAACTTAAATTACAATAAGAGTATAATCTTGTTAAATAACTTGTTGGTTGCAAACTGTTATTTGTGATTAATTTTATTAAAGCTGGTGATTAGTGACTTCATTGGTGTCTCTATTTTGTTTTCCACTGTACCATACGACGATCTGTCCTATGTCCAATAGGCCTTGAGTCTTCTACAATTCAGATAATTATGCAGAAGATTATTTGATTCTGATTGAATTTGCAGCAGTTATCGTTCGTCATATAAACAATTCTATACACTGACACACAAACATATAGACACACAGACACTTTTCGAAAAATGACTTTTCTTCATCTTTTGAGGGGAATACAATCAGAATCAGCCCTTATCTCGAACACGATTTTTTTCTCCTTCACCATACTTCCATTTCCTTATGGAACATGTAAGTAATATATAGGAACGTAATTGTGCGTTATGTCTGTACGATCGTGTTCAATTGCTGCTTTGATGTCTGTTCAAGTATCGATGGCTGCGTTTAGTTAAATTATCATACTTAGATATGATAATATTAAACAACATCGGCTAATTCTGTAAAAAATGGAAAAATATTTACGCTGGTTTATGAGGCGTAGCAGTCTAATTTAACTTTGTTAATTAAACAAGTTTACAAACTCTAACCGCTATAAATTTACTACAACCATTACTTCATCTCTTCCGTACATCGTAAGGAAGACAAATAATTACAGAGAAACTCTGCCACATATTTTACGGTCACTGGAGAATTCCTGACAACTGACTTGTTTCAGCGTGTATCACACAAACCGTTCTATAAAGCAGATTACAATTCCCGGCAGTTATCGTTCGCCATAGAAAAAATTACTCTTGTTAAAACATAAAACGTTGCTGGTAAACTACCCGTTCTCCTTAACCGATCTTCACCAAAATCAATAGGCTTTGAGTACTCTACAACTCGGGCACATATGCAAAAAAATATTTGATTTTTTTTTAATTTACTGCAGTTATCGTTTGCCACAGAAAAAAGTCTACACACACATACACACGCACACGCACACACAGACACTTTCCGAAAAATGACATTTCTTCATGTTTTGAGGGTGGTACAATCAGAATCAGCCCTTATCTCGAACACGATTTTTTTCGCCATCACCATACTTCCATTTCCTTATGGAACATGGAAGTAAAATTATCACTTGTTTTATAAATTCACTTAAAAACTTATATTTCTAAATATTGTAGATAGACATTACAATTTAATTTCCTTCAAACAGAAAAATACTAAATTTTTAAATAATAAGAACAATTTTTAAATCTGAAACACATTCGTTTACAGTGGCCGTGTGTAAGCGTAAGAATAAAATTGTTGACAAATTATATTTAAGTAGACTTGATAAACGCTTGAAGAATTTTCTATCTTTGCGCTCAAAGAAATACAACTGTCTTTACTTTATTCTCTCGTGGACAATCGAGTTAACGTTTGAGAAGCAGACATCGCGTACAAAAGGGAGAGAAAATACAATTCACTTAACGCTGAACTGGTTGAACAAATCAAATGAAACGAATTTACAACAACCAACTGCACAGACTAGAGTAGAAGCAAGACAAAGCTAATATATTGTTACGACATTGCAGAACAATCAACTGCACAGACTAGAGTAGAAGCAAGACAAAGCTAATATATTGTTACGACATTGCAGAACAATCAACTGCACAGACTAGAGCAGAAGCAAGACAAAGCTAATATATTGTTACGACATTACAGAACAATCAACTGCACAGACTAGAGTAGAAGCAAGACAAAGCTAATATATTGTTACGACATTACAGAACAATCAACTGCACAGACTAGAGTAGAAGCAAGACAAAGCTAATATATTGTTACGACATTACAGAACAATCAACTGCACAGACTAGAGTAGAAGCAAGACAAAGCTAATATATTGTTACGACATTACAGAACAATCAACTGCACAGACTAGAGTAGAAGCAAGACAAAGCTAATATATTGTTACGACATTGCAGAACAATCAACTGCACAGACTAGAGTAGAAGCAAGACAAAGCTAATATATTGTTACGACATTACAGAACAATCAACTGCACAGACTAGAGTAGAAGCAAGACAAAGCTAATATATTGTTACGACATTACAGAACAATCAACTGCACAGACTAGAGTAGAAGCAAGACAAAGCTAATATATTGTTACGACATTACAGAACAATCAACTGCACAGACTAGAGCAGAAGCAAGACAAAGCTAATATATTGTTACGACATTACAGAACAATCAACTGCACAGACTAGAGCAGAAGCAAGACAAAGCTAATATATTGTTACGACATTACAGAACAATCAACTGCACAGACTAGAGGAGAAGCAAGACAAAGCTAATATATTGTTACGACATTACAGAACAATCAACTGCACAGACTAGAGCAGAAGCAAGACAAAGCTAATATATTGTTACGACATTACAGAACAATCAACTGCACAGACTAGAGCAGAAGCAAGACAAAGCTAATATATTGTTACGACATTACAGAACAATCAACTGCACAGACTAGAGCAGAAGCAAGACAAAGCTAATATATTGTTACGACATTACAGAACAATCAACTGCACAGACTAGAGCAGAAGCAAGACAAAGCTAATATATTGTTACGACATTACAGAACAATCAACTGCACAGACTAGAGTAGAAGCAAGACAAAGCTAATATATTGTTACGACATTACAGAACAATCAACTGCACAGACTAGAGCAGAAGCAAGACAAAGCTAATATATTGTTACGACATTACAGAACAATCAACTGCACAGACTAGAGCAGAAGCAAGACAAAGCTAATATATTGTTACGACATTACAGAACAATCAACTGCACAGACTAGAGTAGAAGCAAGACAAAGCTAATATATTGTTACGACATTACAGAACAATCAACTGCACAGACTAGAGCAGAAGCAAGACAAAGCTAATATATTGTTACGACATTACAGAACAATCAACTGCACAGACTAGAGTAGAAGCAAGACAAAGCTAATATATTGTTACGACATTGCAGAACAATCAACTGCACAGACTAGAGCAGAAGCAAGACAAAGCTAATATATTGTTACGACATTACAGAACAATCAACTGCACAGACTAGAGCAGAAGCAAGACAAAGCTAATATATTGTTACGACATTACAGAACAATCAACTGCACAGACTAGAGTAGAAGCAAGACAAAGCTAATATATTGTTACGACATTACAGAACAATCAACTGCACAGACTAAAGTAGAAGCAAGACAAAGCTAATATATTGTTACGACATTACAGAACAATCAACTGCACAGACTAGAGCAGAAGCAAGACAAAGCTAATATTTTGTTACGACATTACAGAACAATCAACTGCACAGACTAGAGGAGAAGCAAGACAAAGCTAATATATTGTTACGACATTGCAGAACAATCAACTGCACAGACTAGAGTAGAAGCAAGACAAAGCTAATATATTGTTACGACATTGCAGAACAATCAACTGCACAGACTAGAGTAGAAGCAAGACAAAGCTAATATATTGTTACGACATTGCAGAACAATCAACTGCACAGACTAGAGTAGAAGCAAGACAAAGCTAATATATTGTTACGACATTGCAGAACAATCAACTGCACAGACTAGAGTAGAAGCAAGACAAAGCTAATATATTGTTACGACATTGCAGAACAATCAACTGCACAGACTAGAGTAGAAGCAAGACAAAGCTAATATATTGTTACGACATTACAGAACAATCAACTGCACAGACTAGAGTAGAAGCAAGACAAAGCTAATATATTGTTACGACATTGCAGAACAATCAACTGCACAGACTAGAGTAGAAGCAAGACAAAGCTAATATATTGTTACGACATTACAGAACAATCAACTGCACAGACTAGAGTAGAAGCAAGACAAAGCTAATATATTGTTACGACATTGCAGAACAATCAACTGCACAGACTAGAGTAGAAGCAAGACAAAGCTAATATATTGTTACGACATTGCAGAACAATCAACTGCACAGACTAGAGCAGAAGCAAGACAAAGCTAATATATTGTTACGACATTGCAGAACAATCAACTGCACAGACTAGAGCAGAAGCAAGACAAAGCTAATATATTGTTACGACATTACAGAACAATCAACTGCACAGACTAGAGTAGAAGCAAGACAAAGCTAATATATTGTTACGACATTGCAGAAAAATCAACTGCACAGAGTAGAGTAGAAGCAAGACAAAGCTAATATATTGTTACGACATTGCAGAACAATCAACTGCACAGACTAGAGTAGAAGCAAGACAAAGCTAATATATTGTTACGACATTGCAGAACAATCAACTGCACAGACTAGAGTAGAAGCAAGACAAAGCTAATATATTGTTACGACATTGCAGAACAATCAACTGCACAGACTAGAGTAGAAGCAAGACAAAGCTAATATATTGTTACGACATTGCAGAACAATCAACTGCACAGACTAGAGTAGAAGCAAGACAAAGCTAATATATTGTTACGACATTGCAGAACAATCAACTGCACAGACTAGAGTAGAAGCAAGACAAAGCTAATATATTGTTACGACATTGCAGAACAATCAACTGCACAGACTAGTGTAGAAGCAAGACAAAGCTAATATATTGTTACGACATTGCAGAACAATCAACTGCACAGACTAGATTAGAAGCAAGACAAAGCTAATATATTGTTACGACATTGCAGAACAATCAACTGCACAGACTAGAGTAGAAGCAAGACAAAGCTAATATATTGTTACGACATTGCAGAACAATCAACTGCACAGACTAGAGTAGAAGCAAGACAAAGCTAATATATTGTTACGACATTACAGAACAATCAACTGCACAGACTAGAGTAGAAGCAAGACAAAGCTAATATATTGTTACGACATTGCAGAACAATCAACTGCACAGACTAGAGCAGAAGCAAGACAAAGCTAATATATTGTTACGACATTGCAGAACAATCAACTGCACAGACTAGAGCAGAAGCAAGACAAAGCTAATATATTGTTACGACATTGCAGAACAATCAACTGCACAGACTAGAGTAGAAGCAAGACAAAGCTAATATATTGTTACGACATTGCAGAACAATCAACTGCACAGACTAGAGTAGAAGCAAGACAAAGCTAATATATTGTTACGACATTGCAGAACAATCAACTGCACAGACTAGAGTAGAAGCAATACAAAGCTAATATATTGTTACGACATTGCAGAAAAATCAACTGCACAGACTAGAGTAGAAGCAAGACAAAGCTAATATATTGTTACGACATTGGAGAAAAATCAACTGCACAGACTAGAGTAGAAGCAAGACAAAGCTAATATATTGTTACGACATTACAGAACAATCAACTGCACAGACTAGAGTAGAAGCAAGACAAAGCTAATATATTGTTACGACATTACAGAACAATCAACTGCACAGACTAGAGTAGAAGCAAGACAAAGCTAATATATTGTTACGACATTGCAGAACAATCAACTGCACAGACTAGAGTAGAAGCAAGACAAAGCTAATATATTGTTACGACATTGCAGAACAATCAACTGCACAGACTAGAGTAGAAGCAAGACAAAGCTAATATATTGTTACGACATTGCAGAAAAATCAACTGCACAGACTAGAGTAGAAGCAAGACAAAGCTAATATATTGTTACGACATTGCAGAAAAATCAACTGCACAGACTAGAGTAGAAGCAAGACAAAGCTAATATATTGTTACGACATTGCAGAACAATCAACTGCACAGACTAGAGTAGAAGCAAGACAAAGCTAATATATTGTTACGACATTACAGAACAATCAACTGCACAGACTAGAGTAGAAGCAAGACAAAGCTAATATATTGTTACGACATTGCAGAACAATCAACTGCACAGACTAGAGTAGAAGCAAGACAAAGCTAATATATTGTTACGACATTGCAGAACAATCAACTGCACAGACTAGAGTAGAAGCAAGACAAAGCTAATATATTGTTACGACATTACAGAACAATCAACTGCACAGACTAGAGTAGAAGCAAGACAAAGCTAATATATTGTTACGACATTACAGAACAATCAACTGCACAGACTAGAGTAGAAGCAAGACAAAGCTAATATATTGTTACGACATTGCAGAACAATCAACTGCACAGACTAGAGCAGAAGCAAGACAAAGCTAATATATTGTTACGACATTACAGAACAATCAACTGCACAGACTAGAGCAGAAGCAAGACAAAGCTAATATATTGTTACGACATTACAGAACAATCAACTGCACAGACTAGAGCAGAAGCAAGACAAAGCTAATATATTGTTACGACATTGCAGAACAATCAACTGCACAGACTAGAGTAGAAGCAAGACAAAGCTAATATATTGTTACGACATTGCAGAACAATCAACTGCACAGACTAGAGTAGAAGCAAGACAAAGCTAATATATTGTTACGACATTGCAGAACAATCAACTGCACAGACTAGAGTAGAAGCAAGACAAAGCTAATATATTGTTACGACATTACAGAACAATCAACTGCACAGACTAGAGTAGAAGCAAGACAAAGCTAATATATTGTTACGACATTGCAGAACAATCAACTGCACAGACTAGAGTAGAAGCAAGACAAAGCTAATATATTGTTACGACATTACAGAACAATCAACTGCACAGACTAGAGTAGAAGCAAGACAAAGCTAATATATTGTTACGACATTACAGAACAATCAACTGCACAGACTAGAGTAGAAGCAAGACAAAGCTAATATATTGTTACGACATTACAGAACAATCAACTGCACAGACTAGAGTAGAAGCAAGACAAAGCTAATATATTGTTACGACATTGCAGAACAATCAACTGCACAGACTAGAGCAGAAGCAAGACAAAGCTAATATATTGTTACGACATTGCAGAACAATCAACTGCACAGACTAGAGTAGAAGCAAGACAAAGCTAATATATTGTTACGACATTGCAGAACAATCAACTGCACAGACTAGAGCAGAAGCAAGACAAAGCTAATATATTGTTACGACATTACAGAACAATCAACTGCACAGACTAGAGCAGAAGCAAGACAAAGCTAATATATTGTTACGACATTACAGAACAATCAACTGCACAGACTAGAGCAGAAGCAAGACAAAGCTAATATATTGTTACGACATTACAGAACAATCAACTGCACAGACTAGAGCAGAAGCAAGACAAAGCTAATATATTGTTACGACATTACAGAACAATCAACTGCACAGACTAGAGCAGAAGCAAGACAAAGCTAATATATTGTTACGACATTGCAGAACAATCAACTGCACAGACTAGAGTAGAAGCAAGACAAAGCTAATATATTGTTACGACATTGCAGAACAATCAACTGCACAGACTAGAACAGAAGCAAGACAAAGCTAATATATTGTTACGACATTGCAGAACAATCAACTGCACAGACTAGAGCAGAAGCAAGACAAAGCTAATATATTGTTACGACATTGCAGAACAATCAACTGCACAGACTAGAGCAGAAGCAAGACAAAGCTAATATATTGTTACGACATTACAGAACAATCAACTGCACAGACTAGAGCAGAAGCAAGACAAAGCTAATATATTGTTACGACATTACAGAACAATCAACTGCACAGACTACAGCAGAAGCAAGACAAAGCTAATATATTGTTACGACATTACAGAACAATCAACTGCACAGACTAGAGCAGAAGCAAGACAAAGCTAATATATTGTTACGACATTACAGAACAATCAACTGCACAGACTAGAGTAGAAGCAAGACAAAGCTAATATATTGTTACGACATTACAGAACAATCAACTGCACAGACTAGAGTAGAAGCAAGACAAAGCTAATATATTGTTACGACATTGCAGAACAATCAACTGCACAGACTAGAGCAGAAGCAAGACAAAGCTAATATATTGTTACGACATTACAGAACAATCAACTGCACAGACTAGAGCAGAAGCAAGACAAAGCTAATATATTGTTACGACATTACAGAACAATCAACTGCACAGACTAGAGCAGAAGCAAGACAAAGCTAATATATTGTTACGACATTACAGAACAATCAACTGCACAGACTAGAGCAGAAGCAAGACAAAGCTAATATATTGTTACGACATTACAGAACAATCAACTGCACAGACTAGAGCAGAAGCAAGACAAAGCTAATATATTGTTACGACATTGCAGAACAATCAACTGCACAGACTAGAGCAGAAGCAAGACAAAGCTAATATATTGTTACGACATTACAGAACAATCAACTGCACAGACTAGAGCAGAAGCAAGACAAAGCTAATATATTGTTACGACATTACAGAACAATCAACTGCACAGACTAGAGCAGAAGCAAGACAAAGCTAATATATTGTTACGACATTACAGAACAATCAACTGCACAGACTAGAGCAGAAGCAAGACAAAGCTAATATATTGTTACGACATTGCAGAACAATCAACTGCACAGACTAGAGCAGAAGCAAGACAAAGCTAATATATTGTTACGACATTGCAGAACAATCAACTGCACAGACTAGAGCAGAAGCAAGACAAAGCTAATATATTGTTACGACATTACAGAACAATCAACTGCACAGACTAGAGCAGAAGCAAGACAAAGCTAATATATTGTTACGACATTACAGAACAATCAACTGCACAGACTAGAGTAGAAGCAAGACAAAGCTAATATATTGTTACGACATTACAGAACAATCAACTGCACAGACTAGAGCAGAAGCAAGACAAAGCTAATATATTGTTACGACATTACAGAACAATCAACTGCACAGACTAGAGCAGAAGCAAGACAAAGCTAATATATTGTTACGACATTACAGAACAATCAACTGCACAGACTAGAGTAGAAGCAAGACAAAGCTAATATATTGTTACGACATTGCAGAACAATCAACTGCACAGACTAGAGCAGAAGCAAGACAAAGCTAATATATTGTTACGACATTACAGAACAATCAACTGCACAGACTAGAGTAGAAGCAAGACAAAGCTAATATATTGTTACGACATTACAGAACAATCAACTGCACAGACTAGAGCAGAAGCAAGACAAAGCAAATATATTGTTACGACATTACAGAACAATCAACTGCACAGACTAGAGCAGAAGCAAGACAAAGCTAATATATTGTTACGACATTACAGAACAATCAACTGCACAGACTAGAGCAGAAGCAAGACAAAGCTAATATATTGTTACGACATTACAGAACAATCAACTGCACAGACTAGAGCAGAAGCAAGACAAAGCTAATATATTGTTACGACATTACAGAACAATCAACTGCACAGACTAGAGTAGAAGCAAGACAAAGCTAATATATTGTTACGACATTACAGAACAATCAACTGCACAGACTAGAGTAGAAGCAAGACAAAGCTAATATATTGTTACGACATTACAGAACAATCAACTGCACAGACTAGAGCAGAAGCAAGACAAAGCTAATATATTGTTACGACATTACAGAACAATCAACTGCACAGACTAGAGTAGAAGCAAGACAAAGCTAATATATTGTTACGACATTGCAGAACAATCTAGGTGTTCTCGACCAATCCAGTGCAATCCGGCTGTAATGCTGTGTGCCTACGTGATTCTCAACATGTGTTGCAAGATTGTTCCGGACTCACCGGCCCGCGCCTGCTGTGTGTAAGCCCGCAAGCAATTATGTTCTGGTGCTTTCTAGTAGCATTCTTGACGCGCAGTATGGAATATTCTGGCATTTCGGCGGGGTATAAATACAAGTACTCAACAACGGTCAGTCAGTCTGAGTTGCGACTTAATGGAATGCGGATATTAATATTATAGTTCAGTTATTATCGGCGATTACACAGTGAGTTTGAGTTGCGAGTTGGCGATTATTCTGTGCATTCAAGTGGTTATTATTGCGTTTCGTAATATTGTGGCGAAGTGTTATGTGTTTTATAGTTGCGCGGGAAAATTGTAATACAATTGTGGTTTATATTAGTGGACAATTTTATTGCGTGTGAACAATTTTCATTTGATTTATTGTAAGAGACTATTTTGTTGATTACAAACTGTTTAATTGTGACAATTAAAGCTGGTGATTAATGACGTAATTGGTGTCTTGTATTTTGTTTTCCGCGAACTATACAACGATCAGTTAGACCGTTGTAACAATATGAAATATACTTACAGAAAATGTAATCAAACCGAAAAAAGATATTGTAACTGATATATTGTATTTTATTTTCCAAGATAAGGACAATTGTTTACACATTAGTCGCAATTTTTCTAAATAGAACACGCGAGGTATTTAATATAACTGGTTTTTTTATGTTTACTGTTTTTTTTTATTTTATGTTCCTTCTTTTTAATCCTCGGTTCTTTAACATTGTGTAAGTTCCAGATTCCGCATATGACTTTCATATGAAATGATTTGAGTGTATGTTTTTAATAAGAATGTGTTACTTCTGTGGTTGAGACTTAAGATCGACAAGTCTTTCGCAGAATTGACTTTTCTGTGCATCCGTTTGGGCTCTCTCTATCGGAGGTGTGGATTACAACCCGGGGGTTGTAGGTCTATGCAAAGTTTTTCGGGCTTCTAAGAGTAATTATACTGCTAAAAGAACATTGGAGTAACATCAGGACGGTTTTTAATTCCTGACGCTGAACCCCCCCCCCCACCTCGGGTTATAGGACCTAATTTGCTTAATTTCTTATTAACACGTGTTTCTGAATCTTAAATCGATTTGATTTGTATTTTCCTCGCCCGAGCAAATCCATTAGCTGTAAATGAGTTTGTTAGATATCTTTAATAAAATCTCTTTCTCAAAATACTACTGGAATATTAATACATAGCGTAGGTATATTGGGCTAGTAGCGTATGTACTAAGTAGTCCAAAGGAGATCCGCGAAGTGAATTTTATTGGTCAGTGGTCTATAGCAATGGTTCCCACACTTTTCAGTCCGCGGACCCCCCAAATTAATTAAAAATTTTACGCCCCCCCAAATAATTAAAAATTCACGGATTCCGTCTGAGTTCTGAAATAAAACAAACAGTAAACATGATAGAAACTCTTATATTTTAATTAAAAGGTATTAAAATCAAAATTCTCTTAATTTGCAAAATTATAATATTAATGATATCAAACATAGTTAATGTGAACAATAAAACTGCTTTTATACAATTAGCTCTTTAATGTTGGTTTTAATGTCTGATAAATTCAATATTAAGTAACTCTCGACATCAAGTTTATTTCTTAACTTTGAGTTTAAATACGTGAGCAGGGAGACTGCGGTTTCACACAAATAAGTAGAGGAAAACACAATTAAACACTACAAAGCTCTTTTTCCTATAACGAGAAGTCAGCTAGCTATAATTGCGAAAACAATAATTTTAATGAACTGTCAGTTGAAATGTTCTGCCATAGAATCTTCTTGTAGGCCTAGTGTAAGCGAGATGTTTAGTCTGTTCGATGGACAAACAAATCTGCTACACGACATGAATTTAAGACATTATTAAAGCCATTAGTTAGAAATTACTTTTACAATTACAATTACTCTGAAATAACTGGAATCTTCTACTAATTGTTTCAAGATTCTAAAATTTGGATTTGGAGCATAAAACATCTAAAAAATTACGGTATGTTCCATTTTTTCTTAAAAGTGTCTGCGGATCCCCTGACACATTGTCGCGATCCCCACTTTGGGAACCACTGGTCTATAGGGTTCAAAAGCTTACTAATATCAAATAGCATTTTAATCACTGCCTTAGAGTGATATAAAATACATTTCACAAACTATGTTCCATTATTAAAATGAAGAGGATTCTTAGTGATCAAGGAGTGGAATTCCAAAGTGGGACAACCCATACTCACATCCATCAGACATCCATCCGCAGGGAAATTTAGCCGAGAGAGTGAACAAGGAGTTGGGTAAATACTTACGAATATACTGCCATAAACAACACAATATATGGGCAGAATATTTACCATTCTTTGAGAAAGCTGTTAATGAAAATTACAGAGAAGCTACGAGCTACACACCGATAGAGATTGAAGAAGATCGGCAACCCAATCGATTCTGGAGAAAGTATGTTCAGAAACCCGCTAATCAGAACTTACCAGTCCCATTAAGCTTAAAAGTTGCTCATGCGAAACAGATAATAATGGAAAAAGGTAATAAGAGAGTTGAGCAATTCAACAGGACTCACAAGTTGCAGAAGGTCAATATTGGAGAGAAGATATTAGTAAAGACGAATCCAGTGGGAAAGCGTAGTGATAATACTGCGAAAAAATTCTTCAGATTATACGATGAACCTTACACGTTGCAAAGACAAATTGGCCAACAAACGTTCATGTTATATGATGACATAAGACTGAAATAAGTAGGCAAATACCACGCCAGCTCTTTAAGAAAATTCTATGAATAAATAAGTAGGCCACTGAGACAATTAAAGATGAACGTCACTTAAAGCGGATGTTAGGGAACGACCAACTCACCATGCGTTGAGAGGGGAATAATTGTTCAGCCCGCCATGCATAAGGATAAATTAAATAATAAACTAGTCATTATTATTTGAACTAAATTTAAATAAATGTGCTTGATAAAATTTTTTAATATACTGTTGTCTAATGTAAAAGCCAAAAAATTTAATAAACCAGTTATTAATTTTTTTTATTAAGCAGGGAATAATGCAACAGTACAAATATGTTGGGTACTGTGCATTGCACAAAGTAACTTAAATAAGTGATTAGAAGAAACAAATAGTGCATTTTGGTAATAATAATTCAGCCTGCAATATAAATGGTAAAAGAAACGCATAACTTGCATGTTGGGACAGGTGATTAGTGCCAGCTGCTCTTTGTATGTGTGTACACACATAAAGGGTGTGTGTGTGTGTGTGTGTGTGTGCGCGTGCGCGGGCGCGCGACTTGTTCATTCATGAAAAGCGCCACCCTTTCAGTAACGATATAAATTATGTGCGTTTATTTAAATATAATTCTTGTGTGCATTAGTAGCGAAAAACTGAAGACACCAAAATGTGTATTTAAATAACACGAACAAGTGTATAAAAAATAGTGCAAAACGAATAAAAAGAGCAATGATAGGCAGTTGAAAATCAATAGTAATTATATTAAGTAAAATAAAGAAAAACGGTTTGTGCATGAGGAACACCTATAAATTACCGACTGAGTGAATATCGGGTAATGTGCCAAAGAGTTCGCAATTCGCAAAGACGAGCAAATTAAGTGTAACAAAAAAGCGTGGGTTAGAGTGACGCTCTTGACAATCTCAGACATGCAGAGTATTGTCGAGACATGAGTTTGGCGCCCTGGGTATAAATACAGGGGACGCGCAAACATCATTCTCTTACTTGTTCAACAACCGAAGCGGCCGGAGGCTCTGCCAGACAACTCTTCCGTGTTCGACCACTGATGCCGCCGGAGGCTCTACTAGACGACAACTCGTTCCTCGTTAAATCATCAGAACAGCTGGAGGCTATGTCCAACAACTAGAACTTCTATATTTGATCGACTACCATGGCAGCCAAAGAATCTACGAAGAAACAACCACGACAGTAGACCAATCACAAGCAGAAGCCAGAGACTTCAAGACTGAACATTCGTTCGTGTGAACAGTTGGGACCGGAGGCCATAAACAGGAACTGTGACGATTTAAATTTTGACAATTATAAAAAAAATAAAGAAATAAAAAAAATTGTAAGTTGCGAACATTAACCATTTAAATCTCACAATGATAATAAAAAACATGTAGGTACAAAGTGTGAATGGAAGTAGTAATTAATAAGGGCAAAGAAACGGTAAAGAAAAGACATATTGTAAATAATTATTATTGTCGCATTTAACCCTTTGCTTGTTATCAGGCGCCTACCTGTTGATACCGGACTCGACATGTTTACCGAGTCTTCTGTAATTAAAGTAATATAGAAAAATAATGTTAATAATTAAAGAATCTGAAGACACAGATAGTCACGAAAACAACTAATTTAAATGATGTATTTTTATCTAGCGATAGTTTGTGTAAATAAAAAGTTTTATTTAGAGAGAGACCGGGACTATATTCTCGCGGAATAAACACCCCACTATCTATTGTCCTGTACCAGTGGTAGCGGACGAAAAATCTCGCTCTCGCTATGACGACTCCAAGCAGTGCACACGCACGAGCGAAATGCTCTGTTGAAATGTTATGTGATTGGTTATTAGTGTGGATTAATTCTTATGTATTTTACTAACTGCTACAAAAGAGTGTAATATGTAACGTTAAGAAAAATAAAAATAAAAAAAAAACGTTGTAACAAGAAGAAATATGTGACAACCAAAAGTACGAGTGTTAATAACTATAACAGCTATCTTCTCCGATTGACGACTCTCCACAACATCCTACCTGGAGACATGAATCATCAGAATTACAACTCTCGTAGACCCGACCGATAATGCAGTTCGAGACATCTGAGAATCAACGAGTACCTGTGTAGAAGGCCCACTCTATCCTGAAGACGTTTAAGCCGTAAACAACTGAGACCAGACCTAGACGAGGACGACGCCCTTAGGATTCCCAAGATGTAACCATATGGAGGAGATTTCTACATCCCAAATTAAAGGTGACTCGATAGCACGTCTATCGAGGAATAATAATAATAGTAATTGTAACACAATACTCTCTTAAAGAGACTTTCAGAGACGATTGACTTTATAAGAATATAAAAATTTAATTGTTTAAAAAAAAAAATTTAATCTAAGAATTTAATTGTAACTATTCAGGCTTCTTACAATTGTAACAGTTTAGATTTTAACGTATCGTAGTATAATTAATACCATTCTTCAAATGGAATAATAATGAAACTTAAAAGTAAAAGTAAAAGTAAAAGTAAAAGTAACAGTCTTGCAAGCTAATATCTTGAATTGAATATGATTAAAAGTTTAAAGACAAAATACCAATGGTTACCCGGATCCGGGGAAAAGCTAAATATAATTTGTTGTGATCCCACAGTATATATAAAGCCATTTAAATAATTTTGATAATTTAATTAATAACGTAATGGGATCTGTATTTTGAGTAAATGTCATTTGTTTTTTTAAATGTTTAATAAAGGGGAATCTTCTTGTTACACACATATACTGAGTACATAAATCAACAGTTGTCCCTTCCCTGATTCCTTTTATATTTACTGTGTGTTGTTCTGTTTAAATTTCAGCTCGTCCCGAATAAGGCAACCTTAAGTAATTGGGAGAACCAATTACTTTGGGTTCCCTCTGTTATAACTCAAGAGAAGAGGTTATAGAACGAAGATGTACCAGAGTACGAGAATCCAGTGATCCAGAGTACGAGGTTCCAGTAGACGAAGGACTACAAGATTCCAGGACTTCCAGGATGATAGGAGCATCCGTATCTGGACTGAATAGGACAAGCTTCAGATGTACCACACAAATAACAAGGTGACAATTAACCATGCATTTATAAGAAACCGAAACCTAATCAAAAGGCTTTAAATATCAAAGAAAAAGAATAGACAATTCAAGTATGAGTCAAGAAATTGTATAGTTGTAAATATGTTTTGGTACATTAAGTACGGTAATATGAAAGACAGTTTAACGATAAGAGTTAACAGTAACTGTAATTTAAAATTTATAATTGTTAGTAGTAAACGACAACCTCGTTAGAGAAATGAATAGAAAGCAATGCATATGCAGTAAGAAAGAGAAATTAGTAAAAACCAGAGAAAAAAAAGAGTTAGATAATTGAAAGATTATATATTCTATAACATAATTAAGCTAGCTGAGAGCAGTATAAAAGTTTATAACAGTATATTAGAATATAAGATTATATAATGTGTTTGTGTGTAAAATAAGACTACGAATTATACGTACTAAGTACGTAATAATAATAATCATTACTGGAATCGTAAAATAAATAAGAAACTAATTTGTAATATGAGATTACAAATTACAAGTAATAATTATGTAAAAATAATAATGAGTTTTAAACCGCAAAACAAATAAGAAATTGCTAATAAAAAATTGATTTGATTTGTAAACCAAGCGAATAGTGTTATTATATTATGATTACACCCTTCATTCTTGCACACACACACACACACGAATTTAATGTGTTGTAATGTTACATAAAGATTAGTCACACATCAATAAATAAACACAATAAATTTGATAGTGTTGTAATATATATAAAAGAAATTAAATATTTTCTTTTGACTAACAGAGGATAAAATTACCTCCACCATATAAAACAAGGGAAGAACAGATTTCTCTAAATGTTTTCTTTTAAAGCGCGTTTTTCATGAGTACACGAATTTTTTACTGTTAAATGTTTCTTAAGTTTATGCTTTTAAAACTGCGATAATTTAAAAAATAGTGGATAGATTAAATTCACATTTTATTTGGTTTGCTCATTAATGAATATTACAGCTATCTGGGGGAGGGATGATAAGACAAGCAGCTCAAGATAAGCTGCCAGCCAAAGAACAGTATTGCCAGCTTCAAGGAATCATTTCGAGATCTTTGTGCAAACACGGGAAGACTAAGTAGACTATATAAGTTCAAAATAAGTTCAACTAAATGACTAAATGTATTGTTAGTTATACGAATAACATATCTAAATAAAAACAAAGTTAAATAAAAACAATAATTACTATAGAATTGAATATTACAATATTGTGTTCTCTTAGCTTTATAGTCATTTTTAAGATTCTTTCATTTATCAGTTCCCAAGGTTTGATGTAGCTTTTCCATTTTTCTTTGATCATTATGGATACTCCTGCTTGTGCTCTTTCATTTTTGTCTACTCCCGTATATAAATACCCTTTCAATTTTCACTGCCCCTACCTTTATGTTTTGTTTCGGGCAATACTATTATGTCAATATTTCTCTGGGAGATTTCCATAAGTATTTCTTTTTGTTTATTCCTTATTCCTTGTATATTCCATTCTGCTATATTCAATGTCCATTTTCTTTGCTTTGTCCGTCTACCATTTAAACCGTTTTGATTCCGAGGTTTGTCACTAGGTTGTTTAGCATATGAGTATTTTTGTGGATAATGATGTGCTGGCCCATTGCTCCAACCCCCTGACTAGGAGGACCAGGATTTTTCTGTTAGGGTTTACTCCCTTAGCTGATGTGTTCCAGTTAATTATAGGCACCGGACACTCGCCTTTCACCCTCTCTCGTCTGCTACATAACGTACACCCATTGCACGCCATGTACCCAGGGGTTACGCGACTATAAATTATTATAGTCTTCGCGGAGGTGAGAGTCGGATTTGTAGGCAGAGCTGAGTTCGATTCCTCGAACCTTTGACTCATTCGACAAACATCAGTAGGCATTTCTTAGAGTTTTAGTGCTATATAGTAATACAATTAGACAGAGTATGAGCATGACGAAGAACATAGTGGGATAGATTGAAAAAAAAAACAATTTTGGTTTGGACACACAAAAAGAATGGACGAAACTAAGTGGCCCAAGAGAATTTTAGAGTGGAAACCATGTGAGAGGAAGAAAAGAAGAAGGCCACGTAAAATTTGGCGAGAGGGCGTAGATGAAGTTATGAAACTTAGAGGCCTGGAAGAAGACATGTGCTATAATAGAAGAGAATGGAAACTAGGGACGGAGAAGCGGCCTAGGCCGCAGAAATCCGTTATATATTGAATATTAATACAATCAATTTTAATTTTTTAAAAGACATTTTTACAGTGCTTCTCTTTGAAATTTTATTTTTTAAATTATTTTTAGTTATTATATAAAATGAGTGGAATTACATTGTAATAAAGTGGAATAAAAGTAAGTAATCAGCAGGTTTGCAGGCGGTAAGTGTAATTATAAATAAAAATATAGAAGGACCAGTTTAACATTACATTATATTTTGTGGTAGTAGGCTATAGGCTCCAGTGTAGTTCTGGAGTAGTAATAAAGTGTGTTCAAAATTAATAAACACATCGTTTAATTTAAATATAAAATATATAGTGCGTACACATGGACAATGTCTGCTAGACAAATATCAAGAATTCAGGTTACAGAAATGAAATTATTGCGTTCCATATTCCCGGGTATACAAGATTAGATATGAAAAGAAATAATCCGATAAGATAAGAGCTTAAAGTTGAAGAAGAAAACAGAATCATCTTTAAGTATAGAGAAAGCTGGAAACAACACGTTAGCAGAATGGGCAGTGATAGATTTCCTAAGGCAGTCTAAATGGAAGAAAACCTGGGAAGATCCAAGAAGAGATGGTCCGGCCAGTTCGGAGTCGGAACAGATTAAACAGTCTAAGCCGTAACGGAGAAGAAGAAGATATGGTGTGTACTAAAGACATGAAGGTACGTAAATAAATACACACTATATGAAAATTGAAACATAACTTTTCTTCAAATAAGACACAGGACATAATAGTTTTTGTTATGTTAAAAAACTAAGTTTTAAACAGTCAGCGTTATTTACATAAACAGGATCTAAAAAACTTGTGATCGTTACTCTGTTCGGTTTCATTTCAGTTTCTGGATTCCAGACTTAGCTGACTACGTAACAACACACACATACAACAGCTTATGCTTATCTTTTAGTATTTTCAATTTGTGTCCCAGTTATTGTCTACTTTGCTACAGTTAAAATGCAAATTGTGGTAAAATTTAATAAGCCGTAAGTTGGTTATTATTGTTTTTTATAAATAATAAGTGTATAATACAAAACGTAATTAAGACACATAGTTGTACATTGCTATTTTTATTCCATTCTATACAAAATAAAGTATAATAAACTTCTACGAATAACTAACCATACAGTTACAGTCGTATAAAAAAGAGTTAACCTAATTTGGCAGTTAAATCAAACATTATTCAAAACTGTTGTTTCCTAGCATGAATATTCGTAACTTTAATTAAAACTAATGACAATAGTTTCGCAGAAAAAAGGATAACAGCACGAAGCGAAATAAAAACTCCAATCTAATTTATCTGAACTGTTGGTTTAGTAACAAAAAACTCGTCGGATTTAGTGAGAAATGAAAATATATTACAATAATTTTTCTATGCTCAGTGGCTGGAACAATTAGTCCAATGGACGTTAAATCCAGTTTTTGTTATTGTTCAGTTTCCTTGTTTCCATCGCTTACTAGTCTTTAAACCCATTCATAGACAGCAGCATTTTAGTTATGGTTTGTGTACGTATTTCATGTGAAAAACGGTCTGACACATTATTAAGATTTAATCGCGGAATCGGCTCCAAATACACTCAGTGGCGATTAGCTCCTCACTAGTTTGTAATGAACGATGCTTCACGTGTATATTTCACCAGTACATTATGAATGAAATAACCGACATATATTTTAATAAACAGTACATTAGTTTTAATAACACGTCACCCGTAATTTATTTTAATTCATTACGACGGTCTACTGGTCGTCGTATGGTACAATATTTAAGACTGGCCACATTTTGTAATAATTTTAATAAAGAAATTAATATTAAAAATCTGCTATAGAAGAAAGGATTCATAAAATGTAAAGAGCATATGGTATAACTAAAGATATTTACAGTAAAAAGTGCATATCTAATAATGCGAAAATAAGGCATTACACTACAGTAGTGAAGTCAGAATGCCTATATGCAGGTTAATGTCTAGCATCGAATGATAATTTAGACAAACTAGAAATATTGGAAAGACGAATTATTAGAAAAATATTAGGCCCACGAAAAACTTCAGTAGGTTGGAAATTAAGAAGTAATGATGAAATATATCAAAATATAGAAAATATAACGAAAACAAAGAGAAAAATTGACTATTATTTTTTGTACATTTACATAGATTGGACGACAATAGGTTAACAAGACAGATCTTCAAATATCTGTGCGGGAAGAAGTCAACATCAAGTTGATTTAAGAAGTCCAAAAGGATTTAGAAAAAATAATATACTTGCAGAAGAAGCAATTGAAAGTGAAGTATTTCGGGCAAAGTTTTAAAAATGGAAGAAGTCCAAGATAGGAGAGAGAAAAAAGCAGGTTCAAAGTGGACTGAAGACAGGAAGAAGAGACACAGTGAAAAGATGAAAGAATATCGGAGAATAATAAAAGAACAAAGAACAAAGAACAAAGAATTGAAATAGGCATGTGGTCCTTAGATGGCCGATACAAAAAAAAACATAGCAGAAAATAACGGTTATGCTAAAAGAATAATAGACATCTTCATTAAAACTGAGGAAACTTATTTTAAAAGAATTTTACTCCATATATGGTAACAAAAAATTGTATTTAACAAATTTCATTCCGTTTATAGCAAATAAGATTAATAAAAGGTTAAAAAGCATGGTCTTAACATGGTTTCAGTAAACAAAGATAATCTTTTTTTCATAACTAGTATACAATAAAGAAAAATCAAACGCACAAGAGTAAAATGGAGTTTATCAAATACACTCTGCAGAATGCGATGCAATTTATATCGGACAATGTGGCCGTGCTCTGAAACATCGCATTTCTGAGCATAAGAAAGCGATTTTAACTAATACAGGCAATACAGGTTTTACAGATCATTGCTTACAACACAATCACTTCACAGATACAAAAGACTTAACACTACTACACATCATACAATAAGGTAAGAAAATAGATTTATTAAAAATTCTAGAAATTAAAAAAGCAATAAAAAGTAACAACATTTTTAACAAATGAACAAAACTGAATTCTGTGTATCCCCTTTATTAAAAGTTGTTATTTAGTTTTTGTTAATTTTTATATTTTTTCTTCCGATTATACTTATTTTTCCAGACACTTGACCTTTCCTCCTTCCTCACCTCGTCACCCCCTCAATCATTCACACCACACACATGTCCGCATACACGCTCTAAACACATGTTCACCACCCTCACATCCTTTGTTTAGTTCTTCACTGATCTCTTTGACAATAGCTTAATAAGCTGTAACAGTTGTCAGAGTTAAATAAAAAGTGTGAAACGTACCAAGTGTTTATATATTTTTAAAACATTTGTACATTTAGTAATCCTTGGGTTTTCACAATATATTATTTGGTGTTCTGCCCTAAGGCAGGTCTTAAAATGGTAAAAGCTCTCCAGCTGTCCTATCGCATATCAGTCTTTTCGATTCTTCGTAACACCCTCTGATTTTAATGTTATCTATTAATTTCAATCTTCTGCACCCTCTTCTTTTTTCTCCTTCTATGACACCCTCCATGGCAGTTGTAAGCAAGCAGTCTCTTCTTAAACAATGGCCTAACCAATTCCTCTTCCTATTTTTTCTATTATCTTTAAGATTCTTCTATCTTCCTTAAACTTCTTGATTCCTTACTTTATCAACCCATCTCACTTTTACCATTACTCGCCAAACCCACATCTCAAATGCTTCTAATATTATTTCATCCTCCTTCCTCAGTGTCCATGTCTCTGCACCATATAAAGCAACGCTCCACACATAACATTTGGCCAACCTTTTTCTTAAATTCTTGTTAATTTTGCCACACAGTAGTCTTTTCTTCCCATTAAATGCCTCTTTCGCTATAGCAATTGTTGCTCTAATTTCACGAGTGTAGGACATATCTTTACTTATCAAGCTGCCAAGATATTTAAACAACTCCACCTGTTGTATTTTGTCTTGCCCTATCTTTATGATTGCACTTTTTCCTCCTCTGCTAATCACCATACACTTAGTTTTTTCCTTATTAATCCTCATTCCATATTCTTCGCTTATAAATTCAAATCTCTCACATGTAAATAACTATAATTTACGTGCTTATTAATGTATATTCATGTATGTGTTAACTAGGAGTGTTGGTCGCAGATATGTAGTAATATTACGTAACAGAGGCTTGTGTGGTCTATCGGGTAATTACAAGACTATGCAAATACGCCTCTCTCTGCTATGTTCGCCTTAGGGACAAGCTGGATCTCCGTCTCCCCTAAGGCAAAGTTGCTATAATTTTGCTTCCTTGGCGTTGTTACATGAAACCCTTGCTTAAGCTGAAGTTTCAGTTCTCGACCTCTCTCTATCCTCCAACTAGACAGTAAATAAATTAAAACTAAATTGTATATGTAAACTGTTGCTTTTATTTTACCAATAAAAATTGAATGCTCCCCATCTTCCATCTCGTCTTTTCATAATCTTTATCGTCATAATCTTATTTTATTTCTTACTCCCTTTTGTGCTTCATTCTATGCTTTTTTGTGGTAACCCTCCATTTTACTTCCATATTCCATAAGGAAATAGAAATATGATGATGGCGAAAAAAATTGTGTTCGAGATAAGGGCTGATTCTGATTGTACTACCCTCAAAACATGAAGAAAAGTAATTTTTCGAAAAGTGTCTGTGTGTTTGTGTGTCTCCGTCTAGAATTTTGTATATGACGAACGATAACTCATGCAAATTCAAACATAATCAAATAATCTTCTGCATACTTACCTGAATTGTAGAAGACTCAAGGCGTATTGATTTTGGTGAAGATCGGTTAAAGGTAAAGGGCTAGTTTACCAGCGACATTTTATGTTTTAACAAGAGTACTTTTTTCAATAGCGAACGACAACTGCCGTAAATTCAAATAGAATCAATTTAGAATATGTACCTGAGTTGTAGAGAACTCAAGGCCTATTGATTTTGGTGAAGATCGGTTAAGGGGAAGGGGTAGTTTACCTGCAACGTTTTATGTTGTAACAAGAGTAAAGTAATTAATTTTGATAAATAAAGTATCATGAAAAGAAGGTCATAATAATTCACTGTAGAATAGTAGATGAAATATCTATAAATGAAAAAGAGTAGTTGAAGGGGTAGGGGGTATTTTCTATAAAAATAAAAATGACAGTTGATGGGGGAGGGGATACTTTTTATGTGTGTACTACGTTATCGGCAACAAAGAAGTAGTTTGTTATTAAAATTCCCCTTCCCGGGCTATTTGGCCGTGGTCCAATGCTTTGTGCAAAACCAGACGTTTTGGCAGTGACATCGACTGCCACCATCAGTAAAAATCGAGTGCGCTAACGTGAGGTGGTATACGTTAGTGACCACAGTACTGTGGTTAAGGCTGAAGAAAGAATTAAAAAGAAGTAGTTTCTGTGAAAATATTTAATTTCAAAAATGATTTTAAATTCAAATCTTAGAACATGGAAGTCATGTACTCCAGTGGGAAGACATCCGTAGATATATTCGATTATTCTCTCTAAATACGTCTTTCATATTTTCTCGTTTTATTGTATCTCCCACTAAATCTAAGGCAATATCAAGTTGGATTAAAGAGGTAAAAAGGATTTAGAAAAAAATAATATGGGCTACACGTAGAAGAAACAACTGGAAGAGAAGTTTTTCGGGCAAAAGTGTTAAAAATTGAAGAAGTCCAGGGTAGGAGAAGGAAAAACGCAGGTTCAAAGTGAACTGAAGACAGGAAAAAGATGAAAGAATATTGGAGAAAAAGAAGAAAACAAAGAATAAAGAATTGAAATAGGCATGTGGTCCTTAGATGGGCGATAAAAAAACTAGAGATGTTAGAGCTGATATATTATAGGCTCAAATCTAGGATGTCGAAGTGATTGTTAACAATAAGTAAATTTGAGGCTATTATTGTAATAAGCTTCCTGTATAATATATATTTGTACGATAAATATATATGACCGTCTTGTTATTTAAATCAGCAGTCTCTGTAATTCCAACTTTGTCGTAGTTTAGGACTTCAAAATGGTGAAAACACTGAAAGGCCTCGTCCGGAACATGATAAGAAGCAGTTCAGCAAGTAAACACGACAAAGTTGGAATTACAGAGACTGCTAATTCAAATAACAAGATGAGCATTGACAGCGTATTGCACGTGGAAAGCGGCGATAACTAGCATAAAATAAATATACGTTTAATAAACACAGTACATTGACAAAATGCACGTTTTTAATTTTTCATATTATATTCCGCACATGGTGCGTCAACTTGATTGGATCTCTATGTATCTAAGCATAGCAAAAACATATTTTGTAGCGAAAAATATATCCAATGCAAAATCAAGTCAACGGACGGCCTTAAATTAATAATATCGTATTTTTACAAAACTCTGTCGGTACAACTCTTTCTCATAAATTGTTTATCATAAGCAAGTGAAAAGTGCAGGGAGCAGCTAGTCAAAAAGGTTTGAAGGTAGGAAAATTGAAACGTGCAGGAAGTAAACTACTGTCTTGCAAGCACGAAACAAACTGGGGAGAATTGTAAATGCGAGAAAGTTTTATGAAAATTTCTGCGCTCATAATTTGTCATTAAATCTCACTCAGAGAAGGGAATAACCCTTACTGGTTAACTCTGGATAGCATGTCTTACTTATGAATAAACAAACTCTCTTTTTGAGATATTTTTAATAGTTTCACTCTGTACGAGAGTTACGGTGATTACATTTTTTGTGCGTTTATGGAAATCAAGTAGGGGGACTTCCTTTGGCTCTTCGCTGGCACATTGGTTTTGTTGTTATAACTCAAAAGTTACTGTGATGATGCCAAGAATTTTTGTTGTGTATTAACCTGACTGGCGCCTTGTTATTCGCTAATGCGTGTTCCAATTGTGTATTCATGCTTGTGACACGTAGTCATACAGGCCTTTTTTACGAACATTAAAACAAAACAGCACTGGAAATACGTATTAATTATAAAAGTACCGTTCCTGTCAAGAGCCTATTTGTCGACACAAATAAGTGGAAATTTGCTTCCATATTTAAGGCAGGCTAGATTCCACAGCAATTGACTCCATTCCGAGTAAAATTTCGAAGTAGCAATAAATGAATCTTCTTCTTCTTCTTCTTCTTCTTCTTCTTCTTCTTCTTCTTCTTCTTCTTCTTCTTCTCCTTCTCTTCAAGGATTAGGTTATATAAACCTGTTCCGGCACCCCTCGCATCCTCGGACGACCCACGTCTCTTCTACCAATAGCTTTATAGTTCAGTGCCGCTTTCGGCAATTGATCATGACAGAGGATCCCACCATTGTCTTTTGTAAATTGAAATAATGTCATTTACTTCGAGTTTTGCTCTGATATCTTCATTCCTTATTCTATCTTGCAATGTATAATTTAAAGTATTTCAGAGAAACTGCATTTCAGCACTTTGAATCTTGCAGCTTTCCTTTTTTGTCATGACCCACGCCTCACTCACATAAATCAATGCATAAGTATTTGCAATTGTCTTATGAAATTTAATCCTTCTGCTGTGTCTTGTGTTATTTCTAAGATTTCTATGAATTGTGCTATAAATATTCCTAAATTTATTAATCTTCTCTCTTATATCATATTCATATTCATAGCTCACTGCACAGCCGAGATATTTAGAACGGCTCAATTGTTCTAAACTGCTGTTGTTTATAACTATCTTAGTATTCACTGGATATTTACCTTTAAAGGTCAATGTTTTGGTCTTTCTTATTGAAGTTGTGACGATTTAAATTGTAAAAAAAATAAAAAACTAATAATAATATAAATCGAAGAATGGGAAGTTAGTTAAAAAACATTAAATCGCACTATTAAACCAATTACCCCAGGACTAACTCATGGTAGTGATGAGACTTAAATAAGAAATTTAACTAGTATTAATTAATTAAAATTGTGGAAGCAAAAGTTAAAGAATAAAACTGTTAACCCTTTATTAAACTTATCATGCTATGACCTGTGAATTCCGGATTCAACTTGTATACCTAGCCGGCATTAAATAAGAAATACGTGTAAACCATAATATAAAGAATTAATAATTTAAAGTCACTAGTAATAGGTGTAATAATTTCAGTATACGAGGAAAATCTCGATTGTTTATTTTGTCTAACTGTAAGACTGTACTATTAAATAAAAGATGGAACTATATTATGGCGGAGTATTCGCTCCGCGTCTTTGCAACTTTCCTGTTGTAACAACTAGGGATTAACGATGCGGCTTTCTAACTGTAAACAGCTCCACGCTGGGGCTCTACACAAAATGTTATTTTGTGTGTATTTTAATTTAAGTGTTAACTTCCACTAAAAGTGTGGACAGCTAGACATAAGTAACGAAAATGTAGTGAGTACATTTTTGTGAAACAAACATGTAAGAAAAAGGAAAAACGTGTATAAGAGGTGACATCTCCTGTAATTTAAATATCCAGTCAAATATTGTTCAAGTTAAAAGAAATTCCAACATAATGTACAAACAATACGTAAACTCCAACACGACGGTGCAATTAAACAGGTGATGTGAATAACAGTGAAAAGTGACGACTTCGAACTATACTGCCTTTACTCTATCGCCGAGAATCCTGACGACTTCACGTTAGCTGTCACCATCACATCCATTTCATCGTTACTGGACAGACTACTCCTAGGAGAATCCTCGACTACAAGAGTACGGAAGAATCACTCGCCAAGACACGGACAGTTAACGATAATATAAGAGGTGACGCGGGAGCTCGTCTTCCGTGAGTTATACATACTGTATTTTAAAATATAAGTAATTAAAGATGAAAAAGACAATCAATAAGCTCTAAGTTTTAAACTGGTGTAACCACCAATTCTTGTAATTATACGTTGTAACTTAACTTTCGTTATGTAACTTCAAAAGTTGCTCTACTAAATAAAACCATTCTTCAAATGGTACTTAAGGAATAATGTAATCATATAATCAAGTATGGGAAATTTGAAAATTCTTAACAAGAAAAAGAAAGACTCGGATCCGAGGTAAACTCATTATCTAAATGATCATCTTATTTTAGATAGAAACCCCCCTTACAATCTCAGAGTAAATAATACCTTTATTTGTAATGTGTTACGTATACTATGTGAATAAAAGGGATGTCATCTTTGTTACCTACTAAAGTGAGTGCATAAATCAGTTAAATCCCTCCCCTTGTTTCCTATAATTAGAATAATTGTAATTTTGTTAGTCTTGTGTTTTGAGTTTCAGTTTGTTACAACGTAGGCAGCCTGTATAATTGGCTAGCGTCAATTATCACAGGTTCCCTGGATTATGACGTAGCCGACACGTCATAAAGTTGTCAGTGAGTACTCTCTTGCCACCTCTTGCAACTGAAACATAGCTCTTTGTAAATCATCCTCATTTTCTTGAATAGGAACTATGTCATCCGCATATAGCAGGGAACAAATTGATTTGTTAAGCTGTGTTCCTGAAGTCACTATGGATTTTCAAACTCTCAGCATGTAGTAAATGTATAATATGCTCAACATTCCACTTGTTAATTAAAACTAAACTTAAGTTTAAATTTGCCCAGCTGTTAATTTGGCGTGTAACAATATTGTGTTTCCAGAGCTATGTCTGTGAGTGTGATGTCGTAAGTACCGTACAGTATGCAAACACGGGACTGTCTGCTAAGCGCGTAGAAACGAGCTATATTTCCCAACGGCAAGGCAAGTTAATTTGCCTCTTTGTTGTTGTTGCAAACCCTTGTTTACGCTCAGTATTTAGCTTATGACCTCTGTATTCTGCAAGCAGATAGTAACCACATTAAGTCTTGGTATATTCCTGTAAACTGTGCTCTTAATAATTACTGAAAACTAATTAAGCCTACTGATGTCCCATCCTCTTTTAAAATAATACTAATAATAATCTTCATCATCATCTTCTCTTTCCTCTTCTTCGTCGTCTTCTCATTATTATTATTTTAGCTGTTGTTACAAATATTGTTATCGTTATCGTTATCGTCATCATATTCGTCGTCGTCATCATCTTCAAGGATTAAACCAAGAATGGTTTGTTCCTGTCTCAAATAGGCAAAGTTTAGAGCTGGTCAATCCAGTGCTTCCTCGGACGTCCCACACTTCTCCGTCCTCTCGGCTTATAGTTCCAGAGTTGTTTAGGGATGTGGCAGTCGTCCATTCGGCAAAGATATTCCCATCAATTCAGCCGATACTGATCAATCCTGTCTAGTACACTCATAATATTCAATTCCTGCCGTATATCTGTGTTTCTTCTATGATCATGGAGAGTATACCTTGTCACGTGTCTGAGAAATCTCATTTCTTCCGCTTGGATGCGACTGGCCTCGCCTTTCGTTAAAATCAAATTCTCAGACCCATAAAGAAGTATGGGAATAGCCATCACCTTGTAAAATTTTAGGCGTTATTATCGTTATTTTTTTTTCGCTGATGTATAATGCATGCCTCACAGCTGGGGTTTTCTACTCCCCCTTTACAGCGCCAGGTCACCATTAGTGAGCTCAAAGCAGATTCGGAAGCATCAATTGTCTTATCGGCCACTCTGCATCCTGGAGACAGCAGACAACAGCTCTTGAGAAGCTTTTAAAGTTGATCCTGCTGCCAGCTAAGACAATATGGTTTCAGAGTCGGGCGGTCGAAGATTAATGTTTCTCAGGAGGTCATCAAGGCTGTCAGAAGAGCCGAAGATTATAACCAGTATTCGCGGCTTGTTCTCGTTTTGGCCACCTAGAAAGTTAAAGACACCATTAACTCAGAGAGGTGGTGTGTTATGTTCCGAGTGACAACTACCTACTGAGAATGGTGATTGATTATTTGAAGGATTGTACCCTAATCTATGAAACCACGGAACGAATACGATAAATGGTAGTGACGGCTGGAGCGGCTCAAGGGTGCATCCTGCGGCCTGACTTATGCAATGTGTCCTGCGACAGCCTTCTGAGGATAGAGCTGCCTGAGGGGTCCATGTTGGTAGGGTATGCCGTCGATGTAGCAGCACATATACCAGCTCGTTGAGCTAGCTCAACTGATGATCGCTGCTGGTGGTAATGCCTGGATGGTGGACCTGTCTGTTAGTCTCTCGCTGGCACTAAACAAATCAGAGATCGTTTCCTTCACAAAGAAAAGTATCCCTACTATCCTCTCCATGCGAGTAGAAGAAGAAATAATGAATATCGGTATGGAGAACCATTCGTGTCTTCCATGTTCCAAGATTTATATTTAAAATCATTTTCGAAATGAAATATTTTTATAGAAACTACTTCTTTCTACTTCTTGCTTCAGCCATAACCACAGTACTGTGGTCACTAACGTATACCACCTGACGTTAGCGCACTCGATTTTCACTGACGATGGGAATCGATGGCACTGTCAAAACGTCTGGTTTAGCAGAAAACATTGGACCACGGCCAAACAGCCCAGGTGGGAATTTTAACAACAAACTACTTCTTTGTTGCCGGTAACGTAGTACGCATATAAAAAATTATCCCCTCCCCCTTCAACTACCCATTTTATTTATTGATATTTCATCTACCTTTCTACAGTGGATTATTATGACCTTATTTTCAGGATACTTTATATATCAAATTTAAGTACTTTACTCTTGTTAAAACATAAAACGTTGCATGTAAACTACCTATTCCCGTTAACTGATCTTCACCAAAATCAAAACGCTTTGTGTTCTCTGCAACTATGCACAAAATTATTTGATTTTGTTTGAATTTGCGGCAGTTATCGTTCGCTATACAAAAAAATCTACACATAGACACACAGACACCAACATACAGACATTTTTCGAAAAATGACTTTTCTTCACGTTTTGAGGGTAGTACAATCAGAATTAGCCCTTATCTCGAACATGAATTTTTTCGCCATCACCGTACTTCCATTTCCTTATGGAACATGGAAGTAAAAACAATGCCGGCTACTAATGAGGACAGTACTAGGGATCACAATCGACAATAAGTTGTGTTTTTGGGAACAAATTCGTCAGTCTGCAGACAAGGGTGCGAGGGGAGTTACTGCCCCGAGTAGACTTACGGCCAATGTCAGCGGTCGAAAGTGTAGCAGGCAACGACTGTTGACAACTGCGAGCCAGTCTGTCCTTTTGAAAGGCAAGGCCTAGCCTGAAGTAATGTGCTACAAGGTTCCCGGATAGTGCTCAAGGAGTCTGAGGAGGTGTTTTCAGTCGGTAGTCCAGGAATGGGAAGCCAATAATATGGGTTGTTTGGCCCATGCAAGTAAATACTATCTATTTCACCACAACCGCCACCTCCTCTTCGCAGTGAAGCGAAGTGGCGCACTAAGAGTGGCTTGCTTCTACCGCACGTTTCGGAGTTCGCGGTTTTTGTCATCGCGGGAATAATCCAATCGATCTGCTGGCACAGGAATGAAAACTGGTTTACAAGACGAAGGCCCAAGTAGATACTGTACAAGCTCACAAGGAGGGCAGGACACGTACTATGGCTCAGTGGCAAGAAAGATGAACCAGTGACACAAAGGGAAGATGGAACGCTAGGCTCATAAAACAGTTAGCTGAGTGGGACTGACCGCAAACATGGCGAGATTAGTTACTTCATAATGCAGTTTTTAACTGGCCACGACCTGTACCGGGCTTACTTATATAGGATGGCAAAAGTAGACAGGCCAAAGTGACTTTTCTCTAACCAGGATGTGAATCACACGTTTTTTACCTGTGATAGATGGAAAGAGGAGAGGGAAACCCTAGAAAATGTAGTGGGACAGATCTCGCCCGAAAAAATCATGGAATAATGCTGGAGAGCAAACACTATTGGGATCAGGTAGCAGCCTACACAGAGAAGGTACTAAGGCAAAAGAAGGAAGCCGAAGATGATCTTGCTAGGGCTGCTGACAGAATAGCAGAAAACAGGTAACGTGGACCCGCTGAAGGTTTAAAACAGATGAACGTGCACAGGACGAAGTGCAAATGGCACCACCGTGAAATATTGCAAAAGCTGTGTCCCGAGGTGGATCCATCCCGTGGGGAATAGGGTTTGTGGTTTTGGTGGGTGCGATTCCCTCGTAAAAAACCTCCACTTTTCAAAAAATTGTTATTCCGCCTAGAACAATCACAGGGCTGGCTGTCTTGGTAGATGCTGGAGTGAGAAATGTATCCTCACAAGGAAAGCAAAAGTGATTAAGGAGGTGGCGAATCCACATGCAAAATAGACCACAATGCATGGGTGGTAGGAACGCTTGCTGCTGGAAATGAAATGTAGATAGACTGCAAAGCAGTGTTGCGGTTTGGATACGCTAGATCTGTCCTTTCTGTTAGAGTTATAATAATTTTTATTGGAACTCGGAGTAATAGTTTGAAAATTTCTTGGTCCATTGCCTAGTGTAACCCATCAGTCACAATCCTCACACGTATGCTGTAGCCTAACCCCCGGTCAGTACTACGTACCGGGACGGCGCCGAAGCGCCCACGGCTCCTCGCACATTGGGCATAGACCGAATCTCAACCACTAACTACCCACTATGTGACGAAACACACAGACCGCGAATGCAGCCCAGAACAATCCCCACTCTCCGTCCGCGAGTAGGTCTGGAGCTCTCTCTTCGAGCGAGGAGACTACCGGTCTTAGCCGTTATGTTGAGTAAGACCACGAACGGCAACGTTGCCCAGCTGGGGCCTCGTGGAGGCGTCGGTTCGGTAGCCAATGGCACGAGGCGATGGGGGCCAGCCACCGCACTTGAATCGGGTACAGGCTCGCAGCAGCGCAGATCACGGAGCGACGCATTCGCCGGCGCTCCCGTAACGCTGGACGTACGCTTTATCCCGACTATCAGCAATGATACTGCCAAAAAACGGATAGCCCTGCGCCCCGTAAGGCAGCGTACGCCAGGGTGGGGTTCTCAGAAGTAGTTGTGCCACCGGTAATCAGCGGTTAAGGCACAACCCATAACCATCCCGGGACAAATGCCCGGGCCCACCTGACGGGGCTCGGTCCGCTGCGCGGTGTTTCCCTATCCCACCATGCAGGGACGTCTCGCGTGCCCACCTCTCCTACTAGGCTTCACCGTACGATGTTAATTAGGTCCACTACTGGCCAGAGACGGGTCGATGCCCTGGTTACCGTTCGGAAGGTGACACCCACCTTAGCCCGGCTTGTCAGCCCCAATTTCAGCGATGATGCGGCGGGTGTCAGATGGGGAAGGCAAAGTCCTAGCCACCGGAAATGGCGGTGTAGGCTCACCCTATGTTGCCCCCAGCGGTCGCAGCCTCCAGTCCCCTACCCTCAGGGGTCAGCACTACGTACAAGCGCACAATCTACGATCGGGCTTCGAGCTAGAATGTCTCCTTGGGACAGTTGCCGGTCTGGATAAGACGACATCAAAAAGGATCGACGACCAATACAGAAACCACGTCAGTACGGCATCCAATATACTTCTGAAGATAAATTACAAGAAAAGTCTAAGAAACAGTTGTCCCAGATTTTAGGACAGTTACTCGTGCAACTACCAATTCCAGAATAAATATAAACCTTTCCAATTAAATATTATGTTCCCTCTAAAGGGGTTTCTGATATTGTTATTTAATTCTATTATTAGACTTCAAGATGTGTGTTATTACTTTTCAACAAATCTAATCTCTGTCTACAAGTTGTTTGACGCAAATGACGTACTGTATGCACACCAGCTTTGCTACCGAGACGCCTGAGGAGCGGGAGATCTACTGAATGACAGTGCTTGCTTGTGTTGGTGGTGTATTACTGGTTCTGTAAACATTGTTCAGTTGTTCAAAAGACGTATTTTGTGTGCGTATTAGATTGGACGTTCGTATATTATATGCAAGTGTAATTTATTGAATGTTTTGTTAAAGTGTGTTTTTTTATTCGCTACAATAAATACCTTGTGAGAAACAGTCAAGTCACACCGAAACTGTGTTAAAACGTATTTTAAATGTGTAGTATTACAGTGATGCGTGCAGTGGAATGGCATACGTCACCACACTCCTTGTTCCGTAACAAAGGTAAACTGCTGGTAGTAAAATGCCTATTATTTTCTGTTATTGCGCCTAATGATAACAATCAGTGATAAATAATACCACATGTGTCATATTACGTACTCGCTTTCCTAGTGTTTCGCTCAGTCAGTTTGTCGGTAAGTAGTTTACAGCTACCAAAACACATACAGCACTTGTAAGATTTAAGATATCCGGGCTGTTTGGCCGTGGTCCATGGTTTATTTCCAAACCAAACGTTTCGGCAGCTCCAATCGCTGCCATCATCAGTGGAATAATAAAAATCCTGAGCGTAGGGTGTACACGTCAGGACCACAGTACAGCCTACACCACAGTACTGTGGTCCTGACGTGTACACCCTACTGTACGTTCAGGATTTTTATTATTCCACTGATGATGGCAGCCATTGGAGCTGCCGAAACGTTTGGTTTGGAAATAAACCATGGACCACAGCCGAACAGCCGGGATATCTTTAATCTTACAACTGACACCGGGCGTGAAAGCCTGAGGACAATGTTACATACAGCACTGATTGGCGCTTATCAAACCCATTTAGATCATCATGGTTTCATGCATTTTTTAAATTAGCGTAAATGACACTTAACTTCTTTATAGGTAAGAAATGTCTGCCTTCACTATCGGCTTAATAAGAATTGGATAATCAGAGAGATAAATAGCGCGTACTTCGGGAATTACAACAGTATAAGCGTTAATACTATAAACGCACTGCACTAGTCCAGCAGAACGTCAGGTTTAAATTAGCATGAATGAGCGTAACCCACATTCGAATCCACTGAGATCAGCAGATCTGTGCAGTAAATCTCCGTCTATCGTCAAAGCTAACGCAAAAACAAGTAAGATAATTAAACCAGTTGTTACTTGGCAACATTCCACATTGAATTGTGAGCCTGCAGATAGTTGTACAGTTGTGTCTTGATTGATGTACGGATTCTGAATACAAATGTTTATTATATTCTCATTCCGTTGAGTGCTGCTCATAGCCAAATCCTGTAAAATATTCAGTCTTTACGGATACTAGAAAACACATCATTCTAAACTCTCCGTTTTAATTGATGTTTCCTACTTTCTTATATAAGGAACACATTTTTTAAATAAAACATGAGGTCAATAAAAGGACATTCAGAATTCCATATTTATTATAGTCTATCTATTGAACTCTTGCTCTGCTGATTGCTTTACTTGTGTGAGGCACTTTGGTATCTCCATAATTTCTTGGCGTGCAGAAAAAGATTTGACAAAAGTCACAAGACAGCGTGGAACACAACGACGCGATTAGCCAACTGCAACACAAATTGACTATTGTAACCCTTCTTTAAGTATTTTATTGACTTATAAAAAAATTTGTTTAATTTTTTTTTTTTTTTTTTTTAAGAGGGGCCACAAGATAATTAAAACTAGGCCAAAAGCCTAGAGAAGCCAAAAATGCGCTGGATCCAGTGAGACGGGACTTGCAATTAAAACTCACAAAATTAACAACCAATAAATTTTTATTACATCCTTCTCTTTTTTTTTAATATTTATCTCCCAACAAAGTCAGTGCTTTTTCCTTAAAATATTTTTGTTAATTTTTTACTTTAAAAATAAATATAAAATTTAAATGAAATTAATATAATGATTAATTGATTTTCTTTTCCAATTGGGGTTACTTTTCCCCACTTAGCCCTATACCTAACCCCCAGAAATAACACATGAATATACAATACATATAAATGGACATATAAATATATATGTCTACAACTACAACACATACACACTTTCCACATCACAGGACAATTACAACTTTCAACATTAATATCTTGCCACACCTTTTTCACCCCATAAGGTACATAATTCACAATTCATAAATATTCTTGAACGCAACACCTATTGAAAGATCTTAATACATAATAATCCATATACATATGTGTAACCCCAGTGCCCCCAGGGCATACTAAAATTCAGGGGTTGGCATAATGCCTGATACTACTATAAAGTGCTCCCACACTGAGCACTTAGACTTGGAGGACATATAATCATAATTCAGTCAAAATACAAGTGACCATAATAAATTAAAAAGAATTTAAGCGTGATAAATTTTTGTGAAAAATTAATAACAGTAATATTTTCGTGAAAGAAATTTAATAACAGTAATGTGCCATGATGCTTTAGAACCTTTAAGAATTAATTTGGCCCAAAGGCCGACATGTTCCTAGGCAAGATCGTGCCTAACTAAAGCTGTCCCAGGAGCATGTTCAAGTCTGCATGAAAAATCCGCCTATACAGGATTAAACTGGGGATCCGAATGAAACTAACAAAAGAAACTCCTATCCATGATATGACCCAAACTGAATATAAATATGTGAAATTAATGAATCAATTGAAAACTAAATTTAATCTGTGAAATTACATGATGAATAATAGAATTACTAGCACTATGGTAACCCTTTTACTGAAAACTAGAAAGAAATTTACATGCCTGAATGGTAATCAGCCACGGATACATGCCAACCTTATCCTCACACTTAATATAAATAGTATTACAAAATGTACAAAAGATTCCCCCCCCCCAAATCTGCGCACTATTCTGTCCCGTTAACCGGGGACCCAATTGAAATGTGTAAAGCTTAAAGTCATTTTAGGGTGTGTCGCTATATGCCCACGAGTTCTAGTAGGTTACATTCACTTGTGTTAAAAAGTAATATTGGATTGGTGTCACCTGATTTATTCCCTGGTGTGGAGTTTGAAGTCCTGGTCTAGAGCATTTTTGTGTTGATGTGGCCTGTTCCTCGCTGTTCTCCTCTGGCAGATGAAGCTGAGAGCCTTTGATGTTCGGTTGTTCAGGTCATGATTTGGAGCTGGTCCTCGACTTGAAGCGGGAGACCCTAAGCATACAAATATTATCAGCGAGATGCTCCAACACTTATTCCCCCAGGTTACTCTCACACGCACCAAAATCCATTTATAATTTTAAACACTGCTTTAGACCTACTTGAAATGAAAGTTTGACACACTCAACAACAGGTTATACGGGCATGTGGCCCTATCTTTGAAAACATTAAGTTTGGCTAAAGTACATATTATTTTGCGTTAACATTGGTCAATTACGGGGCCTTAGTTAAGACTTCAATTACTGTTACACAATTAACTCATTTTGCATACTCTAATTCTCCACGCGGCGTGCGTGTAACAGGTTAACAATTTTCATTCATTCTTGTACGTATATTAAACAAAACCCCTTTTACGTTACTTTAAATTAAATATATATAAGTATACTGCACTCACTTACCGCAGATGTTTTAATTTAGCCTGCCATAGGTGGAAGATGGAACGATTAATAAAAACTTCTCTGTCGGAGAGCGGCGAGGCGGTTAGTTGGAGTAGCGAAATCGGACAAGCTCCGAACCGTTTATTCTACGCATTTTTCAACTCGCGCTTCAAGGCATCCGCAAGGGAGCAGCACCAATCAAGCGCCGCTTCGTTACCTTATGTAGATTCTGCGCTAACCGTTAAACACAGTACGGCAGAACGCCACCGCTAAATACAGAAACCTATTTTTCTTTATATTCGTTAAATGCAGTACAAGATTTTTTATTATACGCTATTTACTTTTGCGTATTAGCGCCGATTTTATTCAATCGGCACACTATGTAAAGCGAAGTTGCAATTTGTTGAAGCAAATTATACTGCATTTAAGTGGTCGTTACAACGAGTTAACAATAATATGGTGAACAATAATCTTAGGTGTAGTCTCAGTTGAGTCTACATTACAAACGTATGCAAATACTCAAAAGAGATGTCCATCCTAATAAATAAGATTGCTGTAATTTTTAATCGATACTTTTTGCAAGTTAATTGCGCCTTCCTGAAGTTTGTAGTCATCTTCTTGTTCTTCTGCACCTCACGTATTTAGCACTTTGCCTGTACCGTCTTCACAGAGAATCTCTCCACCTCAATATCTGTCTTCCTGCATTTCTTGTACCAAAGGGTCTACATCGATACTCAACCTTAGGTAGTCATCCATTCTCCATTCTGTCCAGATGCTGTAACCATTACCTGCGCTATGTCTGGATTTTTATTATATATGGAAAATATATAATATATAATATAGAATATATAATACCTATAGCTCTTCTCTAACATTCTCATTACGCAAACGATCCTGTCTCTTGTGACACTTTGTTCTTCTCAGAGACTTTTATTTCCAAATTTTAAAAATGAAGGGTTTGCAAGGATCGGTCAAATTTAAAATTGTCTGTGTCTAAATTATTAAATGTTAATAATTTGAAATTTGTGTTATACCTTATGACCGGGCAAAAGGCTTGCCGCATGACAAATGGCGCCAATCGTACACTCTAGTGTTATGGTGGCCCTAAAAAGGACCGTGTGGCGAGAAGGCTGATGTTGGTTGTGCCGCGCTGAGATGTTCGACGGCCGCGCTCGCTGTTCGTGGCGCGCTGCAGTCCTCCTCTTCTTTTGGAATCGGTTGTGGAGTCGGCTGCCGGCCCAGCGAAATCCATCGCTGGCGCGGAACTGGAGGGCGAAGACGCAAAAACGCCGGTTCTATTCTTCGGCCGTTCCTTCCGGCTGACTCCGCGTCGATGTCGTCCGAGATGAAGTGAAGAGGCAACATTTCTGCCGGCCAGGGTTTTATGCACTAACCGGGATCGCTGATTGACTCGCTTCGAGCACGTAGTTGGTCACGTCTTGGCTGCTGATCCCCGATTGGCTCGCTGTGTCCGCCGCTGGTAACGGAGAGCAGATGTTCGCCTACCGCTGCCGTCACAACTTTATTAAATATCTGCAAACACTTCATCGTTAAAATTCGGAATTTTTTTATAATCTTGTTTTCAATCTTCTTTGTAGGAACTTATTGCTTCAAATCCATATAGTAAAACAGGCACTGCCATTATTTTATAAAATTTAAGACTTCTCTCTTTTCTCGTCTTTTTCTTCAGCGTTCTATATATGACGCCATACATAAATGAAACCTCAATATTTAAGTTTGTAGTTCTGAGATAAATTTAATTATCATTTGATCTCAGTTAATTCAGTTCCGTTATATTAATTGCTAATATAGTAAACACGTATCGGCGTACTTCAGCAGTTATCGTCCAGAAACTGTAACGTTATAATAAGTATTGTATATATTCAATAATTTAGTATTAATTTATATAAAACCTATGCAAGTACACAAGTAGTAGCAGTTATCCACAACTAAATTCTAATCATGGCTGGGCTTTAAAATGCGATCAAGGACAAACTGTTGTTGGTAACATATTGCTACGAACGTACGAAACGCTCTCGAACCGTCGGCAGTTACTGAAAGTTCTACACATTTCTCGGCTAATCGAGCAGGTGTAGTGCCTGTGTAAAGTACGCTCTAAACTGTTCGAGCACTTGTACTACGAAAATTATGCTGGCACGCCGCCAAAATAATGGAGAATTATTGTGGACACCCTGTGGGACATATATAAGCAACAGCGACCGGCTTAGAAATTAGTTGTTACACCTGGCGAGATTGAAGAGTGCGGATAACGTGGTTGTTGCTAAAGATTATTGGAAAGTGATTTTGCGTTAGAATAATGCGGAACTCTAATAGTTGACAACTATTATTGCGTGTTGACAATTTTAACTAGAATTATTGTATGAAAGTACCTTGTTCATTTCAGAATGTAATCTGTGACTAATTTTAACTTCACAAAAAATTAATTACTTTAATTACTGTAATTAATTACTTAATTGTTGTCTGTATTTTGTTTACACTCAATAATACGACGATCCGTGAGGCCGTCGCAACAATTTGATTACTTAACAATTGCAAATATTTGTTTCGTTCATGGAAAATCTGTTTAGTCATAATCTAGTCAAAAGGCAGCAAGTATAAGACTGAAGGCGGTCGTTACAAACCACAACCGACGTAACGCCGCAAGCGGTCTTTAGCGTAATCGTACGGTCATGACTGAACAAAGGGTTAAACAACAGCGAGGGTGGAAGGAATGTTTTTTGGTGCAGGAAGTCGAGCGAATTAAATTGTTCTAACGCGCACATTAATAAGAACTGGGGAGTAATGTAAAAGAAAATAATGTGTTATAAAAGAAAGCCGTGCTTATAATTTCACATTAAACTTCGCTTTAAAAAAGGAACGCCCCTTACAGCTTAATTGTTACGAGACTAACTCTTTTGGTGCGTTAATAATATCTGCGTTCGCGCTTTTTAACAGTTTTACTAAGATCAGAATTTTTTACGTATAAAAATATACACCTACACAATTGACACATACTCGCAGATATTTACATTTTTTTTTATTGAATTTAACATATTAAAACTGGTGTGTAAACCAACCATCAACATATCTCTAATACCCCTTAATAGTAAATACATATCAACCAAATTAACTCCAATGACATCGTTTTGTTAGTTCTGGTGTTCTTAAATAAACACTCTCACCTGAGCGCAATGCTCTGCTTTTATAACACAAAACACTACACAAGTTCAAATGGCTTTGTTGTCTTCAGTCTTCGGAACACGTGTTGAAGAACTTCTGAATTTTCGTGGTGGTGAAGCCTTTCTTCATGCTTCTTCGCAAACCTTTTAATCTCTTGTCTGTAGATATCAGCGTTTCTAACATATCATGGTGCATTCACCATGGTCCGGAAAACTTTGTTTTAGAATGTTTGTATTACCAGTTGAATTCCATAAAGGCAGGTGGGTTTAATTATTTGATTATAGATCCGAGTTTTACTGTATAAAAAGACAGGTTGGAATGTATTCCTATGAGCCATTTATATTGTCGGAATTTTATGTTAAATTGTAATATCCTTTACAATTGATATGTAATTTGCATTCAGTTCTGCAGAGTACACAAGAGGTTTGCATAAGGTTTTGATCAATGAGTTAAACCTTTATTTTGGATTAATCGTTTCCTAATTTTTATCGTTATTGAAGAGCAAATAAGTTTTTGAAAAGGTAGGTCGACTGTGGACGCATAGTTTTTATTACGACAAATAATAGAGAAAAGGCGGGAGTGAAACCAAGAAACGCACATCGCTTTTGTTGGTCTGAAATAAGCATTTGATAAAACTATCGTTGCACTTAAACGATTGGGTGTGTTTGAAGGATGGTCCACGCGCAGATTTCATACAAACAGCAGACAACTTGAATAATTGTAAATTACAGCTGACAGAAATTTGTAAATTGGCGCTTAGTAGTTCTGTTACACAGTTACACATTCATAAATGTGTTATTATGAATTTTATAAAAATGTTAAGAAATATAAACGTATTTTTACGACCGTCTACTGATCGTCGTACGGTACAGTGGAAAACAAAATACAAGACACCAATTACGTCACTATTCACTAGCTTTAATTGTCACAATTAAACGGTTTGTAATTAACAAGACAGTCTCTTACAACAAATTAAATAAAAGTTGTTCACACGCAATAAAATGTCAACTAATATAAAACACAATATTGCATTACAATTGTCCAGCACAACAATGAAAACACATAACACTCAGCCACAATACGGCGAACCGCACTGTAATAAGTCATCACTTAAACGCACAGAGTAATCGCCCGACAATAACTTTCAACTATAATACTACGAACCGTATTCCAATAAATCGCAACTCAAACTGAACTGAACGTCCCTGAGTACTTGTATTTATACACCGCCGAAGTACCAGAATATTCCATACTGCGCGGCAAGAATGGTAATACAAAACACCAGAACATAATTGGTTGCGGCCTTGCACGCAGCAGGCGCGGACCGGTGAGTCCGGAACTATCTCGCAACGAATATCGAGAATCACGTACGCACGCAACATTACAGCCGGTTTCACTGGATCGTTCGAGAAACACGTAGATTTATCTGTAATGTCGTAACACACTACATACAAAATTGGTAGAAATTTATTATGTGATTTGTTTACTTTTGTGTTACGTCATCGGCAATAATGAAGCAGTTTCTATAGAAATCAATTTTACTTTATCTAACAAAAAGACTCTTTTAAAACGTGTAAAAAGATGACATGTTGGAACTGCTTACCAATAGTTGCGTTAGTGGTGGTAAGTACCTTGGGAATGACAATTCCTGTCTTACTTCAACCATTTAAATATTATTTAATTAAATTGCGCCTTATAAGAGTAAACTTAATTGCGATCAGTTTGTAAATTTGTAACGCTCCCAAAAATATGAAACTATTCGTTAACTTAATCTGAGTGTCTATTCAATACTATAATTTTGTGTTCATTACTTTGTTTTAGGCGATTTAATTACAGCTGGCGCCGCTTCTCGCATCCTACCTTCCACTGACACCAGTCTAAACAGTCCTGTTCTGTAAGTCCTCTTCCATTCATTGCATCTTCAACGTCCATTTTCCATGAATGTTTAGGTCTTCCTTTTTACTTCCAAGTTCCTTAAGGAAATGGAAGTATGGTGTTTCTTCTAGCGGGTGGAATCCATTCCCATATCTTCCATGGCCGTCTCTCATCCGACATTCTTTTTAGGTGTCCAAACCAATTCAGTCTTCTTTCTTCTATTGTTTCTATATTGTCAAGGTCGATTCCCATCGCTTGTCTCATCTCTACATTTCTCCCCCTATCTAGTCTTGTTAGTCGATAGCACCTCCGCCAGTAATCCATCTCCATAGCTCTTATTATGGATTTATTTCTTTTATTAATTTCCCACAGCTTTGCTCCATATAAGTCTATACTTTCGACTATAGTTTTATAAATTCTGATTTTATTGTTTTTTTGTTAATCGTGGACTCCAAATCAGACTGTTTAATTGTTTTGTTCCTGTCTTAGCTTGTCCTATTCTTACTTTATTTCTTGGTTGCTATCACCGTCCGATGTCATTGTTACACCCAAATACTTGACGTTTTTAATATTTGTTATCACTTTTGTTCCTAGTTTTAGGTCTTGACCTTCACCGCCTACTATAAGGTAATCAGTTTTCGAAGTATTTATTTCAAGACCCCATTCCGCATAGTATTCTGCTAGTTTCCTAAGCATTATATCAATTTCGTCCTCTGAAATTACAGCCTGATCGTCTGCAAACTGTATTGTTAACATCTTGTCACTTCCAACTGGTACACCCATATTACGGCATTTTTTCCTCCATGATGTTAGGGCTTCATTAAATAGGTTCATTACTTCAGGTTTTTAAATTGACTTGTGTTTACACGCTATTTTGCTCAATGTCATTGATTTATTCTTATTTTTATTATCCTTATATTTCTGTTTCAGCTGCGAGCCGGCGCTGGTGGGTTTGCCTGTGTTTCAGTTGTTTTCTAATGTTTTCATTTGCTCTTCGTAACCAATAATTTTCCGTTTTTTGTTTCATTTACTCGTGTTCTGATAAAGAAACGCAGACTTTACAACACATTAATGAAAGAAACAAAAAAATTAGCTAATGTAACAGTAAAATAAAACAATACATTACAAATATCAGAACACGAATAAATGTAACGGAAAGGGAAAATTATAGGTTAGAAACGCAAATGAAAACATTAGACAACAACTGAAATACATGTAAAATTATACGTTGTGCAAAAGTTTAATCTGAAATTCCCTAATGGAAAAAAGTGAGTGTGAAGAAAAGTTTCCAGTGAAGAATATACCAGAAATGGAACGGAAAATCTACAGTCAAAATAAATCTTAAGTAAAAATTGCATACTTGTAAAATTGTAGCAACTTTGTTCAACAATAAATTTTTGTTCAACATTACAAAGCTGTAGGCCTATTTGTCGGTTTTTATTTACTGTCATTTACAGCACATTTAATGTCATTTGGTGTGTTGTGTGAAAATAAGCATAATTTTAGATTAGATTACCAAATTCAAGTGGAGTTTTTTTTAACTAATCGTGTATGTGTGTGTGTGTGTGTGTGTTCATACAAGAAATTGTTAACACGGGAATATATATTGTGTTTTTGAGGGCAACCTGTATTTAGAAAAACGACTGTATAGAATAACAAATGATAACACCATAAATAATTTTACCACAATAGCACATTAAAATGTTCAACAAAAATTTGTTTACATAGTTCGTCTATATTAAAAACAAGTGTCCTGGCTTTTTTCTATGTGAGCTTCTCTTTTTTCCATAGAATTTTTTAATCCTATTATTTAAATCTCCTCGTTTATTTGTCGTCTATTTTCACTTTTTAGTTTATTGTCACCTGTACAACCACTCACTCGCCATCTCAAAGATATTACTTTTTTTTTCAATTTCCTGTTTCATTAGTAGTTATAATAGAAATGTTTTAATCTATTTACATGTGATGTTGGATCATTTTTCACTGAGTAAGTTTGCAACAAAAAGAATTTCTGAAATATATGTGAGTCGCTACGTGAGTAAGTATGTGGCCTTAAGGAAACCTAGCCGGAAATTTCGCACGACACTCTGAAATTGCATAGTAGGATTTTTCTGGAGCGACTAGCAGTAAGAAAAATTATTAAGCCCTAATTTTTTACATCAAGCGTAAACAAAATTTTAGAAGATCAAAAAGAAGTTACACCGCTTTATTTTATACAGTACAAACATTCCTTTTTATCATTATGTCAACGAAAACCAATAGTAACTTTACAGCATAAATAATTTTTCGAAATTTTGTTAGAATTTACCTGATTCATCCTGCGAACTACGTATGAAATTCATAGTCACTAATTCTGGCTTTATTTCATTACTTTACTATAGTCTGAATTAAAGTACTTTAATAGTCTGACAGTTGTTGTTTTAGTAAAATATGTATTCTGTGCATATTATCATTCGCTACAGTTACCGTCAAATCACTTTAATTTCTGATAAAAGCAATTCTTGTAATGCCTTGGTATATTATGAACTTTGTTTTCAAATAACGTAGGCAATTATATGGCCCTCGGGGGAACCTGTAACCCCTAGAGGGCGCGTCCCCATGTGGTGGACAGGGGGATGCCCTAACCGGCTTAGGCCGGCGGTTAGGTGGGAAATAAAATACCACCCGCGGACCAACAGGTGGGGCAGAAGAGGCTCCTTAGCTGTAGAGAAAGCAACCCTTCTAGGAGAAGGTACTCTGAAATAAAACCCTGGCCCTCCAGGTTGGGGGTTGAGGCATTGGGCTAACTCTCCAATACTCGGAAAAACATTTATTGTTAAAAAGCCTAGTAAGCAGCCTCGGAAGGATCGGATAAAAGCGGATAGGACTTGTGATCCACAGTAGAGTCGGCAAACAAGAGCAGAGTAAAGTTGTAGGGAAGCACGGCGAAAACATTCTAAATGAAAATGGCAAGAAACTAATTGAAGTTTGTGAGAAAAATGAACTGCGAATATTAAATGGATTTTATTCACACACAAGAATTCATATGTACACCTGGACCCAAAACTTTAGGCAACTGAAATCGATCATTGTTTATGCTATAATAAAACAAAAAACAAAAATGAAAGTTCAAGATGTACGGGTATATAGGGGGGGCAACTTGTGGTTTGGATCACTCCTCAAAATCCTCAAAACGAGAATTGCATTTCCGATAAGAAAAGAAAGTAACAAAGATCATATAAAGAACATGCAAATAAAGTAACAGAAAACCAACAAGGGTCGGAAAAAGAAGTAAGATATAACTTGGATAGCCTAGACCATGACAGCGTTGGACGTTATATGGAACTCGGTTGGACAGAAAACTGGAAAATAATCAATTTAGTAGTGTTGAAGAACACTATATGCACATCCAAAATTGCATACACGAAGCCGCAAAGGAAGCATTGCGATGTTATGAAAAAGAAAGAAAGACAACGCCTTACTGGTGGAATAAGGAAGTAGAATTACTAATCAAAAACAAGAAAGAGAAATACGAAAAATTTCTAACAACCAAAACACTTGAGGACAAAATAACATACAAGGAGGCACAAGCAGCGGTGCGAAGAATGATAACGCAAAGGAAAAATGAAACATGGGATAAGAATTGCGCCCGACTGAATACTTACATAGGAGGCAGGCGATGCACTGAAAGTTGGAAATTACTAAAGTCAATAAGACGGGAATAAAAGAAAGATTTAATATCGCCAATATCTCTATAGGTATGGGACGAATATTTTAGTAACCTATAACAGATTTTCTGGTTTAATTTCTAATAATATTTGTTATAAAGAAATATCATACTAGTTTCTACTACTCTATTATATATAACTCTTACTCAGGGTATTTAAATAATTTAATAACACAAATATAGATATTATAAATAGTTATTTATAATAATAAACTTTTATTATTATTAAAAGGAACTTTAGTTCCTTTTCATTCACTTATTACATTAATATAAGCTTTATAAATTTAATAATAATATAATATCAGTTTGCTCAGAACGTTTAAAGAACGTTTCTTTAAGTGGATTCTTTTAGAACGGATTAAGTTGCCAATATGAATATAATAAACTTTAAACATGAATACAATATAATTTGAGTGTTCTATAAGCTTTACTTGTTTGTTGAATTCCCAAATCTGCGCTGAGGATTATCTACTCGAAAGTAGTCGGTCCAGTCGCTCCGTGGTCATCCGCTAATACAGTAGATCCTTGTCATCCGTACTCGCTTGATTATTAACACTTTGCATATACACTGGTATCACTTTCACAATAATATATGCACCTCTAATTATATTAGTTGCACTACGTATATATATATTGTAATGTTACATAAGATCACGACCACCAGGGTCCCAAACAACCAATAACCAACAATAACAAATCATAAGAAATGCTACAGCCAAACTTTAATGTTAATCACAAAGATAAATAGAAACTAACTTTAAGGGAATAAAGAATACATCTTTAACAAACTGATGAAGATGGTCAAAGAAATAATGACAATGACTTAGACGAAACGTAATTAACTGACAACTAACCCAATAGATTAGGTAAAAAATGAGAAAACCAAAGACAGGGAGAAGAAACTATAAATGGAGTGAAGAAGACTACTAAAAAGCCCAACTGGATACAAAAACAGCAAGAAGAATAAGATATGCCCTACCTACACGAGACAAAAGAAGAATTAAGACAAGATGAATGGATCATGACAAGAAAGCCCAGATTAAAGGACAGAGTAATGAAGCAGCCTGTTGAACTAATATAAATAACTATGCCGACAAAGAAAGCTTATAAAGTGAATAAATAAGATAATGAATGAAAGTCAGGAGAGTGAAGTAAAATTAGTCAAGGTATAAATTAACTGTGTATCTGGAAGTATAACAAAAATGAATCATATAGACCAACCTTGTTACTAGAGCAAATGTACTTATAGATATTACTTATAGAATTATATTAATGAATACTGTTTTAAGAATGGGTAATAGAGACAAAAGGGTGTATAATAAACCTATTCTAATAAATAATATTAGTAATACTATAATAATGTGAAATAAAAACATTGAAACCATAATAAAATAAACACATTGTTGTCAAACCAAGATAGGACCTCACTAACATGTGAATAAGGAACCTCAAATAAAAGGATTAAATGACTAAATGATAAGTAATCCATTTCTGTTGGAGGGTAATGAACCTAAATTTTACAAGGGTAGTACCAACACAGAATTAATGTATAGGAGAAGTAGAATTATATTGTAATTAGTATAAGAAATATATTGTAATAAGAACTATATTGTATGCATCTTATGTAAAAAAAGAAAAAAACAAATAAGTGGTAAGGCAGAGCGTGATTTCGAACCATAAGAGTCGTGACCTAACCGCGCGAAAGTAGAAAGATAACGTAGTAGCTGGAGCGCGGTTGTCCGAGGTTGTTCTTGGTCGTGGTTATAATATGTAGTTATAGGATGTAATTTTGTCATTTTTTGCTACTTTTTGTTAATGAGTTGCGTCGGACCACTTGGGTCCCCTTCTTGCCACGCCTTGTCCTGTCCAACACGTGTCAGAGATTGGTGATTTTGTATGGTGTATTTTGCGTGAAATTTTGAAACGTTATGTACGGTTAGCAGAATTTTTGGTCACGGTTAGAGATCTTATTTTAATATAATTTTATTTAATATTGTTCAAATTATTCTCCAGAAAAGAATTATCAGCTAGTTGGACTTTGTCTGGCAGATAACGCCGTGCATTACGGTACTCAAGTAGTCAGTTTGTTATATCTGCATTCTCATCGAACAGCTGCTTCCTTATCGTTAAATACTGGTCATCAACCCCATGCTCTATACGCAATTTTCTCCGCTACTAATAAAACCAATCGTCAAAATATATTAACCTGTTATTCAGATACCGTCTTCATTTCGAATCAAAACGCTCGTAGTGTTTAAAAAAAAACGTGCCGGACTGGTGCGTAGCGTCGGGTAATGTTCCATCATCGTGGTTGACAAGGTTATAATGAATCTAGGAGTTTCGACAGGTTACTGTACGGGTTTTCGCTCCGTGAGAGAGAGTTAAGAGGAAAGCTCGTAGTGAGTGTCCCCCTTTTGGTCAGAGTATGTGGCCTGGCGTTCCCCGTTCCCGGATTAATCTGGTGATTCCCTTTGTTGCCAGTGTGTAGGCTGGAGTACCACCTTTGCTTGCTCTCTCTCAAATGCGTGATGAATCTATCTGTAGTCTCGAAGTCTGGTCAGTCGAAACCCAACGAAGGACATTTTGTCGATGTACTTCCTCGGCTCGAGAGTGTCGTTAGTCAGCCCCGTTATCGATCTCCGTTGTGGTGTATTTTATTCACTGGATTCACGAATAGCTTCTAGCTGGTACCCGATCATCGTCTTGCGTACATCAATAGTGCCGCATCTCCGTCTGGTTGTTTCACCCCTCCGTTGTCATTGTGCAACCCTTACTGAGAAATCGTTTTCTGCATTGGCGTAATCGGTTTGGTGATGAGCGGTCATGTGAGGTTTCTGCGTCGTGGAGGAACGATCGACATCGAAAAGCGCTCGTAAGGAGCGAACCCCCAGTCTCTCCAGTCTTATCTGGTCTTACCCCTCTTGTGTTGGTTTACCCATGTACCTAGGTGATGGTAATGCTGTAGTTACCCCCTCCCTCTTTCTCACCTCGCATAATCGGGCGATGTGAAGATATATTCTTTGCCTTGTCGTTCGAGTGTCGTTAGTAAAGGTCGCAGTGATCGAACAGCGTCTTTAAGGTGAATGGCGCCTTGTATTCGATTTTCCTCTCTCTACGGCGTGGGTGCTTGCGTGCCATTGACAGCCCTTGCTGTGGTTGCGTTGTTAACTCTACCGTTATGAGGGGTAAGGTTATACCCTAAGCTGCCAATAATTCTGTTGTTTCTCTGTAGTCTTTGACATTCCGAAAATAATATCTTCCGTGCTCCTTGTCTTCGGTTGAGCGTGGCAACGAAAAGCTTTGACGGGGTTTTCTTTCTCATCTCAGCTGCAGGTCCTGTCGCGTTGCGAACCTCAGGAAATCCAAAGCGGTAGAATTTCTTGTCCCCTTTACACTGTGTTTTCTCTTCCTTTTCGAGATGGGTATCGTGTGTTCGGAGTCCTCTTTAGTCCCCGTGTTAACCCGTCGGACTTAGTGAATTTGATACTGTGTGCTGTCGAATTCGGAGTCCGGTCCGCACAATTTTGGGAGCGGACAAGCATGAAGACGTATGCGTTTGTTTTTCTTTTGTTTCAGCAGTTGTTTGAGCAAAATATCGTCGGTATATCCGCGTACTTACCGTCCGGTTACGAGCTATGCCACAATAGTATCAAGCGTCCCCACCCAAAAAGATTACTGTTACCGATTGTTTCGTCATTATTTTTTCGAGATTGTGTTTGTGACATGTTTGAGATGTTTTGGTGTGTGGTGTCTCAGGTTGGTTGAACCCCACATGCGGAGTCGAGTCCCACTGTTCTGGAGCGAACATGTTCTGAGATTGTTGGCATGCCAGTTTCCTATACCGCTTTCACTCGCCTTGCCAGGTGGGGGGTGCGTGGGGACTGATCACACCCTCGTCGTTCGCTCTCAGTGTCGAAGCGTTGCCGTGCCCAGACAGCGTTTCTAAGGTGATTGAAGGTGCCTCTTGGAATCGCCCTTATATAGCGGTAGGCGCCGTAGTGAGAAATTGGAAACCCCCCAATTTGGAGCACGAAATGTGTCTAGTTTATCGAAGTATATTCAGTTTGATTGTCTCGTAACCCTTTCCCCGTTCGCGCGGGACACCAATTGATGAGACACCCATCTACGGTACTTCTTTGACGAGGTACACGGTGACGAATAGTTTAGGACTTGTTTGTTTGTATTTATTGGAGTATGTGTCCTGTCGTGTTGTTGATGTTGGAGTGTGTTAGGATTAAGTTGTTAAATTTTCTTATTGGTGGTTAATTTGTTGAGCACTTTTGTCCTTACGTGGGTGTTCATTGTTGATTTGATTGTTTAATGTACCTTAGTTTTTGCGGGATGTTGTATATGGTGTTCCAGTATTGACTAGTGGTGTTCCTTGAACCTTGAAAATGGCCTTTTGTGCAGAACTAACCTAGGACAACCGTCGTTTCCGCACCCGACGCTTGCCTTTCGGGGGGAGTTCTGCTGCAATTATTCGGGTTCTGCCGAATACAACAGTCGGCGCATTATCGAAAAAAAAACGAAATTAAATTAATTTATCGAGATATAGAACCATTTCCGTACTTTGCCCGACGTCCTGACGTCACGCCGCCCGCCCCGCTTGTCGTGTGGTAAGGTTTTGACCGGGCGAAATTAGTCAGTCGGCTTTCAGAAGTAACCGTGAGCAGAACTACTCCTCGTCTCCAGATCGACACACAAATGGGGAGCCTCTCCGCCAAGGTATTTATTGTCAGTTTGGCTTATAATGAATCAGTACCAGTATTTTACAGTACGGCTTTATCATTTTGTAACTATATTGTATGCATCTTATGTGAAAAAAGGAAAGAACAAATAATTGTAATCTGTAACATGTCTTGAAGTAACATTTAGTTTTTTTTTCAGGACGTCGGGCAAAGTACGGAAATGGTTCTATATCTCGATAAATTAGTTTAATTTCGCTTAATTCGATAATGCGCCGACTGTTGTATTCCGCAGAACCCGAATAATTGCAACAATACAATACAATCGTGAAATAAATTACGTCATACGGGTATGATATATGGCCAATAATGCAAAGAGCAGAAAAGTTGTTGGAAGCTACTGAAATGGATTATTGGCGAAGAGCGGCAGAGAGGTCAAAACTGGAAAAGTAAGAAACACCAGAATCTGGGAGATAATGTTGGTACAGTACTCTATTGTCGACGACATAAAAACAAAACGGCTAAGATGGCTTGGGCATGTGCAAAGAATGCCGGATAATCGACTCCCCAAGCAAATTTTGAGAGGGACACCATACGGTCGTAGGCGAAGACGAAGACCTAGGTTGAGTTGGAGAGAAGGCATCAATCGGGCAATGAGAGACCTGGAATTCGAATAAGAATCTTGGTTAGATCGAGACCAATGGAGACTAGGGCTCGGAAGGCGTAGGATAACGTTATGAACCGATTAAAAAAAAAAAAAATATAGCCATTTAGGCAACTGAGAAAAGATGTGGAAACAAAAACGGAAGAAAAAGTTTTTTGAAAACAGATGGTGTAGAAACTAGTATAAAATCGCAATTCTGATAGGGAAACAAAGAAAAGTCTGTGGGCTCCATGACTGCTACACCCAGGTAAACTAAATTTGTTAAGGCCAGTGTGTTGTCACTTTTCATCTTCTTCTTTTTAAATATTTCCCAGTATTTATTTTAATATCGGTAAGGAGAACCATACATGACTTCCATGTTCTAAGATTTATATTTAAAATCATTTTCGAAATGAAATATTTCCATAGAAACTACTTTCTTCAGCCTTAACCACAGTACTGTGGTCACTAACGTATACCACCTCACGTTAGTGCACTCAATTTTCACTGATGATGGCAGTCGATAGCACTGCCGAAACGTCTGGGGTTGTAGAAAACATTGGATCAAGCCAAACAGTCCAGGAAGTAATTTTAACAACAAACTACTTCTTTGTTGCCGATAACGTACTACACATGAGATAACGTAAAACGTTGCAGGTAAACTACCCCTTCCCCTTAACCGATCTTCACCAAAAACAACAGGTCTTGAGTACTCTACAATTCAAGGATGTATGCATAAAATTATTTGATTCTGTTTGAATGTGCGTCAGTTACCGTTCGTCATGGAAAAATTACTCTGGTTAAAACATAAAAAGTTGCCGGTAAACTACCCCTTTCCCTTAACCGATCTTCACCAAAACAATAGGTCTTGAGTACTCTACAATTCAGGGCTGTATGCAAACAATTATTTGATTCTGTTTGAATTTGCGGCTCTTATCATTTGCCATAGAAAAAATCTACACACAGACACACAGACACACACACAGGCACACAGACACACACACAGACACTTTTTGAAAAATGACTTTTTTTCATGTTTTGAGGGTAGTACAATCAAAATCTGCAATTATCTCGAACACTATTTTTTTTTGCCATCACCATACTTCCATTTCCTTATGGAACATGGAAGTAAATATCGGTATGGAGAACCATACATGACTTCCATGTTCTAAGATTTATATTTAAAATTATTTTCGAAATGAAATATTTCCATAGAAACTACTTATTTCTACTTACTGCTTCAGCCTTAACAACAGTACTGTGGTCACTAACGTATACCACCTCACGTTATCGCACTCGATTTTCACTGATGATGGAAGTCGATGGCACTGCCGACACGTCTGGTTTTGCAGAAAACATTGGTCTACAGCCAAACAGGCCGGAAAGGAATTTTAACAACAAACTACTTCTTTGTTGCCGATAACGTAATACATATATAAAAAAATTGTCCCCTCCAGCTTCAACTTTAATTTTCGTTTATAGAAAAATACCCCCACCCCGTTCAACTAGCCTCTTCATTTATACATATTTCATCTACGTTTCTACAGTGAATTATTAAGATCTTCTTATCAGGATACTTTATTTATCAAATTAAGTACTTTACTTTTGTTACAACAAAAAATGTTTCCGGTAAACTACCCTTTTCCCGTAACCGATCTTCACCAAAATCAATAGGCCTTGAGTCCTCTACAACTCAGGCACATATGTAAAAAATTATTTCATTCTGTTTGAATTTACGGCAGGTATCATTCGTCATAAAAAAATTACCCTTGTTAAAACATAAAACGTTTCTGGTAAACTACCCCATTCTCTTAACCAATCTTCACAAAAATCGAAAAACCTTGAGTTCTCTATAATTTAGGAACGTATGTAAAATATTATTTGATTCTGTTAGAATATACGGCAGTTATCGTTCGTCATATGAAAAAATTACCCTTGTTAAAACATAAAACGTTGCTGGTAAACCACCCCTTCTCCTTAACCCATCTTCACCAAAAACAATAGGTCTTGAGTACTCTACAACTTAGGGCTGTATGCAAAAACTTATATGATTCTGTTTGAATTTGCGGCTCTTATCGTTTGCCATATTTACAAATTTAAAAAATCTACAAATAGACAGACAGACAGACAGATAGACACACAGAGACACAGACACTTTTCGAAAAATGACTGTTTTTCATGTTTTGAGGGTAGTACAATCAGAATCTGCAATTATCTGGAACACGATTTATTTTGCCATCACCGTACTTCCATTTCCTTATGGAACATGGAAGTAAAAATGAATAGTTAATGTTTTTGTAATTACAGTAATTTTATTGTAAATAGATTAACTACACCCAACGAAACTGAACGATTTTCTTTTGAAGCCGCCATTTTGTTTGTGTATAACAAAATATATGTATTTCTATAGAAAATTTTTTGTTTCTTTTGTTAAGTCGTATGCAAAAGTTCAACAAAATTCAATACATAAATAGAAAAGAATCTTGATTGAATTTAGAAGAACAGAATACCAAATCGTTGTACCACTATGAGAGAAAGAAGACTTGTGTGTAGACTTGGAAGCGCTGATGTTACGTAAGCAGGAACAAGCCAAAAAGAAGAAAGAGAAAAATAAGAAAGTAAGAAGAAGAAGAAGAAGAAGGAGAAGAAGAAGAAGAAGAAGAAGAAGAAGAAGAAGAAGAAGAAGAAGAAGAAGAAGAAGAAGAAGAAGAAGAAGAAGAAGAAGAAGAAGAAGAAATAAATAAAAAAGAAAAAAATTTTAGGGATTGCACAAATGCAATGTACTGAGAAGGGCATTGAAAATGCTTCAATAAATCTAAAAAATGTATGTATATATTTATGTTCATTCACCACTCAATGAATTCATTCTTCATTTACCAATGTACAGATTATAAGTTAAATGTAGTAGCATTCACAAGCGAAGTTTTATATGTGTACTACGTTATTGACAACAAAGAAGTAGTTTCTATGGAAACTCACCGGTTCACATTTCCGATCACGCACCAGCGATCGGCCGCAAATGTGCAACACGTCCTTATAAACATTTTCAATGTTAAAAGAAGAAGGTAATGGAAAGCTATTAGTGGAAAATCCTATTTATTGTTACGACGGTCTAACTGATCGTCGCGCGTCGTATGGTACAGCGGAAAACAAAATACATGACACCAATTAAATCACTAATTAATTATCAAAATTAAACAGTTTGTAATCAACAAAATAGTCACTTACAATAAATCAAATAAAAACTGTTCACACGCAATAAAATGTCAACTAATATAAAACACAATTGTATTACATTTGTCCCTCACGATTATAAAACACATAACACTTTGCCACAATAAATACTTTTTATTAATAACCACTTGAGCGCACAGAGTAATCGTCCGACAATAACTAAAATACGACGAACCGCATTCCAATAAATCGCAACTCAAACTGAAATGAACGTTGCTGAGTACTTGTATTTGTACCCTGCCGAAATACCAGAATGTTCCATAATACGCATTAACAATAAAGGAAACATTGGAGCGTAATTCATTGCGGCTTCTGACACAGTCTAGCTAACGCGTTGAGAATCACGTACGCACACACGTTACATCCGGATTCCACTGGAACATTCGACAAACACGTGGACGGTTCTGAATGTCGTAACAATATGGGGTGGTATCACAAGTACACAAACAAAACAGGGCTAGTTGTTTACAGAACGGTTTGGGTTTCGTTTGCATTTGTAAGTGAAATGAAAAGTGTAACAAAACTGTGGTAATGGTATTAAAACGCAAATTATTAACTTGTATGGATAGAAGTACTGTATACTGTTAGTGCAGCGCAAGTTTGAGAGAAAAGCCGTGAAACATACCTTTGACCATTTTGTTTCTACTCTCGGTCGTAAAAACAAAAAGTCTTTGTACTGTGACATCGTCAATGTATAAAACTGCCAGATGTGTTTTCCAGAGCATTTTATGTTTGGCCACTTTACAATTGACACTTTGTTGTGTGCGGACGATCAGGCTATTCTTTCGGAATTAACATAAGCATGTTAATTATAAAGTTGAATTCAGTGTGTGTTCAAGTTTATGTCGTTACTTTATTAAATATTCCACATATTTAAAGTATTCTTCTTATTATGTCTTCAATCCTAAGATTGGTTTGCAGCAGTCTTCCATTGTTATAGATTTAGTTCTTCCCTCTTCATTTCCTCATAAGTTTCACAACTTTCATCATCCATAATTTGCTTTCTTGGTCTTCCCTTATATCCTTTACCTTTTATTGTTCTTTCCATCAGCAATTTTAGTAGTCCATCATGCCGCAGCGTATGTCCAATATCTTCTACCCTTCTCCTAATTATGCTTTTCAACAAACGCTTCTTACAGCATCTTTAAAGTATTATGCATATATTGCGCGCATATGTGAGTGTGTAAAAATCTGGTTTAAACATATTAAGTTAGACATTTCTTCTCAAATCGGTGATTAGATTTTTAAAATCATGCGCTGAATGCAATTTAATATGCACATAGAAATGCGTAGTGTCATAAATAAAATATTGTTACACATAATAATCGAGTTTATAAGTACAAGTAAATTATTCTCATCGTATTCATGCCTGCGCAGTCATTCCTCCCAGTTTTATGAATGCTTTATTTCCCGTATTGTAAGTGTCATTAATCGGGAGCAATGTACGGACTCAAAATACCCAGAGAGCTGATTGAATTTGCCATTGTTTAGGAGAACATTGTATGATTGGTCACTCTTCAATTGACACTGTTGTTTGTGGACGAACAGGCTATTCTGTCGGACTCGGAAACAGGTTGCAGATAGGTATAAATTTGTTAAATGGAATCTGCGAAGGCTCTGGATTGCAAATATCCGCACTTAAGACCAAGGTGATGGCCTTTCGTGGAACTGATTCCCTACGGACAAAAATTGTTATAGATGGTACTGTCCTGGAGCAAGTCAGTAGTTTTGAATACCTGAGCTACAGTGTGTCTTATAATGCAAACAACGACGTGGTGCATAAATTGCATAAGTTCAACATTATGTGCGGGACCATTAGGCGAACCCTTAAGTCGGCAACTAAAAAAACACGCCTAAAATTCTACAAGGGATGGCCCTTCCCATAGTTCTTTATAGGCAGGAGAATTGGACTTTAACGAAAGGCCAGGCCAGTCACACCCAAGCGGCTGAAAAGAGATTTCTCAGGCATGTGGCAGGGTATACTCTCCATGATCATAGAAGGAACACAGACATACGGCAGGAGCTGAATATTATGAGTATACTCGACAGGATTGCCCAGTATCGGTTGAATTGGTGGTAACATCTTTCCCGAATGGATGTTTCCAAACGACTATGGAATTATAAGCCCAGGGGACGAAGGGGTGTGGGACTTACGAGGAAGCCCTGGAGTGACCAGCTCTACTGTGCCTCTGTGAGACCAAAACACACCGTTCTTGGATTAATACTTGAAGATGATGATGATTTATACACTCATGTGAATGACGGAAAAGGAGCCTGAGTGTTTGCTATTGGAAGGATCAGACGATTTCTTGGTATTACCATATATACATGGACTTTACATTTGATAACACGCACCCAATACTGTAAGCTATAATCATAATTTCTTAAAGAATTTAAAGTACCATGGATTAAAATTTAGTTTTTTACTTACTTTTACATTTTGCTTACTTCCTTAATTTTAACTGGAATTAGATTTTAAAAATATTTTCTGTTTTGCTGTAAATTTTAGATCCTTGAAATTGTTATCTAGTTTTAACAATCACAGGTGCTGTAACGATTTAATAACATATACAATGGTAGCCGAATTCGAAAAATCGGAAGCTCACGTTTACACTTCTCCAGGTGTCACCAAGTAATTCATAACGTCGCAATACGTAAGAATTGGAAGCAGATTTTTTAGTAGAATAATTCCAAAATTATAGGTGGCATTGTTAATACAATCCAACAGCTGTACCTCAAGCTATGGTACCTAGATGTAATACACTTAACATCTCGACCTTATTATTTACAGTAATTACTGATAGCCTATAGTGTACGTAGTTTAAATTACACCTACTAACTGTTATTACTAACAGTTTGCATGACACTTGGAATTTGTACTTGTATGCCAGTGGAGTTGGAAATGTGTTGCGCGCATACGCACAAGTAAACCATAATGTCAAACTCTGGCCTACTGGAAGTACGAAGACTTGTTAGATCTAAGCCGCGATACTCAAGTGTTGATTTTTACTTCCATGTTCCACAAGGAAATGGAAGTATGGTGATTGCGAAAAAAGTCGTGTTCGAGATAAGGGCTGATTCTGATTGTACTACTCTCAAAAAGTCATTTTTCGAAAAGTGTCTGTGTGTGTGTAGAATTTTTTCTATGGCTAGCGATAACTGCTGCAAATTCAAACAGAATCAAATAATTTTTTGCATACCTGACTGAGTTGTAGAGGACTCAAGGCCTATTGATTTTGCTGAAGGTCGGTTAAGGAAAAGGGGTAGTTTACTAGCGACGTTTTACGTTTTTACAGTTAAGTACTTAATTTTGAAAAATAATGTATCCTGAAAAAAAGATCATAATAATCCGATGTAGAAAGGTAGACGAACTATTTAAATGAAAACCGTAGTTGAAGGGGGAGGGGGTAATTTTCTATAAATAAAAATGATAGTTGAAGTGGGAGAAGATAATTTTTTATTTATATGTGTACTGCTTTATAGACAACAAAGAAGTTATTTGTATGGAAATATTTCATTCAATTTGTCAAACATAAAACTAGCTTTACAAGGTGGGAGAATATCTTTTTTAGAAATTATCGAACCGAATTCAAGTAAATTTTTAAAAATAAATCTTACAACATAAAACTCATGTATGGCTCTCCATACCGATTTTTAATTTCATCATCATCATCATCATCATCATCATCATCATCATCATCATCATCATCATCATCATCATCATCATCATCATCATCATCATCATCGTCGTCGTCGTCGTCGTCATCGTCGTCATCATCATCATCAGCAGCGGCGGCATAATCACCACCATCTTTACAACACGGCATAAACAAGGTTTTACCTATTCAGTCTTCCAAGATCCTCCAGCTACCTCTTCCTGGGTCTACCTGCATAACTGTGTCCTTCGGGTTTGTATTTCCAGACTTGTTTGGCCAGTTTGAAATCTGACATTCTTTATAAGTGTTTTCCACCGTCGTTTGCAATATTTTAATTTTTCATTAAATCCTTAAATCTTTAGTGACCGTCAATCAATGAATGTTTTAGTGGATGGTTAGTGAGGATCGGTCAATAATACAAATTTTATTTATTTTTGCGTCGACGTTTCGACAATATTTATTGTCATCTTCAGGACCTGTGTATGAAATACAATAGAAATATCAAACATAACGAAGCAATTAAATATTTGGGTGAACGTGTTGGTGATGTGAGTGTGTGCGTGCGTATGTATGTATCATTTTATATGTGAAGACTTATGATAGTTTGTTTACATCTTCAAATTATCTTTAAGAAAGCGAGCAAATTATAGTATGAGAGAACTTAATTTATACAGTATTACAATTTAAATTACTAAATGTAATGTTATTTTAATTAATTAAACAAACAGCAATAATCAACAATTGGATATTAGATTGGTACATAAATTGTTTATACCTACAACAGTCAACATATTGTAAAGTAATATATTACCTATAACTAAAACAGATTAGGGGATTTTTCATTAAAGTTAGAAATTTATAACTCTTCTGTTATGGCTTCGTTCTTTATATTGGCAAGTTCAGAGCACTTTTCCACTCTTCTTAAGAACACCATTTCAGAAGCCTGTATTTTAATGTCTTGTTTCTTGGTTGTTGCCAATATCATTTCCCAAATTATAAAAATAGCTCAACTTTTCTGGAATTTAATCATTATTTTTTTTTTCTTATTGCCTCATTGCCTCGAAATGCCAGTACCTTTGTTTTTATAGTAGAGATTTTCATATTGCATTGTTTGCAAATCTGAAGAAGCTTAAAAACAGATTGTTGCAATACAGATTCTGTATTTTGAAGTACAAGCAAATTGTCAGTAAACAACAGCACATTAAAATATCTGTCTCGTGATACCAAAATACCAGGGTTCACTAGACGATTCCATTTCCTTACCAGATCGTCAATATAAATGTTAAACTGAGTATGTGATATACTGCACCCTTGTCTAATACGTTGGTTGACAGATGTTTGTTGAGCTGTGCTACAATTATTTTAACATTTATCCTTTTTCCGTTATAAAGGCCTCGTATAGTTCTTATAAGTTGTGGGTATCCCCGGTCTTTTGATATTTACCACAGAAAATTTCTATCCATTCTATGAAAGGTCTCCTCAGTCAACTCACGATGATTCTCAATGATTTGTGTAAATAAAGGCATTGTCTGTACAAGATCTACTTTTCCTGAAGCCGCTTAGTTCTTCCAAAATAAGAGGCTCGGAAATAGACAGTGGTTTATGATCCTTACGCTTGTTTTGCGTGTAGTATCATCAAAACATATTCCCCGACAGTCATTACAATCATTCCGTTTTCTTTTCTTAGAAACAGACACAGTTAATCAGTTAACCAATCTTGTGAGACCTGCTGTCTTTTCCAACACATACTACAGAAGTGTAGTAATACAAGCTTAAGCAAGATACCCCATACTTCAATAATTCTGCGTTCAATCCATCCTGTCCTGTTGCTTTTCCATTTTTAGTTCTTCTGATTTCGATTTAATCGTCTTAGCTTAATCATACTACTCTTGTAGTAGTGCGGTGGTAGAGTTGCGTATGCAAAGCGTGTTTGATTATTTAAGATACAGTGTGCAACAATGCAAATAAGCTCGAATGGCGACGCTTGAGGAACGCCGAAGGCAAAGCAATTAGCTACAATTTGACGGCGTGATGTTGGTACAGTCAACCCTTAATCAAGACGAACATTTAGCTTGTTATCTCCCCCGCCTTCTAACTAGATTGCAAACAAGTCAAACAGTATTTGTCCCTACACCGATACTATTACCGATGTAAACTTGGCGATAATTTCACTTCGTCTTGTTTATGCTTCGTGGTGTCTACTGCTTACTGTACCCTCGGTAATTATGTAAAACTTTCAGCGTGTTCAGTTTTCCCGCTGAGAGAACTTTCATTTTGTCCCTACATCAATACTCTTACCAATGCATGTAAACTTAGCGATAATTTCACTTCGCCTTGTGATGTTTACTGCTTACAGTGCCCTCAGTAATCATTCAAAACTTTCAGCATGTTCAGTTTTCCCACTGAGAGAACTTTCATTTTGTCCCTACACCAATACTATTACCAATGCATGTCAACTTACCGATAATTTCGATTCGTCTTGTGATGTTTACTGCTTACATTGCCCCCAGTAATCATTTAAAACTTTCAGCATGTTCAGTTTTTTCACTGAAAGAACTTCCATTTTGTCCCTACACCAATACTCTTACCAATGCATGTCAACTTACCGATAATTTCGATTCGTCTTGTGATGTTTACTGCTTACAGTGCCCCCAGTAATCATTTAAAACTTTCAGCATGTTCAGTTTTCCCACTGAGAGAACTTCCATTTTGTCCCTACACCAATACTATTACCAGTTCATGTAAACTTAGCGATAATTTCACTTCGTCTTGTGATGTTTACTGCTTACAGTGCCCTCAGTAATCATTTAAAACTTTCAGCGTGTTCAGTTTTCCCACCAAGAGAACTCTCATTTTGAAGTTAAAATTTTTTATTTATCTTTAAATAGGTTTCCTAATGATTCCCACACACAATTGTTGCCCTTAATAATCATCGCTTCCCTACTTTAGTCTGGTTTATTGTTTCAATTGTTATGCCCATTTATTTCAGCATATAAGATTTACTAGAATTACAGTATGTCAACACAATGGATACGTCACCTAAAACGAGTGGATGATCAGCGTGTGCCACAGAAAATCCTGAGGGCTCAAGTATACAAAAGCAGAAAGAGGGACCGACCTAGTTGGTTGATGATTGGATGATGTACTAAAAGGTTTCAGAAGATTGGATGTGAGGGGGTTACACTGGTACGGCAATGGATAGGAGACTTTGGAGAAGATTGGTGTTGGAAGCCAGAACTCATGTTGGTCTCTACGTGCTAAAGAAGGAGAACAGTATGTAAACATTTACTTCAATAAATTTAAATGTTTACTTCAAACATTTATTTCTAATTACGCTTTGTAATTCACACGTGTTACTCTTAGTCTATGGCTTTATTAGTTTAATTACCTCAGCTACTGTTTTTCTTACTTTAGATCAACAACACCTCAAGTATGTTCACACACGCATGCTCGCGCGCGCACACACACACAATAAAATATAATATAAGAATTATTTTGTTACTATTGACTTAGAGAATTAGAGAACTCTCTGTTTTTCAGACCAAAAGTGATATGCCAATCGTTTTCTGCAATATAGTCTTGCATAAAATAGCCTTGCATAGTTCTAATACTTGTTTAAACAACCATAATAAAGAATAATAAGTATACAGTGAAAAATAATTATGTAAAATTCTGTTTTAGCCAAACGATTTTTGGCTTTTCGCTTCCAGCTCATTATAAAAAAAAAACTAACAAACCAGTGGAATCAACTCACCTAGTTACAGCTATTGTAGCTACCTTGTGAACGGACTGGAGAAACTTTGCTTTTTACTTGCATGTTACATAAGGAAATGGAAGTATGGTGATGGCAAAAAAATCTAGTTCGAGATAATTGCAGATTCTGATTGTACTACCCTCAAAACATGGAAAAAAGTCATTTTTCGATAAGTGTCTGTGTGTGTGTCTGTCTGTGTCTGTAGATTTTTTTCTATGGCAAACGATAACAGCCGCAAATTCGAACAGAATCAAATAATTTTTGCATACAGCCCTAAATTGTATAGTACTCAAGACCTGTTGTTTCTGGTGAAGATCGGTTAAGGGAAAGGGGTAGTTTACCTGCAACTTTTTTTTTATCAAGCGTAATTTTTTGCCTATGGCAAACGATAACAGCCGCACATTCAAACAGAATCAAATAATGTTTTGCATACAGCCCTGAATTGTAGCGGATTCAAGATCTATTGATTTTGGTGAAGATCAGTTAAGAAAAAGGTGTAGTTTACCAGCAACGTTTTATGTGATAACATGGGGAATAGTTTCTATGACGAACGATAACTGCCGTAAATTCAAAGATAATAAAATAATGTTTTGTATACTTCCCTACATTGTAGAGAAGTCAAGGCCTGTTGATTTTGGTAAAGATCGGTTAAGTGAAAGGGGTAGTTTACCTGCAACATTTTATGTTGTAACAAGAGAAATTTTTTCATGAAGAACGATAACTGCCGTAAATTAAAACAGAATCAAATAATTTTTTACATATGTGCCTGAGTTGTAGAATACTCAAGACCAGTTGATTTTGGTGAAGATCGGTTACGGGAAAAGGGCAGTTTACCAGAAACATTTTTTGTTGTAACAAGAGTAAAGTACTTAATTTTGATAAATAAGGTGTCCTGATAAAAAGATCTTAATAATCCACTGTAGAAACGTAGATGAAATATCTATAAAAGCAGAGGCTAGTTGAACGGGGTGGGGGTAATTTTCTATAAACGAAAATTATAGTTGAAGGGGGCGGGGATAATTTTTATATGTGTACAACGTTATCGGCAACAAAGTAGTAGTTTGTTGTTAAAATTCCTTCCCGAGGTGTTTGGCCGTAGTCCAATGTTTTCTACAAAACCAGACGTTTCGGCAGTGCCGTCGACTGCCATCATCAGTGAAAATCGAGTGCGATAACTTGTGGTGGTGTACGTTAGTGACCACAGTACTGTGGTTAAGGCTGAAGCAATAAGTGGAAAGAAGTAGTTTCTATGGAAACGTTTCATTTCGTAAATGATTTTACATATAAATCTTAGAACATGGAAGTCATGTATGGTTCTCCATACCGATATTTTGTCAGGAGACGTCTTAAAAGACTCCCTCGCGTTTGTGTGCCGATTCAGATAATGGCAGTACAGATCACATTTACAATGCTGTGCGTATTGTGGATGTTCTTTTTTAAATTATCTTTCTTGTGGTAAAACGTTTTATCATATTTGATGATATACTAATTAAAATTCGCCATCGCATATAGTGTATAAGCTGCTCGCGCTTTAGCGGTTTTATTAATAAATCGTTCCCACTGAAGAGCCCATTCTTTACCTGGAGGCCGAGAACGAGTTTACTAACACCGTGAAAATATCGGTATGGAGAACCATACAACATGACTTCCATGTTCTAAGATTTACATTGAAAATCATTTTCGAAATGAAATGTTTCCATAGGAACTACTTCTTTCTTCAGTCTTAACAAAAGTACTGTGGTCACTAACGTATACCACCTCACGTTAGAGCACTTAATTTTCACTGATGGTGGCAGTCGATGGTACTGCCGAAACGTCTGATTTTGCAGACAACATTGGACTACGACCGAACAGCCTAGGAACGAATTTTAACAATAAACTACTTCTTTGTTGCCGATAACGTAGTACACATACAAAAAATTATCCCCTCCCCCTTCAACTACCCTTTTAATTTATAGATATTTCATCTACGTTTCTACAGTGGATTATTATGGCCTTCTTTTCAGGATACTTTATTTATCAAAATTAAGTACTTTACTCTTGTTAAAACATAAAACGTTGCTGGTATACTACCCCTTCCCCGTAACCTATCTTCACCAGAATCAATAGGCATTGAGTCCTCTACAACACAGGTACATATGCAGAAAATTGTTTGATGCTGTTTGAATTTGCGGCAGTTATTGTTCGCCTTAGAAAAAATTCTACATACAGACACACACACACACAGACACACAGACATACATACACTTTTCAGAAAATGACTTTTCTTAGTGTTTTGAGGGTAGTACAATCTGAATCAGCCCTTATCTCGAACACGATTTTTTTCGCCATCACCATACATCTATTTCCTTATGGAACATGGAAATAAAATTTGTAGATCACGTCTTGTCAATTCGAATACAGCAGTGTAAGGTCTGTAATAGTATGTAGTCTACTCACAAAGGTGAATGTATGAAAATTTTATTCAGGAAGTAAGACTAAACTAAAATAAACCTATTATTATTATATTACTGTACACCAACACCAGTATCAGTGGATTAGGTTTACTATCACATTACGAACGTCTAGATTAGAAGAATTTTCCTGTCTTTTTACTTCCATGTTCCTTAAGGGATGGTGATGGCAAAAAAATCGTGTTCGAGATTATTGAAGATTCTGATTGTACTACCCTCAAAACATGAAAAAAAGTCATTTTTAGAAAAGTCTCTGTGTGTGTGTCTGTGTCTGTAGATTTTTTTCTATGGCAAACAATAACAGTCGCAAATTCAAATAAAATCAAATAATTATTTGCATACAGCGCTGAATGCAATTGTAGAGTTCTTAAGTCCTTTTGTTTTTGGTGAAAATCGGTTAAGGGAAAGGGGTAATTTACCAGAAACGTTTAATGTTTTAACAAGGGTATTTTCTATGGGAAACGATAACAGCCGCAAATTCAAACAGAATCAAATAATGTTTTGGATACCTTCCTGAATTATAGAGTACTCAAGGTGTGTTGATTGTGGTGAAGATCGGTTAAGAGAAAAGGGTAGTTTACCGGCAACGTTTTTTTTTATCAAGGGTAATTTTTTTATATGGGAAACGATAACAGCCGTAAATTTAAAAAAAATCAAATAATGTTTCGCATACAGTCCTGAATTGTAGAGTTCTCAAGATCTGTTGTTTTTGTTGAAGATCGGTTAAGGAAAAGCGGTAGTTTACCTGCAACGTTTTATGTTTTAACAAGGGTAATTTTTTTCTATGACGAACGATAACTGCCGTAAATTCAAAGAGAATCAAATAATGTTTTGCATACATTCCTGAATTGTAAAGAACTGAAGGTCTATTAATTTTAGTGAAGATCGGTTGAGAGAAAGGGGTAGTTTACCAGCAACATTTTATGTGTTAGCAAGAGTAATTTGTTCTATGACGAATGATAACTGCCGTAAATTCTAAGCGAATCAAATAATTTTTTGAATACCGTCCTGAATTCTGAAGTACTGAACGTTTATTGATTTTGGTGAAGATCGGTTGCGGGGAAAGGGTAGTTTACCAGAAACATTTTTTGTTTTAACAAGACTAAATTACTTAATTTTGATAAATAAAGTATCCTGATAAGAAGATCTTAATAATCCACTGTAGAAACGTAGACGAAATATCTATAAATGAAGAGGCTAGTTGAACGGGGTGGGGGTAATTTTCTATAAATGAAAATTATAGTTTAAGGGGAGGGGATAATTTTTATTTATATGTCATATGGCAACAAAGAAGTAGTTTGTTGTTAAAATTCCTTCCTGGGCTGTTTGGGCTTGACCCAATGTTTTCTACAAAACCAGACGTTTCGGCAGTGCTATCGTCAGTGAAAATTGAGTGCACTATCGTGAGGTGGTATACGTTAGTGATCACATTACTGTGGTTAAGGCTGAAGGAAGAAGTAGTTTCTATGGAAATAGTTCATTTCGAAAAGTATTTTAAATAAAAAATCTTAGAACATGGAAGTCATGTATGGTTCTCCATACCGATATTTATAATTTAGAGAAGCATACACAGCAACACAGCCTCCTGTGTAGCAGTTATAGCAATATATTTTACATATAAGATCGTATAAATACGATACAGTGGCGGCCCCTGCTTAGGTTGCACGGTTGTACAACCACCAATAATTCCCTAATTGTATTTTAAATTATAGAATTATGAATAAAACAACAATTATGAATAATAGTGTTTTGAAGCTAAATCATCGCAATTAATCATTTGTCGGTTGAAAAGCGCAGAGGAATACTAAAAACCGTACACGCTCTTGCCGCGGTGTATGCACCGACTGTGACGCGCTTTATATATTATAGCGAAATACAATGGAGTAGTGCTCTGGCTGGGTAGACTCGGGTGTTCCTATTACAGTGGTATAAGCTCGCTTGGTCTGATTAGGGTCTGACATCCCCGCTTGTAGCCTACGTCACTGCGCCACCAGTCTGATTGTTGGTAAGTTCAAATTTTGTGTGAAATTCGTTGTTAGTGTCAGTCCAATTCATCGTTAAATGTACATAATACTACAAATATAGGATTAAAGTGTCATAATGTAAGATATTTATTATATTTAACTGGTAGGACGCAATTGATTCTGTCGAAAATGTAACGAAAACGGCGTTCAGTTTACGTCGGTTCGAGGAAGAAATTGAAATTAAGAGTAGCCCTACAAAAGACCTTTAAAATTTTAAGCAAAGTTTAACATCAGGTAACAGAATATTTAGTCGTAAATTTCAAAAAGGTTCATACAATAAATATTCGTGGTTACTTGGGTGTGACACTAAAATTGCAGTATTTTGCTTTCCTTGTGCATTGTTTGGAGGGGAGGAGACTTGGATATTTTCTATATTTATTCCATCCAACCCATCTGCAACCCCCAAAATTTTTCTTCGTATTGTTTAAATTAGCAGCCATCCTTACTATTTCTTTTATGAATTTGCTAACTCCTATAATTTTTATTGTTCGGCTAAGCTTTTCGTCATCACTGACATCTTCAGGTCTTAAACAACGTCTATCAACTGTACGTTGTAGGCTTTTATACTTTAGGCCCCTACCCTTATGTCATCGCCCCTCCTATTGGTTCTAGCTGCTACCGCTCTTCACGGGAACTTTGTCTACATTTTTCCGTTAGGCATTTTTCTAACGTCCGTCAAATTGTTTTAAGAATCTCCCGTTAATTTCTTCATTCTTAACTTATAATTTTTTGTAACCTTTTACATTTCATCATTTTTAGTGTGTTATTCTTATTATTTTAATTTATTTTTGTTTATTGTTTAATATATAATAAAATATTTCTTCATTTGTAAAATCCACTTTTATATTCATTAATTTATTTTTATCTTCTTTTTTAATTTTAAGTATTTCTAGTTCTTCTATTAATTTTCTTTAACCCCAAATTTTTTAACCACCAGCCGTCACTGGCACGATAACTGTACATAGTTGTAGCAGTTGTGTTGAGATCGTGAAAGCGGGTTAGACGAAGAGTGAAGAGTGAAGATTCGCTGCCGTCTGTACTCCGTGTTCTGTTTATTTATAAGTCGTTCTGCAGATTTAATAACTACTATTTGCTGTAGGAAATTAATTTTTTCCCTCCCAAAACGTTCGGTGCTCCACAATATTTTGGAGTTTTTTTATATATGAGACAGTAGTTTGCTGACGAAACAGAGTAGTAGATAAGAATTGTAATCTTTTAATTTTAAATTTTACTTCTCGTTTTCATTTAATATAATTTGAAATTCGTACGAAACACATTACGTATTCTATTCTAATGTTCTTAAATTTAGAGATAATTACTTGGTAAAATTATTTCTAGATATCTAAGTGTGAATAAGTATGAACAAATAAAGTATAATAAAGTGTAGCCCATTTTACAATAAAAATTGTGTGTGTGTGTCGCAAACTAAGTTTCTGTTATTCTGATGTTTTGTTATTCTTTTTCTTTCCTATACTTTTGTTTACACTTCTCATCGCCAGTAACAACTTGGGTATACAGTCCCTTATGTAGGTCTACACTATGTAGGCTAAATATTAACTAATATAATATAACACTACCGACTCGGATAACAAGTTATTATTGATAAAAATAATAAATTTTTACCTGATGGCCTAAACTAGTTTTTGCTCTGTTACAGCTTCGTCAGAGGCTGCCGCTAGGAGCGCTGTCAGTCCTGCTTTAGGCGACGGTTTCGTAGTTCAAAAGATCGTTGTAATGTGTGTGTGTGTGCGCGCGCGCGCGCTCGTGTGTGGTTTAATATGTTCAAATAGTATGTGTGATTTAAATTGTGTCTGTTCGTTTAGGATGTTGTTGTGAATGCTTTATTGTGTGTTTGTATATTTCTAGTTGTTCAAGAATGTCTAGTTTTTTGTGTAAGTGTAGCATTTCCATGTTGTTCCACGTATGTGTTTGTGCAAGTGTGGTCTGTCTCAATGAGGTGGTTTGCAAAGGTGGATTCTGTTGTGGAGTGTAATGCTTTTATGTGTTCAATGTATCTCTGTTTGAAGCTGCGTCCTGTCTGGCCTATGTAGAATTTGTTACACACTGAGTAGTTTAATCTGTTTTGTTGTTTGTTTGTGTGTTTTTGACAGTGTGTATTCTGTTTTGTTTGTAGTTCTGTATGCAATGCTGTATCTTGCTTTTTTAAATTTCTGGGTTATTCTTTCAGTGTGGTTATTGATATATGTTAGCGTTATGAATTTGTTGTTTTCTGTCTTTGTCTATTGTTTGTTTTGTGCAGGTGTTTATTAATTATTTTTTTATTGTATCCGTTAGCTTTTGCTAGTTATTTGATTGTGTTTAAATCATCTTGGGAGTCTTTATCGTCTGACTCAGCTCTAACGGAGCGAAAATTAGATTACGCCATCAGGTAAAAATTTATTATTTTTAAAAATAATAATTTGTGTTTCGAGTCAGTAGTGTTATACACTAAAAACTCATTTATCCGAATTTGATGGGACCATGTCCGTTTTGGATAAACTAAAACTTCTATTTAAATAATAATACATATGCAAGTACAGTAATTTATTTAATAATAATAATAATAATAATAATAATAATAATAATAATAATAATTTAAAAGTTACCTAGAGTGAATATGACAAAATAAACTATAAAACGGCACCGCACTGTAAATTATAGTTTCTATAGTACTGAAACAGTCCTATTGTTTGTTCGTTCAGTAATCAATCATAGTTTTTTGCCTAAGATTTGATGCTCGTTTGCTGGCTCCGCGATCTCGAAGTCGTTTCATTGTTAGAAGTTCTGCAGGGGAAGTTTCGTCTTGTCGCTCCAAATACGACAATAGCTCTTCAAACATTGATGTTTGCCTCTGTACGGTTGACTCACGTTTTCTCTTCCACATCATCGTCACACCTTTTGTCTTCACCGGGCTGTTGTGAACATTGTGCAACGATTTCGGCATCGGATAACAGCTGATATCCAGGATCGTCTTTTTCCGAATTCATCCACTCGGATACGTTATCTTCTTGTAACTGTGTGCACCCTTCAATGTATTTTAATATTTCTACAAATATCGTTTCGGATAAACCGGATTTTCGGATAAACGCGATTCTGATAAACGAGTTTTTAGTGTATATAATTAATTAATAACAACGGTCACGTCATGAACATAAAAATCTAGGAAACTAAGTAGTAATTTTGACACCGCACAATTGATATACTGCCGTAAGAGACTGAAAGAATACTCAGAAGGCAAAACATGGTTAGTTTGAAGTTCCGCAGTTGTAACAAAGAAGAGGAGAAATCTGGATTAATACTGATCTGTTAACACACTCACACAAAATTGTACCAGTTAGTTGTATTAGAAATACATTAAAGGTGGGCCGGCTTTAAGAAATATGGTAAAGAAAATGCCTACGCAGCAACAAAGCCACAATATCTGGTTTTAAAGTTGATTAAGGTAAACGAGAGGATAAAGAATAGAAGGTACACAAGTACCTAGAGACGTACTCACCAATGAAACATGCTCAACCTTCACCATGACATAAAGTAGTTCATTTAGCATAAAAACAATGTATATTTATTCTTATACGAATTAGAAAAAAGCGTTAGATTTATTTATATTAACAAATCTATTTGAAACAACACCGCCTCATAACCAGTGGCTCCGTAATCATAAAGTGATACCACTTTCTACCAGTGGGTCTGAAATTATAAATCTGAGTAAGAATGATCATTACTGAATATAGGAATAATCTTCTTCTTCTGCACCTCACGGAGTAAGCTTTGCCTGTTCCGTCTTCACAGATTTTCTCTCCATCTCACTCTCACTCTTCCTATATCTCTTGTAGCAAAGGGTCTGTATGAAAACGAAACCTTAGGTAGTCGTCCATCCTTCATTTTGTCCAAGTGCTGTAACCATTCCCTGCTATATGTTTGGATTTTATCACTTATGGAGAATACCTGCAGCAGTTCTGTAATATCCTCATTGCGCAAACGATCCGTATAGGAATAATGAGGAAGCAAATTACGGTGACTCCTTTCCAATATTCTATTTAACTAATTAATTAAAAAAGCTGTTGTGAAGAGTAGAGCGCATTCGTCATATGTCAAACGACGATCAAATAAAGTATAGGCTATCCACTTTTATCAGTGTTTACTTGGCGATGATAAATTGCGGACATCAAACACTCCTATTTAATAGACGCCAGTAGAATTGTACTGAATATTTGTAAAACATAGTATAAGAACATTGGTTAAAATAAAAATAAAAATTTTGAAATGCAATTAAACTTCAGTCAGGATTTCATAGAGAAAATTTGTACTGAATATTAAAAAAAAAACGAAACCGGGATCAAGCAGGGGCTGTTATGGTACCTATGGTCAGTGAATAAATGGAAAAATTTATTTTTCTGATGAAAAATCTGTTCCACTCGTAATCCAATTTAAAGAGAAGGTGTGTAAGATCCAACATATCTTATAAACTATTGTGCTGCCGGAAACTCTTATAAGTCTATACACCCTTGTACTTTCTATTCGTGAGGTTATAACGATTAAACAAAAGGGTAAAGAACGACGAAGAACAATGAAAGCTATGGAAGAAGGAGTGTTCATTCATGTAGCGAGTCAAGTAAATAAAATTTCCTTAACGCAAATATGAATAACACGGGGGGGGGATGTAAAAGTAAAAGGAATGTGAAACAAAATCTTGCCTTTAATGTCCCATTACATTTCATTCAGAAAAATGAACATTATTCACGCGTTACTTGCTATTATACTGGTGCACAAAAACGTTTACGCTTTTTAACAGTTTTGCTATGAACCGAAATGATGGTCATTCAGTTATACAGAGCACACAATTACTACTTAGCTTGAAACTACTAGGATAAAACCTTCAGTTGTCTTATCTGATTGTCTGCCGTTTTGATATTCAGTGAGCCGATTTTCCAACTTAAGTTCTAACAACAGATATTAGAGCCTAACTTGGTTTGGGAAAAAGCATTAGCCGTATGCTAGTACAAAAGCATTAGCAGCAGTTTATCTTAATGAGGATTATATTGGCGTTTCTTCATCGTGAAGTTTAGAACCATATATTACTTCACACATTCCTTAATAATCAAGAATCAAATATGATTATCCTGATGGAATACATTAGGCTGGAATAATACATATATCATTTATTTAACAATTTGTTTTTTTAAAAGAAATATTGACATTGATTTTTAATTTTATCTACACTTTTCACGACACAGATTATATGTTTAAAAAATTGAAAGAGGAGTACAATAAAATGGGTCTAAACCTAAACACTACTAAAACAGAATATCTGAAAATAGGAGACATGCAAGAAGAAGACCCGGAAGAATCGGAAAATGTAGGGAATTCAAATATTTTGGAAGCATTATTTCAGAAGATGGAACAAAAAAAAATGACATGATATATAGGATACAAATGGGAAAAAGGCTATTCGTTTGCTAAACTTTTTACTTTTGTATCGAACAAAATGAAACATCAAACTAAACTGACGATCTACAAAAACTATTGTGGAGCCCATTTTTTCTTATAGCTGCGAATGCTGGCAACTTTCAGTTAAGAAAAAAAGATGATAGAAACTGTGGGAATGGACTTCTTAAGAAGAGCGTGTAATATTTCTAGAATGCGACATGTTAGAAACGAAGATATAAGAAGGAAAACAGGGCGCGTATTTACAACAGTAGAAAGAATAGAATCCAGACAGTTACTATGGTACGGTCACGTAATGAGGATGGAGGAGAAGCGATAGCCAATGGAAGCATTGACTTACACACCACAAAACAGGAGAAGAAAAGGAAGACTGACATCAGAATGGAAAACAGAGATCGGGATATTAAAGATGATGCATGGAAGGATAGGGAGAAATGGCGATCGAAATGCGGCATAGACTGTAGGACTCCTGCTATTAAAAAAATTTACACTTTTCATCTTGATGTGAAACTGCTTGTTGATCCTGCAATACACAGAAAGAACTCGTAACAGCTACTGACTGACGTAAGGAGTTGTATAGTGAAAAATGGGAAAACTCTACAGATACGACGGACGAGTTAGCAAGTGCAGTGCTGCGCGCTCCTCAAGCTATTAATATCACAGCCGGCAACATCGATCGAATGTAGCGGCACTAATTTCCTCTTTTTGTGCAATCATAAAATTCACCCGAGCTTTCAGGATTACTGAGTCATCATCATCATCATCATCATTAACATAATCATCTTCAAGGATTAAACCAAGGATGGTTTGTTCCGGTCTGAAACAGGCAAAGATTAGAGCTGGTCACACCACGACTTCCTCGGACGTCCCACACCTCTCCGGCCCATAGTCGTATAGTTGTTTGGAGATGGGGGAATCATCCATTTGGCAAAGATGTTGCCACCAATTCATCCGATACTGGGCTATCCTTTTGAATATACTCATAATATTCAGTGTGTGCCGTACATCTGTGTTTCTTCTATGATCATGGACAGTATACCTTGCCACGTGCCTGAGAAATCTTATTTGAGCCGCTTAGATGCGACTAGCCTGGCCTTTCTTTAAAGTCCAATTCTCAGACCCATAAAGAAGTGTGGGAAGGGCCATCACCTTCTATAATCTACAAGGCTTGAGCTACAGAGCGTCAGTGCTTCAAGCAAACTTTCAAAGTACACCTGGTCCAAGATGAAAATATAAGATACCTGTATCAGGCCCGGTTGAGTGAGTTTGAAGACAAAAATCCATTAGTAGCAATATAAATCATGACTGGGGTAACATCAGAGGATTACTAAATATTTATTACAAACATATTTAACCTCAAAGTTTACAGTAAAACTTTTGGAATTTTATTGCTTTTCACTAACAAAAATGCTCACGTTTACTTGATCTTTAAATCCTTTAAACTATGGTCCAGTCTTTTAAAATATAGTATCATAAATTTAATTGTATTTTTATCGATTAGTACAGATTTAAGTCGGAAGACAACTCTCGCATGCGTATACAGACATTCTACACATGCGCGTAACACATTACTGTGCGAACTGTGTCAACGCAGCTGACCAACAGCGTTTCAGATTTGCCACGTGGGTTTGTTTATATCAGGATTGATCTAAGAACGTAAATAGTATAACCATACTACAACTACAACTAACCATAACTAACCTAGTTATAACCTAGTCTTAGTCAGTAGAAAGCCGACAGCTTTAGATTACAAACCATTTGCCGCATATTCGTAATTCCCGTTCTTGCAGTTCCCAAACTTCTTTTCATTTTATTGTCATTATTTCTTTGTCTCTGTTATAATTAAACTACAGTACATTTAATTTATTTTCGTTCCGCAGAATACGATTAACAGGGAGTGCTATATGACAACTACTTTTCACTGCACTTCACTATCGAATCGTGAAATCGAGAGCTAGTATATATGTTTTGAATTTGATCATGTTGGCCGTGGTACACAGATGTTTACATATGTTATCGGAATGGGTTTGGAGACGCTGGCGTTTGCAAACACAATACAGTAAGGTAAACAAGCCTCTGTATTGCAGACTGGGTCCGTGTTTGCTGGGGGAAATTGTAATATCACTTTCCATCGTCACTTCAGGCCAAAAACAGTTTAACAACACAAGTACAGTATATTTTTATTGTGTGAGTAAAATTGTTACTTGATATATAAAATATTATTGTACATTTCTACATTTATTTCATTATTGGTGTTGTCGTTATTATTATTATTATTATTATTATTTTTATTGTTAAAACTTTTAGACGCAATCTCCTCTTTATCACTCATCACTTTTTCTCCAAAATGGCCAACTACCTTATCATCCTTTTTGACCCTTTTCTCACATTTGTGTGTCCAATAAAATGACTTCACTCATTTTGTTGATTAGCGCAGATTTTTAATATATAGAATTTTTACAGGAAAAACAGTGCTGGTTTATTGTCTCAACTCTCAACCAAGAGGACAGCAACCCCCCTCCCTTCCCGTTCAGTAACCGATAAACGGCTACCCTAAGAAGGTCACCCTACGCGGAATTAATTAAATACAGACATCAACAAAGCATCAAAAAAAAATCGGGCGGGGCTGTGTCGGGGCGCACGGCCGTTTGTTTAACGTGAAACGTCTATGTCAGCAAGTCGCTTTTAGCGTATTGGATTGAAATCAAAACGAGACATTGACTGCGTACCAAATTTTATTTTAACATAAAACAGACATTGAATGGTACATGATATTTATTTCGACTAATATTCGACGACGATTTTGTTTAACATTGGCCTGTGATATGAGAAGTAAGAGAAATAAGGCATAATATCAACATCAATGTGTCTGGTGAACGTACAATCGATAGTGGTATTCCCCAGTGTTGTTGGTTCTGTGGGCACGTAGTTGAGGCCGAATTCATTCTTCATGAAGTCAACGAGGTAGCTGTTGTGTCGTGGATCGTTATTGAAGTCGCCACAGAGAACGATCGGAGTCTCCGAGTCTGGTCGAGAGCTCGGTAATACTTTTGTCAAGTTCGCTGAATATGGCAGGAACGATTTATAAAGACATAGCTTAACATCTTCGGCCGACGCTTTGTGATGTCCTCGTATATATACGCACCGAGGATAAACAGCGTACGATCTCCGACTTTCACGTCCACCAGGCATATGTCGCCGACGTTATGTTTTCTCAAGACGGAATTGCCGCAGAGACTGATGACATCGACGATGATTTCTCTGCAGCTCGTGAAGCTTTGTAGGTTTCTGTTAGATTGAAGAACCTCCGGCTGCAGAAACTCGCGCCAGCGGCGGTTCGGACAAGGTAGACGGACGATCTCTACGATATTCAAGCGCGGTGTTATTGTTTGCTTTTAGTTCGAAGCCGTTGAGCTGCACAGTGTTCGCGCAATCCATCCAAGTCTCGCTAACTGCCATGTAGTCGGAATGTTTTGAGTATGCTGTCGTTTTCAATATCTCCCGCGTGAGCCACCAAACTTTGAGCATTGAAAGCAGAGACGATCAAAACTAGTTGCCGTCGTCGAGGTAGGTCGTCCCCGTCTTCATCGACTTCGGCTACGACGTCTCGCTTGCAGAAGTCTCTTGCTCGCATCGTCAGCGTGGGCAGCCGATGTTTGGCCATCCGCTCGTACTCGTCGCGTATTTCTTTCACCGTCGGCGCCGCGCTGCCTTGCCCGTGATAAAATTTAAAATCGTCTCTATCGTTGGTGAGATACAGACCGTTGATCGATGTGACTCTACTGAGCGCAACGTACACAAGCTGGGTCTGTTGTGACTTGTAGTTGCAGACGACTTCCTTGAATGTGCCACCTTGCGATTTGTGAATGGTGATATCTTTTTACAGAATTTAGTCTGAAGAAGAGGAATATTACGAGCTTTCGCCTTCTTTAAATCTCTGTCGAACCAAAGTCGATCACAAACGCTGCAAGATAGACCAAACGGATTGGTTTCGAATACCGTTTTGAAGCGTTCGTCCGCTGCACGCCAATGGTCCTGCATCGCATAAATTCGAGTGATGTTGATATCCATCAGCTCGGAGACGTTTTCGACAGATGTATGGGTGTTATCTTCACTCGTTATGTCCATTGGTTCGGGGAGAGCAGCGGTAGAGGTGCTCGCGCCGTCGGCGTCGTTCACTGAGCGCGCCCTGCCAGCTTTGCGACGCTTCCGAAACAGTGTCGCTCGCTCGGCACCGGACATAGGGGTACCTGTACGTAGCCTCCTCTTTCCAACGATATGCGTAATTTATATTTTCGGCTGGCTTTTGCGGGGTTGAGGGTGACATATTGAATTTCTATAGTTTTTTACATGCTTACTTTAAGTTTTTACTTATAAATATTGTCCAAAATACACTTATTATTACTTAAATCGATCGACCTCTACAAACTCTATACACAAACACACGAATCACCGCGCTACCACGTCTGAGGAGCCAGAGCGCCGGTTTTGGCCAATCAGCGCTGTGCCCCCTCCCCGCCAACCCGCTCGTCCGCGACGCGAACTTAAGGTCGTCTCAGCGAGCTGACCATATATGTTAAAAAATGACACCGCACTTACGTCTCTTAGACTAATATTTAGGGAGTTATTAAGACAAGACGATATAGACCTTTTCGTTACGGTACAAATTTCTGTTCTGGTACCTGTATGTTTCGGTGTGATTTTAAAGACGTTTCACGTCAAAAGGACAGGCGGTTATGGGGTACCTGTGTCGATAGTTTGAAATGATTATATAACCGACAAAAGCAAGACAATTTACTATATCATCTCAGAAAGCACAGTCGCCTCCAATGGCTTTGAAACTTGGGATTTCAGTCGAAGAAAGTCCCGGAGGCTCGAAGTTGCAGAGAAGTTCTTTGGAACTATTACGCTCCAATGGGTTAGAAGCAAAGACATCAGGCTATGCTCCAATATGAAGCACGTCTAGGCTACGTAGAATGGATGCCTCACGATCATTGGCCTACACAAGTAGTTATACTGAGTTCTATATCGAAAAAGGAAAGAGGTAGACCCAGCAGATAGTCAGAAGAGGACATGTATAAGGAGAAATGATAACAAGGTCTACAACAAGCAGCAGCAGCAGAAGTAGTAGTAGTAGTAGTAGTAGTAGTAGTAGCAGTAGTAGTAGTAGTAGTAGTAATAGTAGTAGTAGTAGTAGTAGTAGTGGTAGTAGTAGTAGTAGTAGAAGGAGTATTATTATTATTATTATTATTATTATTATTAGTAGTAGTAGTAGTAGTAGTAGTAGTAGTAGTAGTAGTAGTAGTAGTAGCAGCAGCAGTAGTAGTAGTAGCAGGAGTAGTAGTAATTGGAATCGTTTCTTGTCGTTGAGTTTTCTCTATAAAGTTCTATATTTATCAGATTTTGCCAAGTGTGTAGTGTCAAATTGCAGATTCTGAAATACGACTCAGTTACAAACTTACTATTCCATGACGGCATACAAATGTAAAGACGTAAAACTTAATACAAAAGAAGTGATGTTACATCAAAGAGCTTTACAGTCTGATACACTTTATTTTAAGTTCTTTTTTTTAACAGAAGGATATCTTACATTTACTTTTTGCAATCTCAAAACATGTTTAGCATAAGTCACTCTACACCTCCTCAAAATAGTTTGAATTTTCTGCAAGTAAACTTGTCTTCATAAAGTTTTCTCTTCACAGTTAACCACGATTATGTGCCCTTACATATGAACTGCGTACGATATTTTTCTTTTTTTTATATTCCTGTGTTTCTGAAGTTTAAAATTGTTTTCCCTTTCATAACGGTTTTCATAACGGCCGTGGAAGCCTAGATTCAAATTTTCTTAAAACTTCTCTTCCGCTGTCCCTCTGCTATTGATGAAATTTTAAAGAATTTAGTTTTTAGAATTTCACAACTCTCGGTTCAATAATTAATTTCCCTTTACCTTTTCCTAAATAAAATTATTTGATAAAAGAATATTATCATATTTAATTTGTTTTTCCCTCAAAAACAAATCTGTTTAAATTTACAATATCATTTTCTACATATGTAACTCCAAAGTTTCTTGCAGTAATAATATAATATTATGTATATTATTTAATACAGTTTGTTCTGCAAGTAGTGTGTTTGGTTTGTTGTTTACGACAAGTGTTTTCTTTGTCGTTCGCTTTTATTTTTTTTCAATTTATTTTTTTTTTACGTTTTTATAGTACAATTGTTTTTAGGTAATTGAAACTACAAAAACCTAGTATACTACTTGCAGAGCAAACTATATTGAATAATATACATAATATTATATTTAAAATAATGAAGATTTTTAGTCAGTTAAGTCAGTCTCTACATATTTGTTACCGTAAAGTCGTCGGGTTTCATATGGCACAAAAAAGGCAGTGTGACCACCAAGACACTTTTGGTATGCATACTTAACACATGGACTACATGAAGGATCGGAAAAACATTTCTTAATACAGCACCGAATTGAAACCTTACCAAACGTTGAATAATCAGTGACATAGAAAATTTGGTTATTTAAAACTTTATGACTGCCGTGTTTTGGAGAGACAAATGGAAATGTATTTTCGCAAACAAGCTTAAAATTAGTAGTGGGCGTGCAAGACAATTTATTGCCGAGTCTGGCTGCTATACATTACCTTTGGGTTAATGATAATCGAATCGATAAATTATGAACGCATCGCTGTGTAGAAAGTGGCTGTGATAGAAAAATAGAAACCAATCTCTACCGCCTAGAACTATTTTCAGTAGAGAATAAAATAGTGCTTACTATAAAAATACGGTCGAAAGTATATAATAAATTTTAATCAAAAAACAATCGGTAATTTTATGTAGTGCAAAGTATGAGTTTTCTAGTGGACAACACACTACCAAAAGTGAAGCGTGGTATTGTGTGGTTATTCTAATAACTTTTTTTAATTTTTCTTAGTTTAGGAAGTTTTTAGTTTGTATCAAGGGCCTTACCTTTTATTAGAATTTATTTATAATTGCCTTATAGGAAGGTTTTCCTGTTCTTCCAACCATTTGAGCTACATATGAAAGCAGTGCTTCAATTTTATAAAGACTTGTCGCGCTGTCGTACTTGGAGCCTAAACATGAACTAAGCCTACTACAGGTATTGCCGCTTTTACATTATTCTTACTTTTTAAAGTTTTTCAGTTTTTATCGAAGGTCTTGCTTTTCATTGTCATTTAAAATTTTAATTCTTTCATTAATTCTTTGGCTTCAATTTTATTGTTACTTTCTAATTTTTCTTACTTTCTTTACCTTTTCTTTCCAGCCAGCAAACATGCTTTCTTTCCTTTCAAGATTAAGTTTATCGTCCTGTCATTTTTCCGTTCCTCATTGGCGTTTCTTCATAGCATGTAAAGCTTCTACAACATATTGGCTGGAATCAAATTTTTTAACACGAATCACGCATACTAAACTCTTATACGACATAACCGTTCTCAGGTGCCCATTGTTACAGGTGCTGTAACACGCTTCTGAACAACAAAATCTCAGGTGCCCATTGTTACAGGTGCTGTAACACGCTTCTGAACAACAAAATCTCAGGTGCCCATTGTGACAGGTGCTGTAACACGCTTCTGAACAACAAAATCTCAGGTGCCCATTGTTACAGGTGCTGTAACACGCTTCTGAACAACAAAATCTCAGGTGCCCATTGTTACAGGTGCTGTAACACGCTTCTGAACAACAAAATGTCAGGTGCCCATTGTTACAGGTGCTGTAACACGCTTCTGAACAACAAAATGTCAGGTGCCCATTGTTACAGGTGCTGTAACACGCTTCTGAACAACAAAATGTCAGGTGCCCATTGTTACAGGTGCTGTAACACGCTTCTGAACAACAAAATGTCAGGTGCCCATTGTTACAGGTGCTGTAACACGCTTCTGAACAACAAAATGTCAGGTGCCCATTGTTACAGGTGCTGTAACACGCTTCTGAACAACAAAATGTCAGGTGCCCATTGTTACAGGTGCTGTAACACGCTTCTGAACAACAAAATGTCAGGTGCCCATTGTTACAGGTGCTGTAACACGCTTCTGAACAACAAAATGTCAGGTGCCCATTGTTACAGGTGCTGTAACACGCTTCTGAACAACAAAATGTCAGGTGCCCATTGTTACAGGTGCTGTAAAACGCTTCTGAACAACAAAATGTCAGGTGCCCATTGTTACAGGTGCTGTAACACGCTTCTGAACAACAAAATGTCAGGTGCCAATTGTTACAGGTGCTGTAACACGCTTCTGAACAACAAAATGTCAGGTGCCCATTGTTACAGGTGCTGTAACACGCTTCTGAACAACAAAATGTCAGGTGCCCATTGTTACAGGTGCTGTAACACGCTTCTGAACAACAAAATGTCAGGTGCCCATTGTTACAGGTGCTGTAACACGCTTCTGAACATTACTGCGGTCGTTCTTCCAGTCGAATCGTTTTTCATAGTTTCACACAGATTAAACAAACAAACAACTGATATACGACAACTTTCTAAATTTACAATTGTCAAATTAAAATTACAATTGTACCACAGTACTGTTATGGCGGTCTACTTGATCGTCGTATGGTACAGTGGAAAACAAAATACAAGACACCTATTAAGTCACTGAAAACCAGCTTTAATTATCACAATTAACATTTTGTAATCAACACGCTATTCAACCAAGTTATACTCGTACAATAATTGAAGTTAATTTGTCTACACCAATAATAATGGCAACTAATAGAGTCGCGCACAACAGTCACTTTTTAGTAATGACCACTTCAATGCACAGAGTAATCGCCCGAAGTGAACTCGAAACTCGCTTGAATATATTGCCACTTAAACTGAAACTAAGCGTCGCTGAATGGTTGCATTTATACCCCGCTGACATTCCAGAATAATCCATGAACTACGCGTGAACTACTAGAAAACACTAGAGCGTATTGATTGCGGCCTTGAACACAGTGCGCTCGGATGGTTATGGTCTGGAATAGTCTCGATGCGAACGCGTGACAAGTGTCACGTATTTGTTCTTCACGTCAAAGTAGCAGCAAGATGTACACATACGTACATTACAGCCGGGTTCCACTAGAATAGCCGAGAAAGACGTACAATGTTCTGTAATACCATAACGTACAATACAAACGTCGGTTACGAGTATCCGCCTACATTAATGAACAGCTCAATACCGCTGCATGGTAACTTACGACACATCCCAACTGGTAACTAGCCAACTGGTTATGTATACTCAGCAAAGTTGTGGTGGTGGTGGTGGTGGTGGTGGTGGTGGTAGTAGTAGTAGTAGTAGTAGTAATATAGTAATAGCATTAATAGAGTAGTAGCAGTAGTAGTAATAGCAGCAGTAGTTGTAGAAGTAGTAGTAGTGGTAGTAGTAGTAGTAGTAGTAGTAGCAGCAGTAGTAATAGTAGTAGTAGTAGTAGTAGCAGCAGCAGTAGTAGTAGCAGCAGTAGTTGTAGAAGTAGTAGTAGTGGTAGTAGTAGTAGTAGTAGTAGTAATATAGTAATAGCATTAATAGAGTAGTAGCAGTAGTAGTAATAGCAGCAGTAGTTGTAGAAGTAGTAGTAGTGGTAGTAGTAGTAGTAGTAGCAGCAGCAGTAGTAGTAGCAGCAGTAGTTGTAGAAGTAGCAGTAGCAGTAGTAGTAGTAGTAGTAGTAGTAGTAGTAGTAGTAGTAGTAGTAGTAGTAGTAATATAGTAATAGCATTAATAGAGTAGTAGCAGTAGTAGTAATAGCAGCAGTAGTTGTAGAAGTAGTAGTAGTGGTAGTAGTAGTAGCAGCAGCAGTAGTAGTAGCAGCAGTAGTTGTAGAAGTAGTAGTAGTGGTAGTAGTAGTAGTAGTAGTAGTAATATAGTAATAGCATTAATAGAGTAGTAGCAGTAGTAGTAATAGCAGCAGTAGTTGTAGAAGTAGTAGTAGTGGTAGTAGTAGTAGTAGTAGCAGCAGCAGTAGTAGTAGCAGCAGTAGTTGTAGAAGTAGCAGTAGCAGTAGTAGTAGTAGTAGTAGTAGTAGTAGTAGTAGTAGTAGTAATATAGTAATAGCATTAATAGAGTAGTAGCAGTAGTAGTAATAGCAGCAGTAGTTGTAGAAGTAGTAGTAGTGGTAGTAGTAGTAGTAGTAGCAGCAGCAGTAGTAGTAGCAGCAGTAGTTGTAGAAGTAGCAGTAGCAGTAGTAGTAGTAGTAGTAGTAGTAGTAGTAGTAGTAGTAGTAGTAGTAGTAGTAGTAGCAGCTGTAGTAATAGTAGTAGTAGTAGCAGCAGCAGTAGTAGTAGCAGCAGTAGTTGTAGAAGTAGCAGTAGCAGTAGTAGTAGTAGTAGTAGTAGTAGTAGTAGTAGTAGTAGTAGTAGTAGTAGTAGTAGTAGTAGTAGCAGCAGCAGCAGCAGCAGCAGCAGCAGCAGTACTAGTAGTAGTAGTAGTAGTAGTAGTAGTAGTTTTTTTTTTGCGGGGGAGGAAAAATGCATTATGCACCATCAGGAGACACCCGACTAGTCTCCCGGTGTGTGGGACTCGCACCCACTAAAAAACCTCCACTTTACAGGCAGGGAACCCCCCCGTGGAACTACTATTCGTATGGCTTCAGGGTGGCACCTCGTATTGCGCCTACTAGGCTTCTACAGCTTTATCTATATGATCGACCTGTGAGACGGTCCAGTTCAGGTTTCTTTTGCCGCAGGACCATCCTCACGAAGGTCACAACCATGTCCCAATTCTCTTTGCTGTTGAGCATGACGCCTATTATGTTATCAGGCGTCATGGGGCCAATCTCCGATTCGAGTCCTCGCCTCTCCAGCACCCACCGTTGACACTCGAAAAAAGTATGATGAGCGTCATCAGAGTCTGAGTCGCCATACACGCACGACGGATCCTCCATCTTACCCATCCTTCGCAGGTATGCACAGAAATAACCATGCCCTGTCAGGAATTGAGTAAGGTAATAATCTACCTCGCCGTGCGTTCTGTCCATCCATTCAGGGAGGTTCCCAATCAGCCTCGCCGTCCACCTAGCTCGACTCTCCTGCTCCCATCGTAGTTGCCAGCTCCGCATGGAGTGTGCCCTGGCCACTGCTCTTGCTTCTACAAACCCCAAGTCTTCCTTGGTTGTGTAGACCCTCCTTCTCTCCTCAGCCATCAGATCTATTGGCATTACTCCAGCGACAACCAACACTGCTGGTTCCGACACCGTTCTGTAGGAGCTTGCAATCCGAAGTGCTCCTCTTCGTTGTACCGCGGCCATCTGCTTGCGGTATTTTTCTTGCTTCAGTGCGTCGGCCCAGACCTCGCATCCGTAGAGGAGAATCGAGTTGGTCACCGACATCAGCAGTCGCCGTCTTCCTGCAGCTGGGCCTTTGACATTTGCCATTAGTCTGCTTAGCACAGCAACGACCTTAGCGGCTTTCTCCGAGGAACATCGAATTTGCTCCCAGTAGGAAAGCTTAGTATCCAGGTGCACCCCTAGATACTTCACCGCTGGCTTTGATATTATCGCCTTTTCCCCCACCACGAACTGTGTGATTGTGGGTATACGTCGTCGAGTGAGCAGCACAATCTCTGTCTTCTCCGTCGCGAGGCTCAGATCGTGTTCGTCCATCCAGATGCGGACCCTGCGCATGACCTGGTTGACCCTGCGCCTCCTCTGCGTCTCTCGCGGTGATCACGGCAGCCACGTCATCAGCATATGCTACCAGAAAGGTATCATCTGGCATCTCCATCCGGAGGATTCCATCATAGAAGGCATTCCACAGGTCGGTGCCCATTATAGAGCCTTGAGTTACGCCTCCTGTTATCTCTCTGCTGCGTGGCCCATCTGCTGTGTCGTACCGGAGCTCCCTGTCCCTCAGGTAACTTCGTATTATCCGGAGCAGGTAGTCCGGCGCTTGAAAGACGTCCTCCAGAGCAGCTAGCAAGTCTCTCCACCTGGCCGAATTAAAGGCGTTGCGTACGTCCAGTGTAGCGAGTAGCACCATCCTTCTGGAGAAGTGATTACCCCGCTGGGCCACTTGGACGGCATTCAAGATCTCCTGTATGGCTCCAATGGTGGATCTGGCCGTTCTGAACCCTTACTGCCTCGCTGACAGATCTCCCGCATCCCGAATTGTCGCTACTAGGCGAGGCCTGAGTAGACGTTCCAGTAGTTTCCCCGCCGTGTCCAGCATACAAAGAAGTCTGTATGCCGACGGGGAATTCTGGCCGCCCTTCCCTTTGCCGACTAAGACTAGTCTCTGGATCTTCCACCACTTCGGGAAGACTCCGTCTTTGAGGCAACGGTTGTACATATTGAGTAGCACCTGGGGGCAGGATCTAGCGACCACCCTCAGCACTTCCTCAGGTATACCATCCGGCCCTGGTGCCATCTTGTTGCGCAGGGAGCTAGCAGCTAGTGATAGCTCGTCCTCGCTGAAAATGGGGACGTCTTCCAATGGGCCTGGATACTCCTCACGATCCCTCAGTGGGTGACGAGGAAATAGACCGTCCA